>CM053029.1:90855263-91265277 GCA_028564925.1 Lithobates sylvaticus
CTATCTATCTATCTATCTATCTATCTATCTATCTATCTATCCATCTATCTTTTATTTATCCATTTCCCTATCAGATCTATCCAATGTCTATCAATACAATCAGCTCCAGGTATTCCTAGAACATAAAATGGGCCTACAGTACTGATATTACACACAATCCTTTCACGTACTACTGAAACTCTGGGGTTAATTTATATAAGGCAAAATAGGCTTGTCACTTTGCAAAGGAAACTTTCATTTTTCAAGGCAATTTATTCTAAGCCTAGTGAATGTGGAGAACATTTACTTTGCAAAGAATACCCAATCACATGCCAGAAATATAAAAAAAAAATATTTTTGCCTGCACATGATAGGATGATGAAAGTCAGTGGTCACCTGATTCATAAGCAAAGGCTGCCTTTTTCAACCAGGGTGCTTTTATGTTTCTTTAGGGGTTGTAAAGGTTTGTTTTTTATTTTCTAAATAGGTTCCTTTAAGCTAGTGTATTGTTGTTTCACTTACCTTTTCCTTCGATTCCCCTTCTACATGTTTTTTTTTCTTTGTTATCTTTGTCTCCTCAGTAAGCTGTTCTGGCTGACTAAACACCACTCGGATGATGGTGTGAAGTTTACTGAGGAGAAACAGGAAGTGAGAAATTCAGACAAAGAAAAAAAACATTTAGAAGGGAACTCGAAGGAAAAGGTAAGTGAACCAACAATGCACTAGCTTAAAGGAACCTATTTAGAAAATAAAAAACAAATCTTTACAACCCTTTTTAAGGGTGCCTTGGCAAAATGCCTAAATATTGCCCCAAAATTGTATACAGGCCATGGGGTGGATGAAGCCTGGCATTGTGCACCATTGCAACCTTTTAGCTACCGGCGTCCTAAAAACCACTGACGTCATCATTTGATATGGAGGACGTAGGGCATCTACACAGCATTTTTGTTTGCCCCTCCTATGCCCCCTATGTCAGCACTGGGATCACATTAGCTGAGTGAGGGAGATAAACAAAGGGAGAAGGGAAACATTGGAATACTAGTCAGTACCAATGTGCAAAGGTGTATTTGTTTGGTTGAATAAATCACCTCTAACTTTGGGTGTCCTTGGTGTGTGGATGGTGCTGCATTATTTAAAACTATTACATTTTTAGAATGGGGTGCCTTGAGACTGTGTAGAATTTTAAGGGGTGCCTTGACTGAAAAAAGGTTGAAAAAACACAGAGCTAAGGGAAAATTCCATTGAAAAATGAAAATTCCCTTGAACAGCCTATTTACATTTAGTTAATCTATCTGTTTATATATTTCTGACCAATTTCACTTTCTTTCCTCAGTCCATAAATCTCCCTCTCTAGCCTTCCATAAATTGTTTATGTGACAGGTATACTTATGGTGCAGTCATATAATTTCCCTTGTTTGACATCAAATGAAGACCTGGCCCTTGGCACAGTCTGCGACTGAACAACCTAACCCTTAACATTCCGCAGCAGTGCCCTTATTCCCGTATTTTCATCATCTTGACCTGTTTGGACTTTTGAAAACAACATACTTGTGCTTTGATTTTGAAAGTAATGCCATGAATGCCTTATGGGCCAACAATCAGTAGCTATGATGAGATGAAATGTGATTGGTGTCTGGTCCAGTTTATCACACCTTTTTTCTTCTTTTTTTTGTGCACACCAGTTTTCTTCAAAGGCAAAGATGGCTGTAGACATGGGATAAACTTCCAGTTGTAAAATGTTCAGCTTGTTGAGGTGGCCATGTTGCATCCATGGCACCGGCACATATCCCCAGATAGGGATGAGCCTGAACACCCCCGGGTTCGGTTCGCACCAGAACCTGCGAACGGATCTAAAGTTTGCGCGAACGTTAGAACCCTATTAGTTACAAAGTATGCGAACGTTCAAAATCTAAAGTGCTAATTATAACGGCCAATATGCACGTTATTGTCATAAAACAGGTTTGGGGACCGGGTCCTGCCCCAGGGGACATGTATCAATGCAAAAAGAAGTTTTAAAAACGGATGTTTTTTCGTGAGCAGTCATTTTAATGATGCATAAAGTGAAAAAAAAAAGTGAAATATTCCTTTAAATATGGTACCTGGGGGGTGTCTAAAGTATGCCTGTGAAGTGGCATGTGTTTCCCGTGTTTAGAACTGTCCCTGCACAAAATGACATTTGTAAAGGAAAAAAAAAGCCATTTAAAACTGCTTGCGGCTTTAATTTCATGTCGCAGATGGCTGGATTAGATGACAAAAGGGCAGAAGGGCAGATACAGGGTGAGGTGGTTTAGTGTGCTACTGCTGTGCTATACTAACACAGCACGCACACACACACTAACTCCTGCAGATGGCTGGATTGGTAGAGATTAGAGAACAGCACTGAGAAGAATAAACTATCCCTGCCTATTTTTCCTCTTTCACTATACTATTCCCCACACAGAAATGAATCACAAGCTCATATAGTGTGTACACTGTACAGTACAGTCTGTCACTGTTCCTAACGCCGGAACACACTACACGAGGCCGCCAGGGCGGCGGCCTTATATAGTGTGGGGCGTGTACTAAAACCCCTGAGCTATAATTGGCCACAGGCATCCTGCCTGTGGCCAATTATTGCTCTCCTCGCCGCTGGCTCTATGATTGGCCAAGCATGCGAGGTCACAGTGCATGCTTGGCCAATCATCAGCCAGCAATGCACTGCGACTGGCGCAGTGCATTGTGGACTGTTTGCATTACACAAATTTGATGCAAACGGCCCCCAGAGTTCTGAATTTGACGAGCGGACGAACGGCCGATGTTCGATTCGAACAGGGGTTCGAATCGAACACCGGGCCCATCCCTATCCCCAGACATGTTTGAAAACCTTATTTGATCACTGTTGAGATAAGCTGACCAATGGCGTCTCTTCACTGCACCTCTTCCCACCACTATAGCATGAACATCCAACATTTGGGTGACCCAAGCTTACATGTTTGCTTACTATGCAGTCAGAATTTTTTTTTTTCCACTGTTTGGATCAAGCCTACAAATCTGACTGTCATTTGAGACCTTAAAGCAGGGATCTGCAATTAGCGGACCTCCCGCTGTTGCAAGTCCCATAATGCCTCTGGGTGTCATGCTTGTTTCTGTCAGAGTCTTGCTATGCCTCATGGGATGATTTGTAGTTCTGCAACAGCTGGAGGTCCGCCAATTGCATATCCCTGCCTTAAAGTGTTACTAAACCCAGAACCAGCATTCACTATATCTTTTCTCCCACAGTACACAGAACATGGAAATGCAATTATTTTAGCAAATATAAGCTGCTAAATAGCTTTTCTCATCAGCAGTATATAGCAGTCGTCTAAGCTCTATGAGTGTCTTGTTAAAGCTTGTAGGAGAAGTTTTCATCCTACTCTGACTGTCCTATGAGGCTGCAGGACCCCTGACCCTCTGTCTGGACAGTGCTGATTGGCTCTGTGCTGATCACATGTACCCTCCCCAAAAAAAAAAAAACTTATTAGCAATACACACCAAACTGAGCAGAGTGCCCCAAGGCTCTGTTCTATCAGGAGATGGATTGGGGACTGTTGAAGAAGGGGAGAATCAGAGAAGACAGGATCAAACAGCCTTCTTACACAAAGTGGAGGAATAACCCCTTAGGTTCCACATTGAGTAAAGCAAGCTTATGCTTTACTGCATATTACATACATAGTTACATAGTAGATGAGGTTGAAAAAAGACACAAGTCCAACCTATGCGTGTGATTATATGTCAGTATTACATTGTATATCCCTGTATGTAGCGGTCGTTCAGGTGCTTATCTAATAGTTTTTTGAAACTATTGATGCTCCCTGCTGAGACCACCGCCTGTGGAAGGGAATTCCACATCCTTGCGCTCTTACAATAAAGAACCCTCTACATAGTTTAAGGTTAAACCTCTTTTCCTCTAATTTCAATGCGTGGCCACGTGTCTTGTTAAACTCCCTTCCGCAAAAAGTTTTATCCTTATTGTGGGGTCACCAGTACGGTATTTGTAAATTGAAATCATATCCCCTCTAAAGCGTCTCTTCTCCAGAGAGAATAAGTTCAGTGCTCGCAACCTTTCCTCATAACTAATATCCTCCGGACCCTTTATTAGCTTTGTTGCCCTTCTTTGTACTCGCTCCATTTCCAGTACATCCTTCCTGAGGACTGGTGCCCAGAACTGGACAGCATACTCCAGGTGCGGCCGGACCAGAGTCTTGTAGAGCGGGAGAATTATCGTTTTATCTCTGGAGTTGATCCCCTTTTTAATGCATGCCAATATTCTGTTTGCTTTGTTAGCAGCAGCTTGGCATTGCATGCCATTGCTGAGCCTATCATCTACTAGGACCCCCAGGTCCTTTTCTATCCTAGATTCCCCCAGAGGTTCTCCCCCCAGTGTATAGATTGCATTCATATTTCTGCCAACTAAATGCATTATTTTACATTTTTCTACATTAAACGTCATTTGCCATGTAGTTGCCCACCCCATTAATTTGTTCAGATCTTTTTACAAGGTTTCCACATCCTGCAGAGAAGTTATTGCCCTGCTTAGCTTAGTATTGTCTGCAAATACAGAAATTGAACTATTTACCCCATCCTCCAGGTCGTTTATGAACAAATTAAACAGGATTGGTCCCAACACAGAACCCTGTATGAAACTGGTGTTGCATACACATGGTCGGATAAAGTTGTCGGAAAATCTGATCGCTCGGAGCGTAGTGACGTTCGTTGCGTACGATGGCACTATGTAGAGGCTAGCAGCCAATAGCTTTGGTCTCGTAATTTGATCTCAGCATGCGTGGCACTTTGTCTGTCGGAATTCTCTACACACGATCGGAAAAAGTCAGATTGGATTTTGTTGTCGGAAAATTTTAGATCCTAGAGTCCGCTAGAGCCCACACACGATCGGATTTTCCGACAACATAATCCGATCAGACTTTTTTCATCGGAATATTCGACTGTGTGTACGGGGCATTAGCTTCATCCCTTTTGAGCGCTACCCATAAGGATTCCACCTCCTTCCTAGCTCACTTAGTGATGTCATCTCTCACATTCACTTGTACATTATTCTTGATATATAGGCATACTCCTCCCTGGGTGTTCTGAGATTGCAACTAGGACGTGTTACTATACCTACCTTGGGTTTATGTGCTTTAGTCAACCTACCACTAATGCCCTAATTTCCCTCTGCCTTTCTGGTGTGGCTCGATGTACCGGTAGTATTCCTGAGAATACTACCTTGGAGGTACTTTTCCTCAATTTAGCTTCCAAGTCCCTAAATTCGTTCTTTAGGACACTCCATCTGCCACTGACTTGGTCATTGGTGCCAACGTGCACCACAACAGCCGGGTCTTCCCCAGCCCCTCCCAGTAATCTGTTCACCAGATCCGTGATGTGCCAAACCTGAGTGCCCGGTAGACAACATACAGTTAGTCGCTTCAGGTTTTTGTCATAGATTGCCCTCTCTGTCCTTCTAGGAATTGAGTCCCCTACCACCAGAATCTCTTTTCTTTCCCTTTGCTCCCCCCCCCCACTCTCACTGGAGTAGTTCTTCCCCTGGCAGCTAGGGGAGTCACTCAGCTCCAGCAGTGCTGGTCCCTGACTGGTTTCACCAACGTCACTCAATGGGGTGTACTTATTGGGATGCTCCAGCCCTGGATCAGCCTCCCTGGCACTTCCCCCTTTCTGACTGTCACCCATCTACACTTTTCTAGTGCCTGCACCTCTTTGTCTCCACCCGCCTCTGTGCTGACCCCTGCCGGCATCTGCCGGTTACGTTCCCAGCTCTCCTTTAGTATGAAGGGACTTCTCAGTGCTGACAGTTGCTTCCCCAGATTCAGAACCTGGGCTTCCAGGGAAACAATGCGCTTACATTTTGCACAGCAGTATTCGCCCTCAATCGGAAGATCAAGGAATGCATACATGCAGCAATATGTACACCGAGTTGCAATTTCCACTACCTACTAATTTAATGAGGATTGGGGATTATACCCTGTCCAAATTACCTAACAACTAGCTTCCTAACACAAATACGCAACAAGATACACAGGTACTCGCAGACCCACGTGCACTTGCAGACTGATTTTACTGTTGTTGGTTTAGTAACACTTTAAGTTTGTCCAATGACTCAAAAAGTTCTTAACCCAGTGTCAGAAGACCCAATGGATTAATGACTATTCCAGGTGCAGGAGCCAAGTTAGAAATGTCAATGGCCATTATTCACTATGGTGTCTCTGGCCTGGTGAGTAGACTGGATTGCAGAGCAGCATCAGGAACAGAGAAGCCGGAAACCTTGTCCTAGTCTTAGGCAGGTGGGTTTGTATAAACTACAGATTAATTATCAACTTTTAAGTTAATTATTTTTAGGCAGTCAGGGTAGGATATGGAATAGAGAGGTTAAGGCCCCTTTCAGATGGAACGTACCCCATCTAGCGGATCTGCCTGCTTAGTGGGGGATCTCTCTGCTGATCCTTGCTGAGCAGGCAGATGACAGGTCTGTGACTACTATGCAGAGCGGACACGGACACGGACACAGCCCGCTGTTCTCTATGGGGTGGTTGGATGGAAACGGATTGCCTGTCTGTTTCTATCCGACTGTTATCTAATCCACCAGATGGATGGGAAATGGATCCCCATCTGTTGGTTTTTAGGAGACAGGATCAGATCAGATGGGGGCGGGTGTCAGAGGACATGCACCACTCCGTAGAGAGCAATGGGTGGTCCGATTGGGTCCACCTGATCAGTCAGTCTGTGTAAAAGGGTCCTAAGGGAAGGGATTTGGATTGTGCATTTAAAACACTTAAATGTCTAATTCTACAGTAGAACACTGGACAGAAACTTTTGACATTACTTCATGCAAGGACAACAAAGAGAATTAAAGTGGATCTTTAATCTGAGTATTAAGTTCTACTAGATCACTTCTCGCTGGCCCCTTTTGTAGGTGTAGCTATGTAAGCTATTAAAAATAACTGCCTATACTGATTAAAATCCAGTAATACACACTCTGCTCTGCACAAGCTCAATTGCTCTCCATTTTTGGATTTTTTCCAAAAATCAGTCACTAGAGGTTGATCTGCTGAAAACCTAAAGATTTACTGCTGCTCATGGGCTTTGGGCTTCAGGAAAATGGCAGCTTCAGACCAGAAGAAACAGAAGCAACGCTGAAAGCAATTTACAGCACACATTCATTTTGGCAGAATAATTATTAATGTTAAATATATGTTCCTTGCTAAAGTTGTTATTGGTAAAGTTGCACTTGATTAAAACAACAGTAACCACATTTTAGTATTTCATTGTAATGTTCATTTGGTTGCTGACAGACTCAGCAAAAATATGTTTTATTTATGTATCTGGTCAACTGCAGTTAGCTGGTTTGTTGATGAAATATTTCTTTTAAAAGAAACCCATTGAGACAACGGCTGTTGCAGACGCGTTCTTGAAGATGCAAGCAGCAGAGCTGTCATCCTTATCCATCGCTTCAATATTCAATGAGTCATGAACTCTAAACAGCTATGGAGCAAGCAACCGAAAACTGGAGCTGCATACTTGTTTCAGGTCTGTGGCTTAGAAAGTAGTGAAGCAATGAATAAGAATGACAGCCCTTGATCTTGCCCCTTTAAAAACAAGTCAGGAATGACAGCTTCCATATTTCTTCCCTGACAAATTCCCTATAAAGTGCACAGTAAAACAAAACCAAATGTGTAATGTAAAAATAAAGCATAACTCCGTGTAAATCTATCTAGTGAATTGGTAGATTCCAAACAGCGTTCAAAGTGTTCCCTGCTTAGCGGAGGGGGCAGAGAAACCTCAATACCTTGCCTAATCAAACAGTGCAACAGAGAGTTGTGTGAAGGATGTGAAATTAGAAATAAACAGATCTACTTTTCTAAAGGGATGTCAAACACTATATATTAACCCCTCTTATGCCCCATACACACGGTCGGATTTTTTCCGACGGATTTTTGTCCGACACTGGTGTTGCATACACACGGTCGGACAAAGTTGTCGGAAAATCCGATCATTCTGAACGTGGTGACGTTCGTTGCATACGACGGAACTACGTAGAGGCTAGTAGCCAATAGCTTTGGTCTTGTAATTTGATCTGAGCATGCGTGGCACTTTGTCCGTCGGAATTCGCTACACACGATCGGAAAAAGTCCGATCGGACTTTGTTGTCGGAAAATTTGAGAGCAGGGTCTCAAATTTTTTCCGACGGAAAAAGTCCGATGGCGCCCACACACGGTCGGATTTTCCGACAACATGGTCCAATAGGACATGTTCCATCGGAAATTCCGACCGTGTGTACGGGGCATTATAACCAGAACATATAAGATAGATATAAGTTCACAGGGTAAATTCACTTTCAGGCTCGGTTCACACTGGAAACAACAGCGGCCGCGGATTCGTCCGTTTCAGGGATGAATTGGGGCCGAATCTTTGCCTGAATTTGACCCCGAAATGGAGCGAAAGATGCACAACGTTTCTGTGCAAGCCGCTCCGCAGCCACCCCGGAGATATGTGAACCGGCTCCATAGAGAGCCAAGCGTACATATTCACCAGCACACCATGGATCGGCAATTTCCGTCCAAAAAGTTTTAATGAAAAAGATCACATCATAAAGGAAGGTGCAACGTTTCGGAGCCGCGCAGGGCCCCTTCGTTAGGCATGTTTCCAGAACCCAAATGGTAATCGCTGCAGCAGCACCCACCATTTTAAGAGCCATTTCTACCAGTGTGCGATAGGAATATTGATCAGTCCATAGACAGCCAGTCACATTCTCCTAGTATGCGAATTGGATGGGGAAAAACACGCATCCAATTCGCATAGGTGTGAACCCAGCCTTAAGGTACACTTTTCCACCCTGCCTAGCTTTCCTGACCTAAACTAACATCCCCACATCTCTTCAACCTATATAGCATAGCTACAACGTTCCCAGATATGCTTACATCTACCAGCCAACACTCTATCATCACTGGACATGTCAGGGGCAGTCAGCCATAAAAACTTGTAAAAGGCTTCCGAAACTGGAGATATTTGGAACATGGCCTTTTACACATCTATAAAGGCTCACTGCGGGGACGTAGCCAGTGGTGACGTTTTTGTCCAGATGGTGTCCTACTACAATATGTAAAGCAGCTTGGGGGGGGACTTCTACAGCAGGATGGGTGAGTGTAGTTTGTCTGAAAGTACACTTACCCTTCAAATAACAATTTCCTCTTTTCTTTCAGGACAGAAAGGGATAACTTCTGGTAGTGTCCTATACTAACTCAGACACCCACCCATGGGTGCTGACCAAAGCACATGTTTGGCTGACCTACAGACTTATATGGTGAAGGGATGCTTGCTCACAAGTGGCCTGCGAAAAATGACACACTTTCATGGGTCAGATGACCCATGATATTATGTTGGGTGCATGAGAAAGCATTTTCTGCACCAAACTACATGTCTCTGTAACCCAGAAGCCTATGAACAATTTTTGTGGGACTCATGCCACGTACACACGGCCGGACTTTCCTGCAGAATAGGTCCGACGGTCTTCCCGACGGACTTCCGAATGAACGGACTTGCCCACACACGATCGGACCCAAGTTTTGAACGTGATGACGTACGACAGGACTAGAAAATAAAGTTCAATAGCCAGTAGCCAATAGCTGCCCTTGCGTCGTATTTGGTCTGTCGGACCAGCATACAGACGAATGGTTTTCCCGATAGGAATTGAGTCCGTCAGAAAGATTTTAAACATGTTCTATTTCTAGTTCTAGTTCCTATTTCTAGGTCCGTCTGAAGGTGGGAAGTCATTCTGAACTCTCTACTCTTTTCTTTTTTAAGAAAAATGATCGGATTATTCCACACATGATCTGAATATCCAACGGAATGATTCCGTCTGACCTATTCTGCTGGAAAGTCCGGTCGTGTGTACACGGCATTAGAAGTCAGCAGGTGTGTGAAATACCTCAGTGTTATCTTGTGCTTTAGCTTTTTTGATATGATATAAAATATTTGTAATAATTTTCTATTTTTACATACCGTACCCTCTCGAGTGTTCATGGTCCTTTAAAGTCCCATCTTTTGAGGAAACTTTATTTTACTAGAAGTCAGCAGGCACTCTCTTTCTAGGATCTGAGAAATCTCTTTTAGTAACTCAGCAGTCACTTGCTTTGTTTTTGTCATTTAAAACTTGGCATGGTTGGCTTTGGCATTAAAAGATGTGTGCTAAAAAAAATAAAAAATAATTGTTACATGAATTTCTGGCACCAATAAAATTGTCACTTACATATATCTGGTGTTTTGACGCTTTGACCATATGTGATCTAAGCTTTCAGAGCAGAACAAGCTACATTGAATGGAATTGATCCTGTATATTGGCAGTCTCTACGTATTCTCTGGAAAATTAATTAGGCAGACTAGAAGTTTATCTATAATAATATTATTCTACATAATATACATCTATACCCAGGTACATATGGTATTAATTGAGATACCTCCAGATGAATGTTGCAGCAAAGTCCATTTCCAGGGGCCCCTAAGGATGATCATCAATATGGCATTCATCTTGGTGTTGGAATCCTGAAGACAAGATCTGCAGTGATGAGGAGATCCTTCGACTCTTGTCCAAACAGCTTGGAATGCATTTTTTCACCGGCAGAAACTGTGGTGGGGAACTAGAACTCAGAGTCGCCTATCTACTCTGCATCTTAGTCCCTCCCCTGGCGGGTTCTAATCTATCATGCCACCAGACCTTTAATACCAGAAGTAGCTGTCAAAAGCCAAACCTGGCTCTAGCCTATTTTGGTTAATGTGCCTTAACCACTTCAGCCCAGAAGGATTTACCCCCTTCCTAACCGGGCCATTTTTTGCGATACCGTACTGCATCGTTTAAATGACAATTGCGCAGTCATGCAATGCTGTACTCAAACAAAATTGATGACCTTTTTTTCTCCCACAAATATAGCTTTCTTTTGGTGGTATTTGATCACCTCTGCGGTTTTTATTTTTTGCACTATAAACCAAAAAAGCAACAATTTTGATATATATATACAGTGGTGTGAAAAAGTGTTTGCCCCCTTCCTCATTTCCTGTTCCTTTGCATGTTTGTCACACTTAAGTGTTTCGGAACATCAAACCAATTTAAACAATAGTCAAGGACAACACAAGTAAACACAAAATGCAATTTGTAAATGAAGGTGTTTATTATTAAAGGTGAAAAAAAATCCAAACCATCATGGCCCTGTGTGAAAAAGTGATTGCCCCCCTTGTTAAAACATACTATAACTGTGGTTGTCCACACCTGAGTTCAATTTCTCTAGCCACACCCAGGCCTGATTATTGCCACACCTGTTCACAATCAAGGCATCACTTAAATAGGAGCTGCTTGACACAGTAAGGTCCACCAGAAGATCCTTAAAAGCTACAAATCATGCCGAGACCCAAAGAAATTCAGGAACAATTGAGAAAGAAAGTAATTGAGATCTATCAGTCTGGAAAGGGTTATAAAGCCATTTCCAAAGCTTTGGGAATCCAGCGAACCACAGTGAGAGCCATTATCCACAAATGGCGAAGACATGGAACAGTGGTGAACCTTCCCAGGAGTGGCCGGCCGCCCAAAATTACCCCAAGAGCGCAGCGACGACTCATCCAAGAGGTCACAAAAGACCCCACAACAACGTCCAAGGAACTGCAGGCCTCACTTGCCTCAGTTAAGGTCAGCGTTCATGCCTCCACCATCAGGAAAAGACTGGGCAAAAATGGCCTGCATGGCAGAGTTCCAAGGAGAAAACCACTGCTGAGCAAAAAGAACATCAAAGCTCGTCTCAATTTCTCCACAACACATCTTGATGATCCCCAAGACTTTTGGGACAACATTCTGTGGACCGATGAGACAAAAGTGGAACTCTTTGGAAGGTGTGTGTCCAAGTATATCTGGCGTAGAAGGAACACAGCATTTCAGAAAAAGAACATTATACCAACAGTAAAATATGGTGGTGGTAGTGTGATGGTCTGGGGCTGTTTTGCTGCTTCAGGACCTGGAAGACTTGCCGTGATAAAAGGAACTATGAATTCTGCTGTCTACCAAGAGATCCTGAAGGAGAATGTCCGACCATCTGTTCGTGTACTCAAGCTGAAACGAACTTGGGTTCTGCAGCAGGACAATGATCCTAAACACACCAGCAAGTCCACCACCGAATGGCTGAAGAAAAACAAAATGAAGACTTTGGAGTGGCCTAGCCAAAGTCCTGACCTGAATCCTATTGAGATGTTGTGGTATGACCTTAAAAAGGCTGTTCATGCTCGAAAACCCTCTAATGTAACTGAATTAGGACAATTCTGCAAAGATGAGTGGGCCAAAATTCCTCCAGGACGCTGTAAAAGCCTCATTGCACGTTATCGCAAACGCTTGGTTGCAGTTGTTGCTGCTAAGGGTGGCCCAACCAGTTATTAGGTTTAGGGGGCAATCACTTTTTCACACAGGGCCATGATGGTTTGGATTTTTTTTCACCTTTAATAATAAACACCTTCATTTACAAATTGCATTTTGTGTTTACTTGTGTTGTCCTTGACTATTGTTTAAATTGGTTTGATGTTCCGAAACACTTAAGTGTGACAAACATGCAAAGGAACAGGAAATGAGGAAGGGGGCAAACACTTTTTCACACCACTGTATATATATATATATATATATATATATATATATATATATATATAATGTACACACACACACACACAGTACATACTGTATATAGCAGGGAAAATAAGTATTGAGCACGTCACCATTTTTCTAGGTAAATATATTTCTAAAGGTGCTATTGACATGAAATTTTAACACATGTTGGTAACAACCCATGGAATCCATACATACAAAGAAACCAAAACAAATTAGAAGAAAGGGAGGTGCAAAAAGGCATAGAAAGCCAAGACACCAGCTGAAATCTATCAGTAATTAAAAAGCAATCCTGCCCCTTGTCAGTGCAAATTAATATCAGCTGGTTCAGTCTCTACTGATGGCTTATAAAAAGGTGTCTCATTACCAAGGTGTCCCGCAAGAAAAATCTCTCTCAAGACCTTCGCAACCTTATTGTTGCAAAACATACTGATGGCATTGGTTACAGAAGGATTTCTAAGCTTCTGAATGCTCCAGTGAGCACTATTAGGGCTATAATCTGGAAGTGGAAAGAGCATAATTTCACCATAAACTGGCCACGACCAGGTGCTCCTCGCAAGATTTCTGATAGAGGAGTGAAAAAAATTATCAGAAGAGTTGTCCAAGAGCCAAGGACCATTTGTGGAGAGCTTCAGAAAGATCTAAAATAAGCAGGCACAATTGTTTCAAAGAAAACAATAAATAATGCACTCAACCACTAAGGCCTCACCACACACTCACCATGCAAGACTCCATTGCTGAAGAAAAAGCATGTTGAAGCTTGTTTAAAGTTTGCTGCACAACATTTAGACAAGCCTGTGAAAAACTAGGAAAATATAGTCTGGACAGATGAGACCAAAATCTAACTCTTTGGATGCCATAATGCACACCATGTTTGGAGGTCAAATGGCACTGCACATCACCCCAAAAACACCCCCATACCAACAGTGAAGTTTGGAGGTGGGAACATCATGGTGTGGGGCTGTTCAGTATATGCTACTGGCAAACTTCATATCATTGAAGGAAGGATGAATGGAAAAATGTACCAAGACATTCTTGATGAAAATCTGCTGCCATCTACCAGGATGAAGATAAAATAAGGGTGAACATTTCAGCAAGACAATGATCCCAAACACAAAGCCAAGGAAACTCTCAATTGGCTTCAAATAAAGAAAATAAAGCTGCTAGAATGGCCCAGCCAATCACCTGACTTGAATCCAATAGAAAATCTATGAAAAGCACAAAAGATCAGAGTTCATAGAAGAGGCGCACGGAACCTTAAACATTTTGAAGACTGTTTGTGTGGAAGAATGGGCCAAAATCACATCTGAGCAATGCATGCGACTAGATTCTCCATACTGGAGAAGTTTTCATTACCAACAAAGGATTTTGTACGAAGTATTAAATAAATTTCAGTTAGAGTGTTCAATACTTTTTACCTGTGTTTTTCCATTTTATTACACATAACTTAATTTCTGAACTTATCCTTGTATTCTGGTCCGGCTTTAGCAACAATTCTCCCATGGACAGAATACGTGTCCCAGACTTTCTCTCTCTCTCCACTTCCTCCTTCTGGGTTTTTTTACCCAACAACCCAGAGACAGGAAGTGCATACATAACATATTTACAAGCATTTACAAATACAGACATCAGAGGGCAGCAGATCCCTACAGAATTGTAACACATGAGAATGCGCCCAAGTAATTCAAAAATTGATTTTTAAAGAAACCATGCAGTTCTCATGTTTTGCAAAACATAGCAAACTGCTGGAATCTTATTAAGGGTGAAGAAATCTATAGGGTACTGGATACAAACAAAGGGTCGGGTTGTGGGGAAGAAGTGAGTTACAATAATGCCCCGTACACACGGTCGGAAAAGCCGACCACAAAATCCATCGGATTTTTTCCGACGGATTTAGTCCGACACTGGTGTTGCATACACACGGTCGGACAAAGTTGTCGGAAAATCCGATCATTCTGAACGTGGTGACGTTTGTTGCCTACGACGGGACTACGTAGAGGCTAGTAGCCAATAGCTTTGGTCTTGTAATGTAATCTGAGCATGCGTGGCACTTTGTCCGTCGGAATTCGCTATACACGATCGGAAAAAGTCTTATAGGACTTTGTTGTCGGAAAATTTGAGAGCAGGAGATAAAACTTTGTCCGTCGGAAAATCCAATGGAAAATGTCAGATGGAGCCTACACACGGTCGGAATTTCCGACAACATTGTCCGATAGGACATTTTCCGTCGGAAAATCCGACCGTGTGTATGGGGCTTTAGAGTTAGTTGCAGGACTGTAGAAACAGAACCACACTGTCTCTGCCTTCTGCTACAACTTTGGTGGTTTCTTGCCACTCTTGCCTTATAGTGGTGAGTCCTGGGTTATAAGTCCACCAAGGACATTGTGTAAATAAAGTTTATATGCCTTTCCTCTATTATTTACCGAAAAAAAAAGAGTTCAGGTTATTGCTTTGCTTTGCAAAAACAATAAATAAACTGACATACCTGTATAATAAGACATTGATTTTTAGGATCTATCTAGAATGGGCAGTCATAAAGCAGTTAAGATTAGACTCCTTGAGATAAGAGAGGAATGTGCACAGTAGCGCCAAATCAGTGTGTTCTGGGGGATGGGTGCAGACCCCCTGTCAGAATACAAAGGTGCAGCTGGGGAGATTGACACATAAACATAATTTGTGTTACTACAGTGATCTTTAGGCTTTATTTGTTAGTCATTGATCAATCAATCAACTTGGGTACATTCAGCCTGCAAACACATGGTTCAAATCTCGGAGAGTTCCTGTTGAACCGGCCGAGATTTGGACCATCTATGGACGGATTAAGAGTTAAATAGCTTCAGTACTTGCCTGCCAGTTGCCCGTCGACCAGGATTGATGTGACTACCCTCTTGTTTTGCCAGCCTAGCCTCTGCTTGGATCTGACTACGCTCTTGCTTTCTGCCTGCCTAGACCTCTTCTTGGACCTGACTGCTCTCTGGCCTATAGTCCTGTTAACAGTTTCTGCACCATACTCTTTTAATTTTAGCCACCCACTGGTGAGGAAATCCTGAAGACCGTGACCTGGTGTTAGTTTGAAAAACAGTAAAGTGGGTCCATTAAGCATTCTAGGCACTGGGAATTGGGTTGCACTTTTCAATGCAGGTATTCTAAAAGTAAAAAAATGCCATACAATACAGCAAGCTTAATTTAATGTATGTTTACTGGTAAATTATATCTTATCTGGAGTTTAAGGAAAGATCTTTAAGTTTTAAGGAAAGATTGTCAGACTAGTTTTTATAGGTTTAAGAAGGCCTTTGGTCATTTTCTTTTTATGTACAACATAATTTCTTTTATTTTTGCTCTCTAAATTAATTTATGCAGGTAGTTTTTCTGTGTTTATCTCTGCAAGTAACATATTCCTATTAGGAGCAATCATTTTTACGCTCAATCCATTTTAATGGACCGACTGTTGACGTTTCCCGTGATTATATTTTCCAAGTAGAGCACAAATACAAGTCTCCACAGACTGATAAACTTTTACTGCCGCGTGTAAGTGTGGTAGGTCATGTTTTATTCAAGAGCTTCAGAAAGACCCTCTGATCATTGCTCAGAGGTGAAAAACAGTATAGTATACCACAGCAGATTGCTAAAGTGTGAATCTTAGAGTTTTAACTGCCCCCTGCACAGCCCAGTGCTTCAGTGAGCACTGGAGGGGTAGAGCAGAGAGCTGGTGCCTGACAGTCACCAGTTTTATGCAGCTTGAGGGCCGAGAGCTGAGTGATCAGTGGAGTTTGATCACTCAGTTCTCGGTCTTAGAGCCGGCGGGGACTAATGCAACTTTGGATTGACGCTGCATCCACCTAGGTGAGGATAATTTGTTTTTTAAATTAATTCCGAACTTCTCTTTTAACCATATCCACACGAACTGAAGCTTACTGTAACTGTAGGTTATTGTTAAGTAATACATCTTTGATTTTTAATAGGGTGGAATCGGTTACCTGTCTTAATTCTGCTTCTCTGCTGCGCTTGGAGCCAATGTTTTGATGAACTGAAGAGGTTCTAGCATACATTTTTTATCTTTTTTCTTTAAATTTTAAATGGTTGGCTGCTAAGGGTCAGCTCAGTGACCCTAAAGGCCTTACTCTAACTAGAATAGAGCACTAGTACAATTTCCGATTCCAGTGGCTTTTATTAACTTTGAATAAAAAGTCATACAAACATACATAAGTCTTTGCAGTCTTACTTCTATAGCACTTAGCACATATAGTAGAAGTACAATATAAGTGTATATAATAGAGACAGAATGAAAGAACATAAAACAAAACTGGGTTCTAGAAGAAGGGTAATGCGCCATACAGTTGTGTAAGGAAATCAAAACAATGCTTAGATCCAGAGCTTTCTATAATGCTAGTGGTGGTATCACAGATTCAGAACTAGGGATGAGGTTTGGTCAATGATGTCACAAGCATCCCTGCTCCTTTGTGTATGTGCAGCTGCGGGTGGGGATTCCCTGTCTGCAGCTCATTGGCCGAGCACTGACTGCTCCCTTCAGGTTCACACCAAACACAAAGCCAAGTCCAAGCTCATCCTTACTTTAAACCCATCAAAACAAAATTCATATTTGTCAACTGAATCAACCTTCCAGTATTCAAAGAATATTAAAAAACGAGTGTTAGCTTCAAAATTGAGAAAAGAAAGAGTAAAGGAAATTGAAAGAAAGAAAGAAAGAAAGAAAGAAAAGAAAAAGGAAATAAACTAGTTTTCTGGCCAGGAACCCACCCCATCTACCCCTTCAGTATTGTGCTTAAGTGGAAGAATGTATGTAGCATATCCATGAGTTCCAGACTCTCTCCCTCTTTTTTGCCCTGCAGGATGCCATTTTTTTTCTTAAGCATGATCAAGGAGATCTAATTTTTGTTGAGGTATCAACCTCAGAAGATTTTACAAGCTATAGCAATGGATATTTTTTTGGCCAAAGCATTGGCAGTTCCCTTTGGGTTTGGACTGAACCTGGAGCAGAACTCAAGCTTTCTTGGAACCAATCCACAACAAATTTTATAATAATGTCCTAACTACATCCATGTGCTAGGATTGTAGGGGTATGGAAAAGAGTGTCAGTTTCAAAACGGAAATAACAAAAGAAAACAGAAAAGAAAAGGCAAGTTTTCTCACCAGGAACCTGTCCTATCCACTCCATTAGGGATGAGCCGAACTCCCTATTAGTTATAATGGATGCGAACGTTCGAAATTAAAAGTGCTCATTTTAAAGGCTAATATGCATGTTAATGTCATAAAAAGTGTTTGGGGACCTGGGTCCTGCCCCAGGGGACATGTATCAATGCAAAAATTTTTTTTTAAAAACGGCCGTTTTTTCAGGAGCAGTGATTTTAATAATGCTTAAATTGAAACAATAAAAGTGTAATATTCCTTTAAATTTCGTACCTGGGGGGTGTCTATAGTATGCCTGTAAAGGGGCGCATGTTTCCCGTGTTTAGAACTGTCTCTGCGCAAAGTGTCATTTTTGAAAGTAAAAAAGCTATTTAAAATCACTCGCGGCTAATGTTAATTCACGGCTCCCGTAACACAGAGAACAGTGATTCATTGAAACTCATTCATAAAAAAAAGTCATTGATAAAAAAAAAAAAAAAATGAAAAAAAAAAAGCGTAGGGGTCCCCCCAAATTCAATAACCAGGCCCTTCAGGTCTGGGATGGATATTAAGGGGGATCCCAGCCAAAAAAAAAAAAAAAAAATGGCGTAGGGTCCCCTCAAAAACCATACCAGACCCTTGAGGTCTGGTATGGATTTTAAGGGGAACCCTAGCCAAAAAAAATGGCGTGGGGTCCCCCTCAAAATCCATACCAGACCCTTATCCGAGCACGCAACCTGGCAGGCCGCAGGAAAAGAGGGGGGGACGAGAGCGGCCCCCCCTCTCGCCTGAACCGTACCAGGCCACATGCCCTCAACATTGGGAGGATGCTTTGGGGGTCTAAGACCCCTAAAGCACCTTGTCCCCATGTTGATTAGGACAAGGGCCTCTTCCCCACAACCCTGGCCGGTGGTTGTGGGGGTCTGCGGGCGGGGGGCTTATCGGAATCTGGAAGCCCCCTTTAACAAGGGGACCCCCAGATCCCGGCCCCCCCTGTGTGAAATGGTAAGGGGGTACAAAAGTACCCCTACCATTTCACCAAAAAAGTGGCAAAAATGGTAAAAATGACAGGAGACAGTCTTTGACAATTCCTTTATTAAAATCTTCTTTCTTCTTTCTTCATCCTTCGGATTCTTCATCTTCTCCTTCCTTCATCTTCTTCCATCTTCTTCTTCTATTTTCTTCTTCCTCCGATCCGCTTCTTCTTGCGCTGGTCTTCTCGTCCTTCTCGTCCGGCATCTTCTTCCGTCGGCGTCGGCGTCGGTGTCGGTGTCTTCTTGGGCCGCTCCGCGCAATGGGAGGCTCCCGCTGTGTGAGGCTCCGCTCCATCTGACAGGTCTTTTAAAACGGAGGGCAGCTGGTGACCCCGCCCCCCTCTGACGTCATGGGGAAAGCCATCATGGAATTCCCCATGACGTCCCTGTGCGTCAGAGGGGGCGGGGTCACCAGGTGCCCTCCATTATAAAAGACCTGTCAGACGGAGCGGAGCCTCACACAGCGGGAGCCTCCCATTGCGCGGAGCGGCCCAAGAAGAGACAGAGACACCGACGCCGACGCCGACGGAAGAAGATGCCGGACGAGAAGGACGAGAAGACCAGCGCAAGAAGAAGCGGATCGGAGGAAGAAGAAAATAGAAGAAGAAGATGGAAGAAGATGAAGGAAGGAGAAGATGAAGAATCCGAAGGATGAAGAAAGAAGAAAGAAGATTTTAATAAAGGAATTGTCAAAGACTGTCTCCTGTCATTTTTACCATTTTTGCCACTTTTTTGGTGAAATGGTAGGGGTACTTTTGTACCCCCTTACCATTTCACACAGGGGGGGGGCCGGGATCTGGGATCTGGGGGTCCCCTTGTTAAAGGGGGCTGTCCAGATTCCGATAAGCCCCCCGCCCGCAGACCCCCACAACCACCGGCCAGGGTTGTGGGGAAGAGGCCCTTGTCCTAATCAACATGGGGACAAGGTGCTTTAGGGGTCTTAGACCCCCAAAGCATCCTCCCAATGTTGAGGGCATGTGGCCTGGTACGGTTCAGGCGAGAGGGGGGGCCGCTCTCGTGCCCCCCCTCTCCTATCCACTCCATCAGTATTAGGCTTAAGTTGTTTTGTGTATTTAAAATGAATTTGAAGCATAGACATGGACAGACATTCACAGGACTTCTTTACTTAATCACACACAGGAATACAGGAAACATAGATGCTCAAGAAATACATACCATATTTATCGGCGTATAACACGCACCGGCGTATAACACGCACCCCAAGTTTAGGAGGACATTTTAAGGAAAAAAATTTTTAGGAGGGAAGTTTAGGGAAAAAAAAAACGTACATTTAAGCGTCATTTGCAGCTTGCCCAGCGTCATTTGCAGCTTGCCCAGCGTCATTTTCAGCTTGCCCAGCGTCATTTGCAGCTTTCCCAGCGCTATTTGCAGCCTTGCCCAGCGTCATTTGCAGCTTGCTCAGTGTCATTTTCAGCTTGCCCAGTGTCATTTGCAGCTTGCCCAGTGACATTTGCAGCTTCCCAGTGTCATTTGCAGCTTCCAAGTATCATTTGCAGCTTGCCAGCGTCATTTGCAGCCTTGCCCACGTTTAAATTTCCCGCCGCCGAGACAGATCGTGTGAGCGCCGCTGAAAAAGACCGAAGCGCCGACGAAAAAGACCGAAGCGCCGCCGAAAAAGACAGAGCCGACTCTTCGGCTCTGCTCGCAGTCCCGCCTCCCTGCTGTTTCGGGAGCGAGCGCAGGGAGGCGGGACTGCGAGCGGAGCCGAAGAATCAGCTCGGCCTTTTTCGGCGGCACTTCGGTCTTTTTCGTCGGTGCCTCGATCTTTTTCGGCGGCGCTCGCTATTTTTCGGCGCCGCTTGATTTTTTTGTCATTTTTTGGGGGGGGATTGACGTATAACACAACGACTTTCCCCCGATTTTAAGGGGGAAAAAGTGCGTGTTATACGCCGATAAATACGGTAGCTCTACCAGAAATATACACAATATATACACAATACAATATATACAATAAACATATTTACAATGCTTCCCCCTACTGGATGGAGAGCAGTATAACACACTAAGACATAACACTCCTTTTCCTTAGACCTCAAAGTCTTTGAGATAACTGGGAGGGTGAATATTTCTCCTTGGATACCTAAGGAGACCACTGTTTGAGACAGTTCCCTGGCACCCTCAGTTGGGTGCAATTCTTCTTGTGCTGTGTCAGAGGGACTGAGAGAAACTGGCTCTGCAACAACATTTCCTGGAGAAATAGGACCTGCATCAACCAATGGTTCACCCTGATCTGGCGTCACTGGAATCCCAGTACCACTAGAACTAGCAGCAGGTACAATTTCACCACTTCTTTCTCGGATCTGATCAACGTGCCTTCGTAATATTCTACCATCAGTAATTTGTACTTTGCATGACAAAGGTCCTGTAGCCACAAGCACCTTTGCCTCCAACGATGCCCAGCAGCATCGTTTCAGACATAGATAGCACTGCCAGGCTCAAACACTCTCACAGAAACATTAGCATCCTTTTTAAAATGCAGTTCTTGCTTTTCTTGTAACTGCGATATCAGATCAGGGTTTAGATGATCCAAACGACAGTTCATTAGGAGCTCTGCTGGGCTACAACCAGTACTTGAGCATGGTGTCACATGTTGTTGCAGAAGGAAATTTGCAAGTCTCTGATTCCAATCTCCTTGAACAATTCTCTTCAATGAATCTTTGGTGGTCTGAACCATTCAGCTTGACCATTTGATGATGAGTGGAATGGTGCAATCATAACATGTTGAATAAAGCCCCATACACACGGTCGGACTTTTTCATGGATTCTGTCCGATCGGACAATGTTGTTGAAAAATCAGACCGTGTGTATGCACCATCGGACAGTGTACGTCGGATTGTCCGACGGACAAAGTCTTATCTCCTGCTGGAAAGATTTGCCGACAACACGGTCCGATCACACCAAATCCGATCGTGTGTACGGTTGTCCGACCGGACAAAGTGCTACGCATGCTCAGATCACATTACAAGACCAAAGCTATTGGCTACTAGCCTCTACGTAGTCCCGTCGTAGGCAACAATCGTCACCACGTTCAGAATGATCGGATTTTACAACAACTTTGTCTGACTGTGTGTACGCAAAACCAACATCAGACAAAGTATGACGGACATGGTCCGACGGACCTGGTCCGCGGATTGTCCGACCGTGTGTATGGGGCTTTAGATTGCTTGCCATAAGGGTTTTGAATTCTGAGGAGGTAAATTGCGTTCCATTATCAGACACGATTGTATCTTGCAACCCTTGTGTAGCAAACAGCCTCCTTAAAACTTTTATGACCATGGCTGAGGTGGGGGATGTAACTGATACACTTCCAGCCAATCGACAATTAAAAAAAACATCTGTCTTTGAAAAGGCCACACAAAATCTATATGCAACTGTGACCAAGGTGACCTAGTCACTTCCCAGGGATGTACTGAGGCTTTAGGTGGAGCATGACGGGTGGATTGACATGGTAAACAGTTCTGTAACCAATTCTCAATAACTTCATCCATTTTAGGCCAAAGATAGGGCAAACATAACTTCTGGCTAATGCTTTCATGCAGACCATTCCAGGACATCCTTCATGGAAAGCATGCAGTACTTGAGCTTGTCTTGCTTTTGGAATTACCACTCTGTTTACCCATAATAGGCAACATTTACAGGCAGACAGCTCAGCTGATTTATCAGCTCCCTTGTTTCTCAGGCTCACAGCTACAGTGGGCAGGGCCGAGCCGTCCCACTGACGTCAGCCAGGGAGGAGGGGGAGAGAGGAGGGAGAAAGCGCTGACAATCAGCTGAGCGCCAGGAGCAGCGTTTCTACAGGTACAGATCGGCGGATTTTTTACATTACACAGGCACAGGGACACATGTTATTATGATACAGAGGGGATAAGAAGATTTATTATCAGATAAATCAGATTTATTATTATTTTTTGTTGAGGTAATATCAACCCCAGAAGATTTCCAAGCCTTAGCAACAGATATTTTTGTGGCCAATGCACTGACAGCAACCTTCGGGGTCAGCCCGAACTTAAAACTAAACCAAAGCTCATCCTTACTTGGGAACCACCCAATAATTATTTTAATATTTGTCATTAACATTCCAGTATTCAAAGAGTATTGGAAAGAACGTCAGCTTCAAAAAAGAAAATAAAAAGAGCAAAGGAAATGATAAAAAAAATTAATGGGAAAGCAGGCTTTCTGGCCATGAACCTAACCCAACCACCCCTTCAGTATTGGGTTTAAGTGGGAGACTATATGTTCCATATTCATACATTCCAGACTCTCTCAAACCTCTCTTTGTTTGTCCTGCAGATGCTTACTATTTTTTCAGTAAGCATGATCCAGATCTTATTTTTTGTTGAGGTAATATCAACCCCAGAAGATTTCCAAGCCTTAGCAACAGATATTTTTGTGGCCAATGCACTGACAGCAACCTTCGGGATCAGCCCGAACTTAAAACCAAACCAAATCTCATTCTTACTTGGGAACCACCCAATAATTATTTTAATATTTGTCATTAACATTCCAGTATTGTATTGGAAAGAGCGTCAGCTTCAAAACAGACAAAGGAAAGAGCAAAGGAAATGATAAAAAAATAAAAAGGGAAAGGAGGCTTTCTGGCCATGAACCTAACCCAACCACCTCTTCAGTATTGGGTTTAAGTGGGAGACTATATGTACCATATTCATAGGTTTGAGACTCTCTCAAACCTCTCTTTGTTTGTCCTGCAGATTCTTACCATTTTTTCCTTTAAGCATGATCCAAGAGATCCTATTTTTTGTTGCAGTAATATGGACCACAGAAAATTTCCAAGCCTTCGTGATAGATATTTTTGTGGCCAAAAATATGTAAAAGATGAGTGTCTCCGTGAACGTCAGCAATTGGTTTAAGTTGGGGAAAGTTCTTCATTCTCGTTGCCAATTTTGTGTGACTTCTTCCCATCCTATTAAAAATCAGTGAAGGTATATAGCTATTGTTTACGCATTATATCCAAAACAGAACCTGTTTCCATGACAACATTGCCGACGTCTACTGCAAAAAAGTAGTGTCATGCACACTGGCAGTGTATGTGCGTGTTTTTGGATTGGGTTGCTACAACAGCTCTCTGTATTGTAGCTAGAATTTTGTGTACATTTCCTAAAATAACCTTTTATTAAAGGAATTATTTGACAGCACTGCAATATTTCAGCATTAATTATTAAAGACATGCTACACTGGTCTGTGTGATGCATGAAGACAAAATGACTGGCCTACACAACATATGCTGCTTATAGATACCATAGCTTAATATGATTAAAAAAAAAAAAGCCTGAATGGTTTATGGTGTACATCTGTATGATATTGGACAATACATTTAGTGATATACAGTATATGTGACTCGGATGTCATTATTGACTGTTTCATTATTACATTCAAGTGGTCTCGTTGGAGAACATTTTATTATGGCTCTATCTGATTCAGTGCTCTCAGTACACAATGATTTTTATTAGGTTTATTCAATAAAGCAAGGAGCACTGTGTGACTGTACTGTCACCAAAAACCACCAGTTATAAATAAACGACGAATTAGGTTCTATAATTTACTGCATATTGCTATTTACTGTGTTCAAAACAGATTGTTGTTTTAAAATATGGAGCTACTGAGATAAAAGGATATATACACAATTTTTTAAACTTATTTTCTGTGCAATGGAAGAACAGCTGGCATGCAGTCCAGGACCTAAACCCCTTAAATTGTGAGGTTTGCCATAGGACTGTAGTTGACACCCCTTCATACGGGCCAGAATCATGGTAATAAAGAAAAAAAAATCTGATTGTTTGTGAAATAAAATGGTTACGGCGCTTGGTTTATAAAGTTATAAAATTAAAATGTTAAACGTAAAAGGTAACTCCACTTTCATGGAAAAAAAAAAAGCAAATAAAAAACAATAATAATCGACAGTATACTTTATACATTTGCGATACAAGTCATATTGTAATTGAATATTAAAAAAAAAATGATATTAACCACTTGCCCTCCAGAAGATTCCCCCCCCCCCCCCCCCCCTCATGAACAGGACATTTTTTGTGATATGGCACTGCGTTACTTAACTGACACAGGTTTTGTGATGCTGTACCAAAATAAAAGTATATCCTTTTTTCCCACAAATAGAGCTTTCCTTTGGTGGTATTTGATCATCCCTGCGTTTTTTATGTTATGCATGGATGTCGCACCACTTCCTTAAATTAAATCTCTCTAAAACTGAGCTATTAATATTCCCCCCCGCCCGTGCCCCCCTCCATGACTTTTCCATCAAAATCAACAATGCAACCATCAGTCCCTCCCCTCACGCCAGGGGACTTGGTGTAATCCTAGACTCGGACTTGTCATTTCAGCCTCAAGTCCAATCGCTGTCAAAAGTTTGTAGACTTCACCTCCGTAACATCTCGAAAATTCGCCCCTTTTTAACAAATGACACCACCAAGATCCTCATTCACTCCCTTGTTATCTCTCGCCTTGACTATTGCAACTCCCTTCTCATTGGCCTGCCTCTCCATAGGCTCTACCCTCTTCAGTCTATCATGAATGCTGCTGCCAGACTTATACACCTTACCAACCGTTCGGTGTCTGCCAACCCTCTCCTCCAATCCCTACACTGGCTCCTAATCACCCAGCGAATTAAATTCAAAATACTAACCACAACTTACAAAGCCATCCACAGCTCTGCCCCGAGCTACATCACCAATCTTGTCTCCAAACATATCCCAAACCGTCCTCTCCGCTCTTCTCAAGATCTCCTCCTGTCAAGCTCTCTTGTTTCCTCCTCCCATGCTCGTCTCCAGGATTTCTCCAGAGCCTCTCCCATCCTTTGGAACTTGCTGCCTCAACCTGTCCGGCTATCCCCTACTCTAGCTACATTCAGGCGATCCCTGAAAACTCATCTCTTCGGGGAATCCTATCATGTCTCCAACTAACCTTCTACCACTTCCATCAGCTCATTCCCCACAGTTACAACCTTTTGTATCACCTTCCCCACCCTATTAGATTGTAAGCTCTTCTGAGCAGGGCCCCCTTAATCCTCTTGTATTTTATTGTATTATAACTGTATTGTCTCCCTTTTTATATTGTAAAGCGCTGCGTAAACTGTTGGCGCTATATAAATCCTGTAATAAATAAATAAATATGCGCTATAGACAAAAATAACTGACAATTTAGAAGAAAAAAATTATATTTGTTTGATTTCTGCTATAAAACATATCCAATTAAATGAAATAGATTGACTGTAAAAGTTCAATAAACATATTTAAAAAAAAATAAAAAATTAAATTGAAAATCTAATTTCTTCATCAATTTAGATTAATATGTATTCTGCTACATATTTTATTTATTTAAAAAAAACAATAAGTGCATATTGATTGGTTTGCACATCTACAAACTATGGTATATTTTTATTTATTTAAAAGTGGTTTCTTTGGCGGATTCGCCGCAAGATCACTTTTTATCGGCGGCGGGAGAGGTGTCTTTTTGACCCCAGATCTCACATTAAAGGGATCCTGTCATGCTTTTTTTCTATTACATGGATGTTGTTTACATTCCTTGTAATAGGAATAAAAGTTATCAATTTTTTTTTTTTTTAAGGGACAGTGTAAAAAATAAAAATAATAAAAATAAAAAGTAAAATTAATAAGAATTTATTTTTATTAAAGCGCTCTGTCCTGCCGTGCTCACGTGCAGAAGCAAATGCACATGTAAGTTGCGCCCTCATATGTAAACTGCCCTATCAGCGGCCCTGCCTACCCCACCACTGTTCAAAATTGGGGCTCCTATCATCTATGGTTCTGGAGATACAGGGCTCTTTGTGCAGCCTGTCAGAAGCTACATACAGAGCGGCCAGTTTAAATACAAGCTGGCACACTCTGTTTGCAGCAGACTGAGAGGATGAGCTCACAGTACCTCTGCTCACTTCTTGCCAGAGTCATTGAGCTCAATGGACAGCTTGGAGTCTTGGACCAATGGTAAAGTACAGCTGTCCAATAAAAATGCTGCAGTGGAGGCACGCCTCTCACTGCAGTGTCATAGAAGGCGGCATGTGTCTAAAGACAAATACTCCCTTTCAGCCCAGCCCTCTTAAATCGGACCTCCACCCTAAAGTGGAACTTCCACTCATCGGATTCCCCCCCCCCCCTCCGTTGCCACAATTGGCACCTTTCAGGGGGGAGGGGGGATGCAGATACCTGTATAATCTAGGTATCTGCACCCACTTCCGTGAATAGCTAGCCGCAGCTAGCCACAGATGGAGGGGAGAGGTGCTGCAGGCCTCTGGCCTAGTAGCAGCAAGCAGTCAGAGCCAGCTTGAGGAGCTATTCAGAGTGGGTCAAGATCAAGAGTGATGTCCTCATCCTTACACGGTCATGGGTGAGGAAGTTCTGGAAGCAATAGTCCGCAGGAGTTACGCAGAGGAGGAGCAATAGTCTGCATTGGTGGTGCAGGGAAAAGATTGTAGCTGTTAAACATGCATATCATTTCTTCAGGCTTAAAATATGTGCTAATCTGTAAAATCTCTAGGTATGATGGCGAAATGAACTATTCTATGGGCATCCCATATACCCCTTTCCCCCACCCAAGTTGTACCCCCCAATAAACAAAAACAAAACCAGCAAAGTACTGTTCATTGTCTCTGCAAGTGATAGATGGGAGTCTGGCAGTGGGGTGAATTAGTAGATGTTCGTTACTAGTAGCAACAACATTAGCCTGATTGTTTTTTGTATACTATAAAAGATGATGTTACCCCGAGTAAATAGATACCCAACATGTCACACTTGTGGAATGGCGCCAAACTTCAGTACTTAAAAATCTCCATAGGCGACGCTTTAGATTTTTTTACAGGTTACATGTTTAGCGTTACAGAGGAGGTCTAGTGCTAGAATTATTGTTCTCACTCTAATGTTCGCAGCGCATGTAACGTGTGCGTATCTGGCTCTGATACTATCCAGTGCCTCACCAGCCACTGACCTCACTGCACGTCCCTGGTGCCTAGCTAGTGATTTTGTGTAGTGTGGAAGGTGCTTTTACTAGAGAAAGGTATGGATCCACGTCCCTGCTTTGCAGGAACACAGGATCCAAGCCTTCCCTATTGACAGTGCGGCGATCTGCCTTTTTTACATAAGCAGACTGCCGTTCTCCCCCTGTACCGAAGGATCAGCGGGTGCCAGCGGACATCGTGTACCTGCTGATTAGCTCCCACTGTGTAAAATCACAGCAGGAGCAGGCCGCCTGTGATGCGCAAGAGCGCTCCCTACCTGGAAGTGTCAGATCACGTACCAGGTATGTGATCCAGCACAGTAGTGCCATTTTGATGGTTAAAAAGATTCCTTTTAAATCTGCAGCACTGTAATTATCTGTAAAATGCAATGCAATATGGCAACCTGGAGGCACCAGAGATGGTGTACAGAACGCCCCCTAGAAATATAATTTCCGGCTTGTGAGATTGGCTCACTGATTTTCCAAGAGGTCTGCACTAAGATAGAAATTAGATTTTGAGCATCCCCTGCAACAAAAATTGCATTTTTGGTAAGATATTCACAAAACAACATCTAAAGGGATACAGACCCTGCAATTTTCCTCATTAGAGCCCTGCTGATTGATAATTACAAAACCACTCCCATACAAATTCACTTGCACACGGACACAGGCAAACAAACAGTTATTTTTCCACAACAACAAAAGGTAGGAAGCCGAAACAAAGTGTGTTAAAATCCTTGCAATGTACATAGATCACCCAGAAGGAGACGTTTTTTTTCTGAACAAAAGTCGAGTTACTCTTTAACCATAAATAAATAAACTACAACTAGAAAAAGCGGAATAAATTAACTTTATATAGTATACCAGAGTTGCCAACTGTCAGTAAATTTACGAAGAGTTTGTAAGATTCATAATTTTTGCATCTGTCTGTGAATGTCAGACTGCATGTCAGTAACAGACATTTATGGACAGATGCAAAAATTATGAATTTTACAAACTGTAAATTTACTGACAGTTGGCAACCCTGAATACTCCTGTGCTGCCTACATAAAAATACGTTTCTTTATGAGCTCTTGCAACCATGAAGCAGGTTAATAAAATAAAAAAATAACCAACAAATGAAGAAACTTTTGTCCCCCCCATCTCGCTTGGCACACCACATAAAATGACAGTGACAATGGAAGGGGGGAGGATGGTGAGCATACCCAAGTGCTGTCAATCTCCAACTGTCACTACATGATCCTACAGATCTTTAAATGCCCTCTCCGACTGTATCACTGATGGAGTTATTGCAAACAAATTTTAAAAGGCTTTTTTTTTGCTAGTGATATCAAGAATAATATTATTATGTTTTTTTTTTGGTGACGTGGCAAATTATGAAATCACCAAATGCAGCGCACAATTCTCTTCTTTATTTAATAGGATAATAATGAAGCTACTTTGCTGGTGATACTGATGGAGTTATTGCAAACAAATTTTAAAAGGCTTTTTTTTTCTAGTGACAACAAGAATAATATTATTATGTTTTTTTTTTGGGGGGCAAATGACCACAACAGCATTTTCCCATAGTTTTTAAGAGGGTCAACAATGCCCATTTGCAGCCCTCACTGTGCCCATTTGCAGCCTCACTGTGCCCATTTGCAGCCATAGGTCCCCCGAACTTCAAACTCGTTAGTTAGGGGTTCCTAAATGCCCCCTAGCTTCAGCCAAAATTTGGGGTCTCTGGACCCAAAAAGTCCCGAAATGACATTGCTGCAGATGGACACAGTTGACCGACTTTGGGGCCCTGTATCTCAGGGTCACTTGGTGCTGGGAACACCATCGTTGGATATGTTGCAGTGCTAGATCCACTGGGTTTGAATACCACATTTGGGGTTCCTAGCACAAAGTGTCCCCTAGATATGGGGCCCCAAATTTGGGTCAGAATTTTTTTTTTTTGCTGCAGAAAAGTGCTTGACTCGAGTATAAGCCGAGGGGGGGCACTTTCAGCACAAAAAAATGTGCTGAAAAAACTCGGCTTATACTTGAGTATATGCGGTATGTTGGTGTTCCTTTTTTTGAAATGTAACTGCCTACTCCAAAACTGTCATTTGAAGTAAAACACATAGCCAAGTATTATTCTACACAATTTTTTTTATTGTGCATTAACAAAAAAAAATTAGACATGCTATCTGCCAATAGAAATTACCCAAAAAGTGCATTCTATGCATCCAAAAATATATACTAAATCAAATCATTATTCAACCAAAAAATAAAATAAAAGCCTCATACACGTGTCCTGCTTCTTAATATAGGGGGTCAACATGCCAAGAGTTGGTGAAAGCAGGGGTCCATCATCCGGAGATAATTCCAAAATCATCTGGATTATTCTCCTGGAGCTCCCGCAGCAAAGGCATATGACATAATTGGTCACAATTAATAAAACAACAAATTTTTGGTCCAAGAATTCCTCCTCCTCCTGTTCCTGGACTGGACTTTGGTCAAAGCAATAACTCCAAGGCCAATAATAAATAACACGTTATCTCCTCCGATTCCACAACATGTCTTGTTGACGAACGGCCGTTCAGAAGCGAACTGAAAAGCACGAAATGAAAAGCGCGAAATGAAAAGCGCTAAATGAAAAGCACGAAATGAAAAAGCACAAAATGAAAAGCACGAAACTAAAAGCGCGAATCAACACTCACCAAACTTCTACTAACACAAAATTAGAAGAAGGAGCCAAAGGGTGGTGCTAAAGAGCTGAAAAACCACGTAGTACGTCACTACGTTCATGTTTGTTGGTTGACAATTCCTTGCCGTTTGTATGCAAGACAAGTTCCTGGCCAACGCCATTCGGTCTGAGGTTTTATCTGCAGAAAATCTGATCGTGTGTACGAGGCTTTAGTCTGGAAATGACAAAAAACGACCCGTGCAATTGGGCCCTAATGCACTAGGCCATAGTCGCACAATGATGTCATCAAGTATAATGCAGGACCAGTAGCTGCTGCCTCTGTAGCTTAATGGGGAGTAGCTGGGCGGGTCATAAAAATGCAACTCAGCCACCCCAAGTGTTTTTATCGCCTCTGAACTGCAAGTCAAAACGAGGTCTACAGAGGTACGACAGCCCTTGCCCCCTGTATAAACAAGCTCTTACTGTATGTAGCGCACCCCCTAAGGAGCCGCAAGTGTAAAGGGATCCCCCACCCTGCACAGTCAGGCACACTGCATCCTCACAGCACACTTGAGCCAGAAGAACCATCCAGGGCTTTGTTTTTATGTTTTATTGAGGGGAATAAATTTGCATAGGAATAGGGGTATTATGGGATGCCCACTTGATCAAAGCCGTAGAACTCTTCAGGGACACAACTATATACAGTCTGTATATACACTTCTCCTCTGCCTCCTGCACAAAGCTTGATTGCAGAACTACAACTCCCAGGACCAGCTGGCATTTTTTTGGATGATTTGACAAAAAGGCTCAGTCAAAACTATAGCAAAAGTTCTTTACAGGCAGGGACTACAGGCCCCTTGTTTGTGTAGCAAAGTCCTAGTGCCCAGCTGTCCTCCACCTGTGGCTACTGATGCCAGTACCACCTCTTCAGGCACTGCCAGCCTGCCTGGCTGCAGCTGCTCCTTTCTCTAGCCCTCCTGGCTAAGACTCCACAGTCCTCCCAGACTGACTCTGCATCCATCCCAGACTACTCTCTCCCACTCACCAGCCCACCTGGCTGTCTTCCTCCCTGGAGATTTGCCTGGCAGTGATCTCCTATTGTCCTCTCCTTTCGCCCCGTGCTTCTGGTCAGGACACCTCTGTGTGTCGAGAAGAAGGTCCCTTCTGCACCTGAGCCCAGGCCCGGGGTCACCTCCCCCCCCAAGACTAGGGGCCCCCCTTAAGGGTCACCAACAGCCTAACACTCCATCTCCAACTTCCACCTGAACTTCACTGCCCCAGCTGGGCTGACCCTGAGCATTTGAGGGGTCTTCCCCCTGCCAAACCATCTATTGGGGATTGGTCAGGGCCCTCAGAATACTTCAGGCAGCTCCTACTCACCTCCATGCCCATTCTTCTGGAAGTTTTCAGCAAGTTCCGAAAGTGGGGGAAGGTCTCAGAGATGCTACCTGTGAGTCAACCAGCCCTCCCTGAGGCACTCAAACCCTGACCCAGAAAAGCACAGGCTTGGCTGCCAGCCAAGCCACACAATTTACGTACGCTAACAAAAATGATATTCTAGCACACTAGAGGGTGCTACAAGTACCTGCTTACGCATTTGCAGTACAGGTTGCCACAATACATTTACCAGATTGGAGGCCTAGAGACTTCGGAAAACTTGTTTTTTGAACTGGTGATTGCTCTGAATTTCATTTTGGTTGTGTATGTTTATATGCAAATATTGCTTAATAGGGTACATTTCAAGAAAAATATACACTTCTAATTCTGAAGTATAAGAATGCAGAATTTCACTTCACAAATCTGTGACCTACAACAAATTACTGATATGGTCATGGATTTCCTAATGTCGCTATATTTCATATTAAAGAGTGCATTATCCCACATGATGGTTCAATAATGTATATGAATAGAGGCTGGTGTATCTGGACACAACAATAAAGTATTGTCAAGGCGCAATGCCTGCTTATAAGAAATTACATGTCAACAAGCATTAGATCACTGTTTCAAATGATCTGTAAGGTACAGGCCGTATTAGGAGAGCAGTCTCTCGGAACAATGGTAGCCATTCTACTGGGGCAAAGATGCTCCCTCCAGAATTTTTACCTTACCTATATGTGAATATTTTTTCTACCCTCTAGATATTACATACATTCTGTACAAAAAAATTACACTTGTATAGATAAAATTCATCTTTTAAAAAGCCTCTTGCCCGCTGACTGCATTAGAGAGCATACTGCACATAATATTGGTTTTGTTGCCGACATGGTCGCACTTTCACAGCTTGTGGCAGAGTCCTCTCCTAGTGACCTGGGTGATTGCAGATCTGCTAAAATTGATTGTCATAGTAAACACAAGCACCTTTAATTTTTGTTTCAAAACCAGGGAGCACTGAAATTTTGTGGTGCGCTGCTAGAATACCTACATGCACATCTGGCATAGTGCATGTTAATGCACTGCAACAGTGTGAATGGGCCCTAAAGCGACACATAAAAATACTAAATGTGAGAGCAGGAAGGGTTTTTTGTATTGCAGAAAATACATACAATGTCCCCTGAAATAGAGGTGTCTTTTCTTCCAGCTCAAAAGATTCTTTAGCATGTAAAGTACATTGAGCAGGGAGGAGGTTCGCATTCGCTGCTACCATGCAAATCCTGGGGGATGGAGAGTCACAGTTCCTGCAAATTTATGTGCAGATTCGCCTGCTAGAATTTTCTTTAAATCCAAATGCACTGCATGGCACTGAATTACGGCCAACAGGCTTAAAAGGACCAATAAAGGGGCTTTGGGCTAAGCCACCTTCTTGATGTTTAACAGGGGGCATAGAGCAGTCATATTGTTAGTCTATTAGATGCTCCTGTAAGGAATTATAGACACACCAGACAAAATGCATAGGGAGAGATTAGGGTCAGTTAGGAAAATGTCCTATCGGACAATGTTGTCGGAAATTCCGACCGTGTGTAGGCTCCATCGGACTTTTTCCGTCGGATTTTCCGATGGACAAAGTTTTATCTCCTGCTCTCAAATTTTCCGACAACAAAATCCTATCGGACTTTTTCCGATCGTGTGTAGCGAATTCCGACGGACAAAGTGCCACGCATGGTCAGATCACATTACAAGACCAAAGCTATTGGCTACTAGCCTCTACGTGTTCCAGTCGTAGGCAACAGACGTCACCACGTTCAGAATGATCGGATTTTCCGACAACTTTGTCCGACCGTGTGTATGCAACACCAGTGTCGGACAAAATCCGTCGGAAAAAATCCGATGGATTTTGTGGTTGGATTTTCCGACAGTGTGTATGGGGCATTAGGGTAATCAGCCCCTTTTCTGTCTTTTATTTTGTTATTTTTGTTATTTTTATTGCAGGCTTTTTGTAAAAGTAGAGAATTTACTTGTTACTGACCAGTTTTATTTAGTTCACAGCACGCAGCTGCACCTTTGAAAAAAAAAAAAAAACTATATGCAAGAACATTATACACCTAAGCTGCCTCAAGTTATATCAGTCACATTCACCTTACCCCATAGTCCCATAGTAAAAATAAAAGTTATGCATAGACTGGTTAGGCCTATTGTCTGTAATTGAAACTGTTCCGCTACTGGCCAACTTTACACTGCTGTATCCTGTGCAATATCTTAATTCTTGTAGCCCTAGTTTGTGCTCATAAGTAAGGTAGGCCATAGATGGTGAAAATGACTTTCCTGCAACCAAGGGTGGAACCACAGAGGAATCTCTCCTGCCAAGCAATTGTCTGCTCCCAGTGAGGGGGTGAGGCTGTCCCCACCAGGAGTAGACAGTGATTATTGCTAGCAGCTATAGCAGCCGCAAGCTATAATCGCAAGTGAATCTGGCAGGATGGTTGTACCTAAGTTGATCGATCAATCAACTTGGTACATTCTGCCTGCCAATACACGGTTTATGATGAACTGACCGATATTCGAACTGTGGTGGCCGGCCTAGGTAGTTTAAGCCCAGCTTTGCTCATTAAAGTTGTCTTGCTGCTGGTCAATGGTACACTGTTGTATTCACTACAGTATTTTAATTCTTATACACCTGCTTGTACTAGCCAGATATGTGCTGCCAGTGCTGAGACTGACAATAAATATTGTACTGTTCTGTAACATCATGTGTGTATTTTCTATGTTGTCCTTGAAGCCATGTGAACAGACCCTGCAGCATTTTTTATTTTTTATTTTTTATTTTTTTTGAATTGGTACAAATCTCCCTGCTTTATAGCAGTGCCCATATTCCTATGTCTTTGTTTACAAAAATGTGCCTATTAGCCTTATAAATACCCACAATGTGTTAACAAGATTCGCTTCCCATAGGATTCCATGGGGATTCACCGCTAAGTTTGGGTTCACCATATTTCAAATGGGATTCGCCAATCTCTGGTGAATTGAACCAGGGGCAGTATTGCCCATCTCAGATGCCATCTGCCAGATGGGATGAATGAACACCTATGTGTAGGCATGGGAGTTATGTCATCCAGGCCAATCAAGATTACTAAATATTCCCAACCCGGAAGAAGACCGTTTGGGGATGTTGGCACCAGCAAGAGAGCTCTGAGGCATTGCATTTCTAAAGGAGAGGTGAGCATAATGGACAATTGGTTCAAAGTTGCATCTTTAGCTGCTCCAAGAATGAAATGTAAGTCTAAGGCCAGCACTAGACAGTTCAAATCTTCACCAGTTAAGCAGCACTGGCCAAGATTTGAACTGTGTGTGGGCAGGCTGTATAGATCAACTTGGATACAACTAGACTGCTGGATTCACTTGCGATTATCGCTAGCGGTTGCTATCTCCCGGCTGGGACGGCTTACCCCGCCAGGAGCAGACAATTGCTTGGTTGGAGGGATTCTTCTGTCATCACTTTCTGTGTTGATGGGGAAATCAATTCTATGGCCTGCCTAACAAGGTTATCTGTGATAACTACTGGACAGTCAGATTCTGGGAGATCTTACAAAATCTTCTCATATATTTACATGCTGACTGTTCAGTATATATTAAAGAGGAGTTCCCCTTAAAAAAAAAAAAATTAAGTCAGCAGCTACAAATACTGCAGCTGCTGACTTTTAATAATCAGACACTTACCTGTCCCAGGGTCCAGCGATGCGGGGGAATGAAGCCCCGCTCGTTCCCCCCTCCGCTCGGCGGCGCCGGCATTCTTACCGTGGGCACCCGGCTGTGACTTCACAGCCGGGCACCCACTGCACATGTGCGAGCGGCGCCGCGCGCCGTGATTGGCCACGCAGTCATCTGGGACCTGTCACGTGTCCCAGATGACTGACAGGAGGGAGGGAGCCCTTCCTGCGCCGAGAGGAAGTGATGTCACCAGCCCAGGCACTGAAGGAGGCAGACTACGAGGGGCCCCCTAGCAACAGGCATTTAGAGGTGAGTTAAAAAAAAAAATCCAAATGTTTTTTTTTTTTTTTTTAGGAATTATAATCAATTTTTTTTTTTGAGTGCAACACCACTTTAACGATATTATATGCTGCCAGTACAAACAGCAGAAAAAAAGCTGCTTATAAGATGATATTTTTCAACCCTCTGGATCTCCTAAAAAAACAATGCGGCTCTCTTAGGACTCACTGCTTAATGTTTCCACTCCATAAACTGTAATATTGTTGCATGACTGAGTCAACATTGATTATATTGTGTTACATCCCCAGTGACTGGCCAACACTTTAAACATAATCTCATTGAATCGGAGTCCTAAGAGAGGTTTCATCTTACTTCCTCAAATACAGGTATAATGTGCAGGCTAGTAAATAGTAAAAATGCTTTAATAATAGCCAGCGAGTTTGAGCACTGCCTGCTATTGCTGGGGCCTTTCCATTCTGTGCGAAGGTGATAATTAGTGTAGGAGGCACTTATTATAGCATTTCTTAGTCGGTTACCAGCTCTATAGAAGGTACGGACTGCACCGAAATGGGGAAAGTTCAGATCTGCAGGGAGTGAAGATGTCCGAAAGGTTAGAGGGGCTTTTAAACTAGGTGACAGGGGGAGGGTCCAGAGGTAGAGATAGTCAGTGCTGAACGTATTCCAGAGGGTAGTATTGGGGGCATTAGTGGTAGGTTGAATAAAGCAGCTAAACCCGAGGTAAGCATAGTATCAAGTCCTATTTGCAACCCCAGAGCACCCAATAAGGAGATAGTATGCAACCGATCTAAACTATGTGGCATGTTCACCAATGCCAGGAGTCTGGAGGACAAGATGGGAGAACTAGAGCTACTGTTGTTGTACGAGGAGGATTTAGATTTTGAAGGAATTTCAGAAACTTGGTTTGACAGCTCGTATGATTGGCTGGCAACCATTCAAGGGTATTCCCAATATCGCAGGGATAGAGAGGGTAAAAAAGGGGGAGGGGTATGCCTGTATATCAAAAATGATGTACTAGTGAATGTGAGAGATGACATCACCAAGGGAGCTAGGGAGGAGGTGGAATCCTTATGGGCAGAGCTACAAAGGGAGAAAACTAAGGGGAAAGTAATACTGGGAGTATGCTATAGGCCCCCAAACTAGAGGGAGGAGGCGGACCTCCTATCACAATTTGGATAAGCCGGAAGAATGGGAAGTATCATTATAATGGGGGACTTTAATTTCCCAGACATAGACTGGGTGGAAGGAACCGCACATTCATCTAAGGCTTGCCAGTTCCTAAATGTCTTGCAGGACAATTTCATGGGTCAGTTGGTAAATGCACCAACAATACAGACCTGATCACGGATATGGAAATACGGGGCAATTTAGGAAACAGCGATCACCGGTCAATTAGTTTTAGTATAAATCACACAAATAGGAAACATAAGGGGAATACAAAGACACTGAATTTCAAAAGAGCAAGGACATTAGCCAGTGCATCCCAATGGGAAATACCGTATTTATCGGTGTATAACACGCACCCCAAGTTTAGGAGAGCATTTTAAGGAAAAAAAGTTTTAGGAGGGAAGTTTAGGGAAAAAAAAAAACATACATTTAAGCGTCATTTGCAGCTTGCCCAGCGCCATTTGCAGCTTGCCCAGTGTCATTTGCAGCTTGCCCAGTGTCATTTGCAGCTTGCCAGTGTCATTTGCAGCTTTGCTCAGTGTCATTTGCAGCTTGCCCACGTTTAAATTTCCCGCCGCCGAGACAGACCGCGCGAGCGCCGCCGAAAAAGACCGAGTGCCGCCGAAAAAGACCGAGCGGCTCCGCTCGCAGTCCCGCCTACCTGCTGTTTCTGGAGCGCAGGGAGGCGGGACTGTGAGCGGAGCCGAGCAGTCGGCTCGGTCTTTTTTGTTGGCGCTCTGTCTTTTTCGGTGGCGCTCTGTCTTTTTCAGCGGCGCTCAGTATTTTTTGTCGGTGCTTGCTATTTTTCGGTGCCGCTCGATTTTTTTTTTCATTTTTTTGGGGATCGGCGTATAACACACACCCACGACTTTCCCCCGATTTTAAGGGGGAAAAAGTGCGTGTTATACGCCGATAAATACAGTACATTTAAAAGAGCTTAAAAAAAAGTCCTGGGTGGCTTAACTCCAATGTAAAAATGCATATAAAAGCAAAAGAGAGGGCCTTCAAAAAAATAAAAGGCTAAAGAATCATCCTCAGCATTCCAACTTTACAAAGAATGCAACAAGAAATGTAATGGTGCAATCAGGACGGCTAAGATGGAACACGAAAGGCACATAGCGGAGGAGAGTAAAAAATCACAAGAAATTCTTTAAGTACATAAATAGTAAGAAAGGGAGGTTAGATCATATTGGTCCCATAAAGAATGATGAAGACAATCTGGTTACTACGGATGGAGAGATGGCACAGGTATTGAATTCACGAGGGAAACGGGGAGCTTCAGTAAGCAAAACTGCATAGTCTATCCTCATGACATGTCACAGGAAGCACCCTCGTGGCTAACAGAGGACAGAATTAGAAATAGATCTGAAAAACGTAACATTAATAAGTCACCGGGACCAGGTGGCTTGCACCCGAGGGTCCTTAAGGAAATCAGTCAAGTAATTGCCAGACCATTGCTCCTAATAGTCTACTGACTGGAATGGTACCAGCTGATTGGAGAAAAGCCAATGTAGCACCAATATTTAAAAATGGACCAAGATACATGCCTGGGAATTATAGACCAGTTAGCCTAACATCAAATTGTATGCAAGCTCTTGGAGGGGATGATAAGGGACTATATACATGATTTTAGTAATGAGAACGGTATCATTAGCAGTAATCAGCATGGATTCATGAAGAATTGTTCTTGCCAAACCAATCTATTAACCTTCTATGAGGAGGTGAGCTGTCATCTAGATAAAGTAAGGCCCGTAGTAGATGTGGTGTATCAGGATTTTGCAAAAGCATTTGATACAGTTCCCCATAAATGTTTACTGTACAAAGTAAGGTCCATTGGCATGTACCATAGGGTGAGTACACGGATTGAAAAGTGGCTACAGGGGCGAGTTTAGAGGGTGGTGATAAATGGGGAGTACATGGAATGGTCCGGGGTAGAAAGTGGGGTCCCCCAGGGTTCTGTCCTGGGACCAATCCTATTTAATTTATTCATAAACGACGTGGAGGATGGGATAAACAGTTCAATCTTTGTATTTTCAGACGATACTAAGCTAAGCAGGGCAATAACTTCTCTGCAGGATGTGGAAACCTTGCAAGAAGATGTGAATAAATTAATGGGGTGAGCAACTACATGGCAAATGAGGTTTAATGTAGAAAAATTTTAAATAACGTATATACTCGAGTATAAGCCGACCCGAATATAAGCCGAGGCGCCTAATTTTACCACAAAAAAACTGTGAAAACTTATTGACTCGAGTATAAGCCTAGGGTGAGAAATGAGCAGCTACTGTAAGTGGAAAAGAGGGTCAACAATGCCAATTTGCAGCCTCACTGTGCCCATTTGCATGCCTCACTGTGCCCATTTGCAGCCATAGTTCCCCTGAACTTCAAACTTGGTAGTTACGGGTTCCTAGATTCCCCCTAGCTGCAGCCAATTTGGGGTCTCTGGACCCAAAGGGTCCCGAATGACATTGCTGCAGATGGACACAGTTGAACGACTTTGGGGCCCTGTATCTCGGGGCCACTTGGTGCTAGGAACCCCAAATTTGAATATGTTGTAATGTTGGTTCCACTGGGTTTGCACACCAAATTTGGGGTTCCTAGTGGCCCCGAGATACGAGGCCCCAAAGTCGGGTCGGAAAATGTCAAGCACTTTTCTGCAGCAAAAAGTGACATTTTCCAACCCGACTTTGTGGCCCCGTATCTCTGGGCCACTTGGTGCTTGGATCCCCAAATTCAGGTGGACCAGAGATACGGGGCCACAAAGTCGGGTCGGAAAATGTAATTTTTTGCTGCAGAAAAGTGCTTGACTCGAGTATAAGCCGAGGGGGGCATTTTCAGCACAAAAAAATGTGCTGAAAAACTCGGCTTATACTCGAGTATATACGGTAATGCTTTTGGGTGGCAAAAATATGAATGCAATCTACTTACTAAGGGGATAACCTCTGGGGGAATCTAGGATGGAAAAGGACCTGGGGGTCCTAGTAGATGATAGGCTCAGCAATGGCATGCAATGCCAAGCTGCTGCAAACAAAGCAAACAGAATATTGTCATGGATTAAAAAGGGGATTAACTCTAGAGATAAAACGATAATTGTCCCACTCTACAAGACTCTGGTCCAGCCGCACCTGGAGTATGCTGTCCAGTTCTGGGCTCCAGTCCTCAGGAAGGATGTGCTGGAACTGGAGAGAGTCCAGAGAAGGGCAACAAAACGAATAAAGGGACTGGAGGACCTTAGTTATGAGGAAAGGTTACGAGCACTGAACTTATTCTCTCTGGAGAGGAGACGCTTGAGAGGGGATATGATTTCACTGTACAAATACCATACTGGTGGTGACCCCACAATAGGGATAAAACTTTTCCGCAAAAGGGAATTTAATAAGACACGCGGTCATTCACTAAAATTAGAAGAAAAGCGGTTTAACCTTAAACTGCATAGAGGGTTCTTTACTGTAAGAGCGATTAGGATGTAGAATTGTCTTCCACAGGCAGTGGTTTCAGCGGGGAGCGTCGATAATTTCAAAAAACTATTAGATAAGCACCTGAACGACCACAGCATACAGGGATATACAATGTAATACTGACATAAAATCACACACATAGATTGGACTTGATAGACTTGTGTCTTTTTTCAACCTCGCCTACCATGTAACTATGATACAATGCACAGTATTTGTGTCTAGTCAGAGGGGCAGCCATCAGAAACTTTTGGGCCCCTTACACAGCTTTAGTCCTGTCCCTCCCCCTAGCCTGACCACCAACATTCCCCCTCCCCCCGAGCCTGACCACCAACATTCCCCAATTACCCCGAGTCTGACCACCAACATTCCCCAGGGCCTGCCCATGGGCCATCTCACCGAATCCGCACTCCGCCCCATCACACCTGTACGCACTTAGCCCCCCTCACACCTGCATATATGTCAGCCCCCCATACTCCTGTACAGACTCAGGCCCTCTCCTCACACCTGTACGCACTCAGCACCCCCCCTCACTTCTTCATATATGTCAGCCTCCCTCACTCCTGTACGCATTCAGCCCCCCACCTCACACCTGTACACACTCAGCACCCCCCTCAATCCTGTATATATATATCACTCCCCCTCATTTCTGTATATATGTCAGCCCCCTTCACACCTGTATCTATGTCAGCCCCTCCTCACAACCGTATATATATGTCAGGCCCTCTCACTTCTATATATATATGTCAGCTCCCCCGCATATACACATCTGTAAACACACAAAGCTCTGGTCCCTCCCTGTACACAAACAGCCCCCTTCCCTTTTCTTCACAGCCCCTACTTGTAAAGGCGGTCTTCCTACCTAGTCCCAGCTCTAGTTTGCACAAAGTTGACATGTTACTGAGACACAGAAGAGCTGCAGCCGATCACCGTACTGGCAGCTCACACGAGGGGTGCATATACACATAGTAGCCAGAGGTGGCAGTAAAGAGCTCGATGTCTGAGCTCAATGACGCAGAGCAGCAGAGGCTACTAAGATTGTTTCTATAGTGCACAACACGGCTCCCCTTCACCCACTCCTGCCTTCTCCTGGCCTGGTCCGGCCCCTCCAGACGCTCGGGCCCCTTACAATTGTATCGTCAGTCCCCCCTGATAGCGGCCCTGCTAGTCAGTAGCGGGATCACAGTGAGTCTTGTGCTTACTAGATTTGTACATACAGGGTCTAGATACCAAGGGGTGATGTAAACTCATCTATGGCAAACCTTTGGGTTTTAGCAGGGCTCAAGTCCTGCGGGAACGCGTGGGAACGGAGTTCCTGTACTTTTTGCACAACAGGAACTCAGTTCCCGTTAGCAGCCGTGTCCTGCAAGACTTTGAAGTATGCAAGCTGTGTGGCAGGTGCTACACCAGCAGCTGCCGACACAGCTCGTAATAGTAAAGCCCCATACACACGGTCGGATTTTCCGATGGATTCTGTCCTATCGGACAATGTTGTCGGAAATTCCGACCGTGTGTAGGCACCATCGGACATTTTCCATCGGATTGTCCGACGGACAAAGTTGTATCTCCTGCTCTAAAAAATTTCCGACAACAAAGTCTGATCACACCAATTCCGATCGTGTGTAGCGAATTCCGACGGACAAAGTGCCACGCATGCTCAGATCACATTACAAGACCAAAGCTATTGGCTACTAGCCTCTACGTAGTCCCGTCGTAGGCAACAAACGTCACCACGTTCAGAATGATCGGATTTTCCGACAACTTTGTCCGACCGTGTGTATGCAACACCAGTGTCGGACTAAATCCGTCGGACCAAATCCGATGGATTTGGTGGTGGGATTTTCCGACCGTGTGTATGGGGCTTAAGTGCCGCACACCTGACCATTCAGACATTGCCAGTAAGGGGCCCCATGACAGCTTCCGCTTCGATCTACCTGTCAATCACAGCTAGCTGACAGGTAGATCAGGTCCCCCCTCCATACTGTCTCCTGCATACTTGCTCTGTGCGTCCCGCTGAATCCCCCCTCTATCTTCAGTGCTATATGATAAGAGAACCCAGAGGAGGAGCACAGCTATTCTGCTCACAGGACATGCAGGGAGAGAGGTGAGCTGAGGGAGGAACATCAGTTTGGGGTGGAAAGCTGAACACAATACCTGGCAAAGTTTAATGCCAGGAGGGAAGTTTATGTGGAAATATGTGAAGGGTTGGAATAGCAGTGAGTGTGTGTTGGAGCCCTGCAGAGTTTGCAGCCCCCCAAGCTAAAATACATCTCCTAAGCAGGAACACATCACTATCTCCCCGAGCATTCTGTCCAGATAATGTGCAGTTAATTTATGACCTTTCCGTTTAACCCTGTGTTATCCAAACTCTGTTCAATGTAAAGTGTAAACTCACCACATAAACACTCTATATACAAAATAAAATTCCCCAATAAAGATCAGAACATGATGTTCACATTTGCATGGAAGCACAATTGACTGAATGCTGATTATTCCAAGAATTACCGTATTTATGTTTATTGAGGATTGTTTTTTTTTATGTACTAACAGTTAAGCTTCATACACACAATACGAAAATTGGATGAAAAATACCACTTTTGAAGCGTTCGTGCATATGAGCGTATCATTTTTTTTTTTTTTGGTGGACGAGTGGATCTTGGGTGGGAGTTCCCACACTTTTTTCCCCAGGACTTGATCCCTGGGTTTAAGGTGAACCTGGACATTGCTTATAAAAGGTAAAGCAGTAGGTTCACTTGTGTGTTTCTCCCTCTTCCTCCACGCATACTTATCTGCCCTTCACTCCCTCATTGCTTCGTTAATTTACTTGGGTGAAAACAACTTGCTAGTTCTTTTGGACATAGCGGAACATTTGACTCTCCTCTTTCTCCCATGATGGAGCACTGGGTGACTGAGGGGCCAATAAGCAGGCCTGAGCGCTATCAATGTGGAGATGGGGAAAGAGTCCTTAACCACTTAAGGTCCGCCCTATAGTTTTATTGCTACAGGGTGGCACCTCTGTGCCGGATATCATATATATGTGTTCCGACTCTTCCGGGAAGGGGGCGCACATGCGCACCTCTGGCGCCTTGCTTCCACTGTGTTTACACACAGCAGGAGCCAGTTGGCGGGTACCACGGACTCAATGTCCACCGGCACCTGCAGATCATCAGCAGGTAAACAAGGCAAATTTCCATTCTGACAGGAGGGAAGGGATGGAATAAATTCCATCTTTTCCCCTAGTAAAGGCACCTCCCACAGTACATATAAACACTAGTTAGGCACACAGTTAACCCTTTGATTGCCCCTGATGTTAACTCTTTCCCAGCCAGTGTCATTAGTACAGTGACAGTGAATATATTTTAGCACTGCTCACTTTTTTAGCGTCACTGGTCCCAAAAAAGTGTCAAAAGTGTCAGTTAGTGTCAGAATGTCCACTGCAATATCGCAGTCCCGCTATAAGTCACTGATCACCACCATTCTTAGTAAAAAAATGTAAAAAAACTTAAATATCCCATAGTTGGTAGATGCTATTTACCAAAAAATATATAGCAGGATACATATTGGCCTAAAGTGATGAATACATTTGTTTTATTTTTATTTTTTTATTGGGTATGTTTTATTGCATAAAGTAAAAAATATTCTTTTTTTTTTCTTTCAAAACTGTCAGTCTTTTTTTGTTTATTGCGCAAAAAATAAAAACGAGGTAATCAAATACCACCACAAGAAAATTCTATTTGTTGGGGAAAAAAGGACATAAATTGTATTTGAGTACAGCGTCTCACGACCATGCAATTGTCATTAAAGTCGTTAAAGTAACGCAGTGCCGTATCGCAGAAATTGGCCTGGTTTTATTTAGCCGATTGCCATACAAATGTGATATAGAGCAACAGGGGAGCAAAGGGAAGGTGATTGTAGGCAACAGGGGTCAAAGCAAATATTTGTGTGTATATATATATATATATATATATATATTAGGGCTGTTACTGATTCAAATTTTTGCGTTCGATTAATCGTTTTTTTTTTAAATCGGTGAATTGACTAATTTCGATTAATTATAACGCACATACAGATCCAACTACTTTTAGCTGATCTCCTTGCATTGCAACTCTGCATTAGTCAGTGGTAAATGTGGTATACACTATATACAATCACCCAACACTAGTTAGTTTCCACAATCCATGACTTAACTTCACAGTTCACACAAATACGTTTTAAATTCAAACTGTAGCACTGACGTAAGTCATTTTTTTCCCCACAGTAGCGTGACAATCCCTCTACCTCCGGTCTAACTAATCACTCTCACCTTATGGCATGGACCCCTGTGCAAACAGGTGGTCATGCAAGCGGGTATCAAAAGGGTTAACACGGACCATTAACTTCTCTCACGTCTCCTTAGATCTCAGCAAGGACGCCAGGTCATGGGTAGAAAGAAAAGATCTAAGTGCTCACCGCTTAAGTATAAGATTTCACTTTTGTGTTCAAACACAAACTACTCACATAAAGATGATAAAAACACAGCATGTAAAGCCGACAATCGTGTTAGTTCCGTAGGGAAGCAGCGGGTGACGTCATTGGTAGCTCCTCCCACGTACGCGTTACGTTCAATCGTAACTTCGATGTCACGGACTCCTCCCCCTTACCTTCGTTAGCAGACAGAGGCACATGGGGAAGGGGGAGGAGTCCGGTGACATCACGGACATCAACGTCACCGGACTCCTCCCCCTTCCCCAAGTGCCTCCGTCTGCTAACGAAGGGAAGGGGGAGGAGTCCGGTGATATCGAAGTTACGATTGAACCTAATGCATACGTTTTTTTATAATCTCCAACGGAACTCCCTGAAGACCAGGAAGCTGGCGGAGAGGTGAGTACCAATTAAAGGAATTTTGATCGATCAAAAAAATTAATCGATTAATCGAGGAATTAATCTTTAATTTCCACACCCCTAATATATATATATATATATGTAGCGGGGTTCTACCCCTTTTAGGCTTAGAGACTACATCTCCCAGGATTCCCCAGGCCCCAGGGCTGCTGACTTCCGCCCGGGAGGCTGCTGGGGGAGATTATAAAAGGGAAGAGCGGAGACCGCCTCTTCCTCTTGGGACACTTCCTCTTCTGAGGCCTGACAGGACTGGCCTGCCTCTGCTGACAGAGCGTGTGACGCGGAGACTGCAGCCAGCAGAGACACCTGTGCGGACCGGAGCTGAAGGCCTGAAGCCTGGGCCTTGCAGCCGATGGAGTGAGACGCTCACCCCTCAGAGTCCACAGCAGCGGAGCGGAGACTTCCCCTTACTGTCGGTCGGACGGAGCTGATGACCGGAGTTCAGGGCTGTGACTGAGGAGACCGGACGCCGCCATTGAAGAGACCAGAGCCACCATTGGAGGGACCGGAGCGAAAGGACGGTACCCAAGGATTGGTGAGAGAGCCGGAAGGCTCATCCTGCATTGACACACACGTTTTATGCCTATTGAACTGCCTAGGCGCAATTTACCTCAGAGCAGCAATGTTACTTTTTGTGGATTACAAAGACACCATTTAAAGCTACATGTGCACCACCTCTACAGATTTATTGCCGGTGAAGAACACTGTACTAGTACAAGGACTGAGCTCTATTGCTAGGGATCAGGCCTGGTCCATTAGGTAGGCGCAGATAGATTTATTGCACCTCAGGGGTGCATAGCAGACGGTCGCCACACTGGGCGCTCCGTTTCCCCACTGCCAGTTGTTACATACCTGTGTACATGTTAAAGTGCATATTGCAGGGACCTGCTAAAGTATTGTAAGATATATGTTCAAATGCATGTTGCTATTCTTTTTCCTTACTGACAAAAGTAAAGCCAGTTATTCTTATCTCAGCAGTCTGCTTGTGAGTTCATACCAATTACACTTAGAGTATAAGCTAAGTTTTATGTGCATAGGGACGTACCCCTTTACTAACTGTGCCAGAGCGGGTAGAGCCAAATTGCCGGGGGTTGGTGGAGCTGTACTCAGGGACCCAAAACAAACCAGCGGCTCTCTTAACTGGGGGTAGCGCTACACGTGGGGGCTCGTCCGGGATCCTGAGTCAGCGGGAAAAGCCGCCAGAAGGTGCCGGCATGGACCCAATAGAAGTGGGACGGTGGTCCGCAACATGGGCCGCTGACCCAGCCGCAGCAGCAGTCATTGAACTGCCAGGGATGTGGCAGAGAGAGGCAGTCAAGCAGCTCATAATGTCATTATCCCCATGCCAGAAGTCATGGATAATGGACATGAGAAATGATGCTGGGTACACATACGCCTTAATAGAATGGAAGGAAGAGACTCCAGAGCAGTTCAGGAGCCAGAGCATACAGGCACCGAATGGTCAGGCCTACCAATTGCTGCATGCGCTGCCACGCAAGGGAGAAGGTTCTCCTATGAAAGCCATTCTATCCCCAAAGAAGGAGGAGCAGAAGGGCGCGGAAAGTCCCGCACCCGCACACACTACTCTTAGTGCAGAACTGTGTGCTGTCCTAGGGGAGATTGTGACTCAGTGCAGAAGAGACCCCGGGGATTACCCAATGTCGGGATACAGGAAACTCCGGATGTTTTCAGGGAGGACACCTGTACCCTCGGGAGAAGAGGGATTTGAAGAGTGGTTAGATGGTGCCACGCAGGCCCTAGAAGAATGGGAGGTCTCAGAAGGCAGAAAGAAGCAAAGGATTGTTGAAAGCCTAAAAGGACCTGCTTTAGAGGCCATACGCAATCTGAAGACGAGTAAAAAGGATTGCACTGCCCAGGACTACATAGACATCCTGGAAGGTGTGTTTGGTGGGACAGAAAAAGTCACAGAACTTACCTATCAACTGGAACACTGTTACCAGAAGACAGGGGAGAAGCTGTCAGAGTACATGGGACGCATAGACAAGATCCTGCATAGGATTATCCTGAAGAAGGGGATAGATCCAGGGAAGGTAGATGAAGCCCGTGCCCAGCAAGTGATGAGGGGAGCCCAACCCTTGGACCCTGTCGCACTAATTCTACGCACCCGGCAGGATGGGAAGAGCCTGGACTACCCTGACCTCATCCGAATGGTCAGAGAAGAAGAGGCCATGTTGGAAGAGAAAAGGGAGAAGCAGGTGATGGGGTCTACAAAGTCTACAGTGGCCACGGTCAGGTCGGCCTTAACCCCTGAAAGAGACACAGAGGTAGATGCCCTGAAGTTGCAGATGTCCCAGATGATGGAGATACTGATGTCTCTAGTGGCGAAAGAGACGCCCAGTCCCAAGAAAGAAACAAGCAGGAAGGAACTGTTTCCAGCTGTTTCAGCACCAGCATCCCCACCTGACTACGGTGAGATGATTTGCTTTAATTGTGGAGGAATTGGTCATATTGCAGCTGTATGTTCCAGTCCCAAGAAGAAGAAGGCAGAAAGCCGCCAGCCGGCGGGAAACGCCAAAGGGCCCCGGTGAAGGAGTCAACCGGGTGCCCATCACCTTCAGTGAGCTCCAAGAAGCACAACAGGAAGAGAAAGCGAGGAGACCAAACCCCTCAGAAGGGGCCCAGGGATCCTCAACCAAGGTGCACTCCAGAGAAAGGGGGCAAGACCCCTCGGAAGGAACACAGCACCCCCAAGCGTGAACTCTTCAAAGTGAGAGATAACAATGTCCCTCAACGGGTTCACACTCCCACTAAGAGGGAGAAAATCAATGCATACCAGGCTCAAGAAAGGAGCAAGTGCAAATCAAGTGCTGGTAAAGCAAAGAGTCCAAAGAAGAGGACAGCATCAACTAGGCCCTACCCAGAGGAGCTAGTTGGTCCATCCCCTACTGTACCCATCCAAGTGGAAGGAGTGTACACGAAGGCCCTTCTAGACACTGGAGCACAAGTGACCCTGTTGTACAGGGACTTCTATGACAGATACCTGAGTCATCTGCCCATACAGAAGATAGAAGAGCTGGAGATAAGGGGATTGGGAACCCAGAGTTTCCCCTATGATGGATACTTACCCATCAGATTGACGTTTGACCCATCCGTAGCTGGGAAGTCTGAAGTGTTCGACACCTTAGCAGTGGTTTGTCCCCGCCCACCAGGAACCAGCAAGACGTCCCTGATCATAGGGACGAACACGGATCTAGTCAGAAGGCTTCTGACTCCCCTGGTGAAGAAAGAGAATCTTTCAACTCCCAAGATCCATCCCATGCTGAAGGCAGCCTACCAGCGGTTGGTCCTAGAGCAGAAGACCCCAAGTGAGGGGATAGGAAGGGTATGGAGGCTTGGAAAAGAAGGAGCAGTGTTACAGCCTGGAGAGGTGACCTGCATGAGAGCCACGGTGAAACTTACTTGGGAGCAGCCTGGCCCCTTTGTGATGTTGGAACCTGACCCAATGGAGGGTCACTCAGGTCTGGAGGTGATACCAGAAGTAATTTCACTGAAGGACCTGAAGAAGGCTAAAGGAAGAGTCCCTGTCAGCGTGAGGAACCCCACGGAGCAGCCCGTGGAGATCCCTGCCAGGATGCTTCTGGGACAGGTGAGTCCTGCTGTCCCAGTTGGCTGGTCAGAAGTGAAGGGGACGGGTGAAGGAGAAGATGTTTGGAAGAAACTCTCCATGGAAAACCCTAACCTACCTGGAGCTTGGAAAGAGAGAGCCAAGGCCCAGCTGACCAGATGGGAGAAGATTTTCTCTAAAGATGAGTTTGATGTGGGGTGTGCGAGGAGTGCCACCCATCGAATCCGCATGCAAGAGGACAAGCCATTCAGAGAGAGAGTGAGGCGAGTCCCGCTAGCAGATCTGGAGGATCTGAGGGAGCAGCTTGCGGAACTGAAGAAGACGGGAGTGATTAGGGAGTCCAGAAGCCCCTACGCCTCCCCAATTGTGGTAGTCAGGAAGAAGAATGGGTCATTGAGGCTCTGCATTGACTACAGAACTCTCAACAGGAGGACCATTCCTGACCAGTACACCACGCCAAGGATAGAAGATGCCTTGCAGAGTTTATCTGGAGCTAAGTGGTTCAGTGTGATGGACCTCAAGAGTGGGTATTACCAAATCCCCATGCATCCAGAAGATAGAGAAAAGACTGCCTTCATAACCCCAGTGGGATTCTTTGAGTTCAACAGGATGCCCCAGGGCCTATCTGGAGCCCCTGCTACGTTTCAACGCCTAATGGAAAGGACAGTTGGAGACATGAACCTCATAGAAGTCCTTGTGTATCTGGACGATGTCATTGTCTTTGGAAAGACTTTGGAAGAACATGAAGCCAGGTTGGAGAAAGTACTGAAGAGGCTCAGTGAAGAGGGACTTAAACTTTCTCCAGAGAAGTGTCGGTTCTATCAGTCTTCTGTGAACTATCTGGGACACATAGTGTCTGAAAAAGGAGTGTCTACAGACCCTGAGAAGCTGGAGGCAGTTACTTCGTGGCCAAGGCCCACAACAGTTACAGAACTTCGGTCTTTCTTGGGGTTCTGCTCCTACTACCGCAGGTTTGTGGATGGATTTGCCCGCATTGCCAAACCCCTCAACGAGCTGCTGAAGACAGAAGGAGAGGAAGATGGAATGGGGCCTAGGAGGTCCAGTGAGTCGGTCCAAGACCAGTGGAACTCAAGGTGTGAAGAGGCTTTCAGAACCTTGAAGAGAAGTCTCACCACAGCCCCAGTTTTGGCCTACGCTGATCCCACTAGACCATATGAGCTACATGTTGATGCCAGCCATGAGGGCCTAGGTGGAGTACTCTACCAGGAGTATGAAGACCAGCTACGACCAGTGGCTTATGTGAGCCGGAGCCTGACCCCCTCCGAGAAGAACTATCCCACCCACAAGTTGGAGTTCTTAGCCCTCAAATGGGCAGTTGTTGACAAGTTGAGAGACTACTTGTATGGGGCCGAGTTTACTGTAAAGACAGATAACAACCCCTTGACTTATCTATTCACCACCGCCAAGCTGGATGCAACTGGACACAGATGGTTGGCGGCGTTGTCTGGATTCAATTTCAGCCTCAAGTACAGGCCAGGGGCTGGAAATAGGGATGCAGATGCCCTGTCCCGAAGATCCCATGTCATGGTCGATGACTGGGAAGACTGGACCCAAGTGGCACCAGATGGAGTGCGAGCCCTTTGTCAAGGGGCTGAACTCCAAGCCAGAGGAGGATCCAGAGCTGAAGAAATAGGAGTTACCACAGTGGGAGTCCCAAAGTGTTACTGTGGGGTAACTCAGCTGGCAGAAGAGTGTCTGCCGAAGCTGTCCAAGAAGGAGCTGAGGTGTGACCAATTGGAAGATCCCATGGGGAGATTGGTCCTGGAAGCCCTGGAAGACAAGAGTCCAGAGGGACTTCGCCTTCACCCTTCTAAAGAAGCTCGCCTACTGAGGAGAGAGTTGGACAAGTTACAGGTGCATCAGGGGGTAGTCTACCGAAGGGGCCCCTCTGATGGCCCAGAAGACAAGTGGCAGTTGTTTCTCCCAGAGAAGCATCGAGAGACTGTGCTGATTGCCTTACATGACCAGCATGGTCACTTGGGAGCAGAGAGAACCTTCCAACTTGTCAGAGACCGGTTTTATTGGCCCTGCATGAGGGCCGAAGTGGAGGAGTATTGCCATTCCTGTGCAAGATGCATTCAGAGAAAGACATTACCCCATCAAGCTGCCCCAATGGGCCACCTACAGAGTGAAGGCCCAATGGATCTGGTATGCATTGATTTTCTCTGCCTTGAACCCGATTTGAGCGGATTGGGAAATGTTCTGGTGGTAACCGACCATTTCACTCGTTATGCTCAGGCTTTCCCAACCAAGGACCAGAAGGCCTCTACAGTAGCCAAGGTACTTTTGGAGAAGTACTTTGTTCACTATGGACTGCCACAGAGAATCCACTCAGACCAAGGAAGGGACTTTGAGAGTCGCCTGATCAGGAAGCTACTAGATTCTCTGGGAGTAGAGAAGACTAGAACCACACCATATCACCCTCAAGGTGATGCCCAGCCTGAAAGGTTCAACAGGACCCTATTAAACATGTTGGGAACTTTGGAAACAGAGAAGAAGCAACATTGGAGTCAGCACATTTCAGCTCTAGTGCATGCCTACAACTGCACCACAAGTGATGTGACAGGTTTTTCCCCTTACCGACTTATGTTTGGGAGAGAAGCAAGATTGCCAGTGGATTTGGCCTTCGGCTTTTCTTTAGACCATGCCTCTGCTGCCTCCCACAAAGGATATGTGGACAGACTGAGGCACAGTTTGAAGATAGCTTATGAGAAAGCTCAAGCGGCCTCTAACCAGAGGGGGGCCCGAAATAAGAGGAACTTTGATTTGAAAGTTAGAGTACAGGACCTACAGCCTGGGGACCGTGTACTGTTACGGAACCTAGGAATCCCTGGGAAACACAAGATTGCTGATAGATGGAGATCAGAGCCATATATCATCTGTAGGAAACTTCCAGGATTGCCTGTCTACAAGTTGAAGCCAGAAGGAAGAGTGGGGCCATTGAAGACCTGGCATAGGAATCATTTGCTCCCACTCACTGAAGCAGTCAGAATGCCTCCAGTAAGAGATGTACCTGAATCTGTTTCCATTCTGGATACCCCCAGGCCTAACACTAGGTCCCAGACCTCCCAAGTTAGGGGTGAACAGGACCCCCAACCAGAGGAAGAAAGAGGAGAACTTGAATGGCTATGGCCTTCCTCAACCCCAGGAAGTTCCGCCATAGATCTTCCACCTACTGAAGATGTGGAAGATAACACATTGAACCCAGAAGCCACAGAGTTTGTGCCATTCAGTGATGTGCCTGAGTGCTGGGAAGATATCCCTGGTCTCTACCCAGAACAAGAAGAAGATGTTCCAGAACCAGAGATGTTGCCAGAATGTGTTCCTGAAGAAGTTCCAAGAGAACAGAGAGCTCGCAGAGTTGTGAAGCCTCCCAAGAAGTTAACTTACCCCAAGATGGGGGAAAGTTCAGAGGACTCTGTTACTACAGCAAGGAGAAGTGCTGAAAGCCCTGACCCTTCCGCTGTTCATTTAGTGGAGGGCAACCCCAGCTCACTCTCTGGCACAGTTAAACAGGTCGCCCACACTGAAGTGACCTGTAGACAGGACAGCTCCCCATCTCATGCCAATTGGTGGGAAGCTCCTCTGTCCAAATTATGTGAAAATGTTGTTCCCGAGAAAGTTTGTAGTTTGAACACTGTCTTTGGGGACCAAAGATTCAAAGTGGGGGGAGTGTGTAGCGGGGTTCTACCCCTTTTAGGCTTAGAGACTACATCTCCCAGGATTCCCCAGGCCCCAGGGCTGCTGACTTCCGCCCGGGAGGCTGCTGGGGGAGATTATAAAAGGGAAGAGCGGAGACCGCCTCTTCCTCTTGGGACACTTCCTCTTCTGAGGCCTGACAGGACTGGCCTGCCTCTGCTGACAGAGCGTGTGACGCGGAGACTGCAGCCAGCAGAGACACCTGTGCGGACCGGAGCTGAAGGCCTGAAGCCTGGGCCTTGCAGCTGATGGAGTGAGACTCTCACCCCTCAGAGTCCACAGCAGCGGAGCGGAGACTTCCCCTTACTGTCGGTCGGACGGAGCTGATGACCGGAGTTCAGGGCTGTGACTGAGGAGACCGGACGCCGCCATTGAAGAGACCAGAGCCACCATTGGAGGGACCGGAGCGAAAGGACGGTACCCAAGGATTGGTGAGAGAGCCGGAAGGCTCATCCTGCATTGACACACACGTTTTATGCCTATTGAACTGCCTAGGCGCAATTTACCTCAGAGCAGCAATGTTACTTTTTGTGGATTACAAAGACACCATTTAAAGCTACATGTGCACCACCTCTACAGATTTATTGCCGGTGAAGAACACTGTACTAGTACAAGGACTGAGCTCTATTGCTAGGGATCAGGCCTGGTCCATTAGGTAGGCGCAGATAGATTTATTGCACCTCAGGGGTGCATAGCAGACGGTCGCCACACTGGGCGCTCCGTTTCCCCACTGCCAGTTGTTACAAACCTGTGTACATGTTAAAGTGCATATTGCAGGGACCTGCTAAAGTATTGTAAGATATATGTTCAAATGCATGTTGCTATTCTTTTTCCTTACTGACAAAAGTAAAGCCAGTTATTCTTATCTCAGCAGTCTGCTTGTGAGTTCATACCAATTACACTTAGAGTATAAGCTAAGTTTTATGTGCATAGGGACGTACCCCTTTACTAACTGTGCCAGAGCGGGTAGAGCCAAATTGCCGGGGGTTGGTGGAGCTGTACTCAGGGACCCAAAACAAACCAGCGGCTCTCTTAACTGGGGGTAGCGCTACATATATATATATATATATATATATATGCTATATGCAGGGGTTACCTTTCCTTGATGTAATCTTCACTTGCAATACACCGAGTTCCATGTTCTGCCCATGAGATGGCTTTCAACAAAGGGGTTAACCTCAGACTACCAAATTAATAAAAAAATCATTTTTGTATTCATTATAGGGCTGCACTTCAGCCCTAGGTTTGTAACAGTGAAAATATAAAGAAAATGATATGTCAAGTGCCGGTCTCTTGAGGAAACTTAATACACTGCAGGCAACTGTAATTTCCCCAGCGGAGGACAATTAATGCCTCGAAGGTGGCTGTAATTAGGGATACTGTCATGATGAAGGAAAATACCCATGCATAGCTACAGCAATCGCATACACAATAAATATATCTTACGTTTTAGCTAATGATATAACAAAATCCCGGGAACTCCAGAAGAAATAATGAGCTAAATAAAAACAGAAATTTTGGGTTACTATTTAAAGGAGTTATTTAGGCAGAAAAATTAGACTTGCACGCTGCTAATGATTAATGTTGTAGATGGAGTTATGTATTCTAATTTTTGTCAGATGTGCTAAATATGTATTGTGCAGCCTTCTCCTCCAGCTCTGCTAGTGGGGATAATGTGCAGTTACTAAAACAGAAATGATAGGGAGGAATTCTATAGAACAGGCATCTGGAGTTTATTGCGGGCAATGACAAAGTGACTAGCCAGGAGTAAGGAACGTTAAGGAGAAGCTCTCTCTCTGTAAAAAAGAAACATAATCTCTGTTTCACATATAAAACTAGCTTTGTTGGGAAGAAGACTTGAAAACATTGCAAGTCATTTTAGACATTGCGCCCTTTCTTCAGCAGTCATTGGAATAGGACACACTGTCCACAACGCAATGCAGTGTTTTTAAGCTACATTTCTACTTGGAGCAGAGATGTTGGACTTACTTTTTTGATGATATCTTAAAACCTAACAAGCCTTCCATGCATTTGAGATTCGTCTCAGAGGGTGAACTGTTAATTGTTTTCCTTACTTTATAAAATCTCTTTGTATTGGTTTTGGTTGTAACTAACTTTATTTGTTATGTCCCTCTAAAGCATACATACACGATTGGATTTTCGGCAGGGAATTGTGTGATGACAGACTGTTTAATTAAAATCTGACCGTTACTACCCTCTTTGTTGAATGGCAGGCTAGTAAATTTTCTCATGAGAACGTCTTTTGGTACTGATGCTGCTAAGTGGGAGGGTTTTGGAATTCTGTCTACCACAATGTCCCTAGGCGCTGCATCTGGTATAATGGTGTGTATAAGATCTTTGGCGTATTTTTGAAGATCTGTCTGTGGTATGTTCTCAGGTACCCCCCTCAGCTTCAAGTTATTGCGCCTGGAGCGGTCTTCCAAATCGACCCATGCTTGCTTATCTTTAACTTCTTCATATGTGTCAATCTGGTCATTAACAGTAGTTGTGAATTCCGCCATTCCCCTTTCTATAGTAGTGACCCTCTGTCCCATTGTATTCATGTCAGTGTTGATCTTGTGGAACAGGGAGGAGAGATCTGTCATCAGGGATGACTGCAGGGACATGAGCATGTCCTTCAGTGTGGTGTCAAGGACTGGCTGCCCTGATGTGGGGAAGGATGCCATGGAGCTGTGCAGGGCCTGATTGGACTGGAATGGGATGAAGGCCTGGTTTGGTAATGGCGCCTGAGGCGGCCGCGATAGCAGTGAATCCATCCGCATCCTGGCCTTTGCTGGACTATTAGTGAGGGGATCTGAGTCTGTGGCTTGTGTGGGGGATTGGGGAAGCGTTTTTATGCCCATTTCTTCCTGGAAATCATCAGGGAGGTCCGTATATGCCTCCCGCGGCGCCGCGAGGCTGCCGTCATCATGGATGTCACTGACCTGGGCCTCCGGTGGGAACATGAACATGGTGAGCTTCTTGGGAGTGTGATCTCCAATCCATTTGTGGGACATCGTCGGCCGGAATGTGCTGCTGTCCTGGGGCACAGGTGGTGTGAATCTGCCTTGTCTAGCAGGCTGCAGTCGCTCAGGTTCTCTCCCTCACTGCGGAGCTGTGTATTCAGGCATCCATCTTGGATGCCGGCTAGCCACGCCCCCCCCCCCCCAGGCTAGTAAATTTTCGTCGGACAACAGCTACAAATACTGCAGCTGCTGACTTTTAATAATCGGACACTTACCTGTCCCTGGGTCCAGAGATGCGGGGGAACGGAGCCCCCCTCGTTCCCTGCTCCGCTCTGCGGCGCCGGCATTCTTACTGTGGGCACAGCCGGGCACCCACTGCGTATGCACGAGCGGCGCTGCGCGCCGTGATATGCCACGCAGTCATCTGGGACCTGTCACCTGTCCCAGATGACTGACTGTGCCGAGGGGAAGTGATGTCACCAGCCCAGGCACTGAAGGAGGCAGACTACGAGGGACCCCCTAGCAACAGGCATTTAGAGGTGAGTAAAAAAAAATTTTTTTCCAATTATCTTTTTTTAAATATTTTTAGGAATTTTAAGCTATTTTTATTTTTTGGGGGAAACACCACTTTAAGTAATATGTAAAGTTGGCCAGTAGTAGTTAAAAAAAATGAGTTTGCAAAGCAACTTTCTAATAGTTAATGGGGTTAAATCAATAATTGTTTATGCCTGTAGTTACAAGGGAATTTAAAAAATGGAGAAATAAATTCTAAAGCCCCATACACACGCTCGGATTATCCGAGGACCAGGTCCGTCGGATCATGTCCGTCGTACTTTGTCCGATGTTGGTTTTGCGTACACACGGTCGGACAAAGTTGTCGGAAAATCCGATCATTCTGAACGTGGTGACGTTTGTTGCCTACGACTACGTAGAGGCTAGTAGCCAATAGCTTTGGTCTTGTAATGTGATCTGAGCATGCGTAGAACTTTGTCCGTCGGAATTCGCTACACACGATCGGATTTGGTGTGATCGGACTTTGTTGTCAAAAAATCTATCCAGCAGGAGATAGGACTTTGTCCGTCAGACAATCCGACGTACACTGTCCGATGGTGCATACACACGGTCGGATTTTTCGACAACATTGTCCGATCGGACAGAATCCATGCGAAAATCCGACCGTGTGTATGGGGCTTTACTGTGAAGGTGTTTTTTTTGTTGGGGAAACATTTTCAGGGTTTACATAAGAAATGTGTTGAATACATAATGGTATTATTGAATGCTCTAATTTATGATTTTTTTCAATTTCTGTCCAAAATTTTAAGCAAAATTCTACTGTGTATGGACCGATTAAGAGTAACATTTACAGGTATTTATTATCTCTCGTAGAGATTAGGGTATTCCCCTGATGATAGGCTCTATTTGGACTTAATTAAAGTTGTAATACAAAAAATTGCTATCAAGTAGGTATTTATGATAGAAGAGTCAGTATGTCTTCTTTGCCGAAAAATCTCCTCTCCTGCCAGCAAGCATTACTTTACTAATTGTACACTTCCAGCACCGCATTTACAGCTCAGTATACAATACTAATAAACCTTATTTTAAAAAAATGGAAGGAAGTGCTAGGTGCTAGGAAGGATGATGTAACTATTGTGCATATGCCAAGGAGTTAGGCATACCCGCCCAGCCAAGAGAAAAAATAGGAGGTTTCGGAAGAAGACGACAACAGAGTAGAGGACTGCAGATGTCACATTGCTTGAGGAGGCCATTTTGCAAGATAAGTGGACCATAATGTAAAACTATGCTGAATATCCATAAAACTTCTGGAAAAATGGAAAAGGTTTAGTTCCCCTTTAAAGTGTAACTAAAGGCAACACTTCTTTTTTTTTTTGGATAGAGTGGAGAGGGATTGGAACACCTGTGTTTTTTTATTGCTGTTGGTGAACCCGATAAATAGATTCATGTTCTCTATTTGTCTCGTTTACTGTTATTATCAAAGTTAATATAAAATAATCCCAGATTTTGGCTTGACATCAGAACAGTATTAGAGGTGAAATCTTCTAATGGGAACACTAGTTCTAGTGATCCTGGTGACAATATGGGATCCCCGCGTTTGAGTAATTTCCTCTCACTTCTTGTTTTGGCTATGGGATAGGATGTGATGAAAAATCTTCCCTTTGAAGCACAGCTGGCAAAAAATAAACTGACAGGGGTTATAACCCTCCTTTACTCTAGCCAAAATGAAAAAAACTTTAGTTATACTTAATACTCACTTTTGTCATCTGACTCTATTATTACTGCTCCAATTGCCAGTCTGATTGCTGCTACTGCCTTGCTAAAAAATTCTTATGCTTCTAGCTTTAGGACATTCCCTGTCTTCCTACAATGCAATACCCGGTGCCTGAGAATCCAATCACCAGGCCCTGAATGCTATTACATGGGGGTTATGTAGAACAGTGCGACAATCCAATTTCATGGAATAATGGTGTTTATACAGATCTTCGCATGGAAACCTGTGGGGATTATGGCAGCGGATAGAAGAGGTAGCAATTGTGAGTTTGAACCTCTTTGTTTCATTGAAAGGGCTGCAATTGTCCAAGTAGTGTGCGCAACAGCAGGAAACGGGTCCTCTTTTTTGATCAGGAACTATGGGAGGTGGGAACTCCTCCATAAAGTGCCTTGAAAAAGTATTCATACCCCTTGAAATGTTCCACATTTTGGCATGTTACAACCAAAAACGTAAATGTACTTTATTGGAACAACGGGACAACTATTAGTCGTGCACTCCACAAATCTGGCCTTTACGGAAGAGTGGCAAGAAGAAAACCATTGTTGAAAGAAAGCCGTAAGAAGTCCCATTTGCTGTTTGCGAGAAGCCATGTGGGGGACACAGCAAACATGTGGAAGAAGGTGCTCTGGTCAGATAAGACCAAAATTAAACTTTTTGTCCTAAAAGCAAAACGCTATTTGTGGCAAAAACCTAACATTGCACATCACCCTGAACACACAATCCCCACCGTGAAACATGGTGGTGGCAGCATCATGTTGTGGGGATGCTTTTCTTCAACAGGGATAGGGAAGTTGGTCAGAGGTGGTTAGATGGATGGAGCCAAATACAAGGCAATCTTAAAAGAAAACCTGTTAGAGTCTGCAAAAGACTTGAGATTGGGGCGGAGGTTCACCTCCCAGCAGGACAACAACCCCAAACATACAGCCAGAGCTACAATGGAATGGTTTTGATCAAAGCATATTCATGTGTTAGAAAGGTCCAGTCAAAGTTCAGACCTAGGGGGGGGCGTGGCCTGGACATGGCTGAGTGAGGACGCGAGTCTGTGGAGCTCCCGGTCCGACCCGTCCAAAACCAGCTTTAAAACATTGAAACACTGCTCGAACGACCCGGAATGTACTCTGCTGGAAAGCGGAGAGGCAGACACCTGAAAAAAGGATCCCCTAACCCGAGGAAGAGCGAGGATATCCAGAGGTTCCTCACAAACTCTAAGGCCTCACCGGCCCTTAAGATGGCGGACACCACGAGGCAGGTACCAGCTTCCCCTGCTCGGGGATTACCCTCACAGGCCTCGAGCATTGAATATACCACCCCAGAAATGCTCCGACCCAGCTCCAACTCCCAGGGACACCAGCCTGATCACTCCCCGCTGACGCTAAGGGCAGACGCCGAACTGAGGGCGCTGTTACAAGCCCTACCCACGAGGGCAGACATAGAGGCAATAGTCGGTAAAATAGAAGCGACCCTCCGCCAAGATATGACGGTGATGAGGCAAGATGTCCAAACCCTAGCAGACAGAGTGGGGTCCGGGGAGGCGACAATATCCACAATGGAGCAGAGACTGGCGGCGGTAGAGGCCACACAATCGGCACAGGCAGACATGCTATTAACCCAGCAGCTCAGGTTAGAAGAGGCCGAGGACCGCAGCAGGCGCAACAACCTCAGGATACGAGGCCTGCCGGAGGCAACGGGCGCGGAAGATTTAGTAGAGACCACCCTGGCAATATTCAGGGAAGTGTCAGGAGAAATGTACCCCGCTGACCTCTCCTTTGACCGGATTCATAGGGCCCTGGGCCCCCGCTCGCCAGACACCGACAGACCGAGGGATGTAATATGCAGGGTGCATCGGTACACCCACAAAGAAACAATCCTGCGAGCTGCCTGGGAGAAGAGGAATATAACATTCGACGGGGCTGAAGTAAAAATAATGCCGGACCTGTCAAGACAAACCCTGCAACGGAGAGCAATGCTTAAGCCAATACTATCAGCAGCGAGAGATGCCGGACTAACCTACAGATGGGGTTTTCCCATCTCTGTAACATTTAAGAAGGCTCAGCACTCCTTTACCCTCCGGACACCCAGGGACCTCCCCGCACTGTTCGAGTTCATGGAGACTGACCCCGTAGATGTACCAGACTGGCTGCAAGCAATCCAGAACTTCCCTGCTAGATCCGGACCGGCAAGGTTAAGAAGATCACAATCCCCGAGACCCCAAAGGAACATGGGTAGACCACGTTACACCCCGGGAGGCGCGCTGAGAGAAGACTGAGAAATCGATCGTCACCCCCCAACGGACAACACACTACATCCCTCCTTTTGAAGCTGTCCCTCCACGCCAGAAGACTTCCAGACACCCTCCCTCACCCGAGGTAAGCGTCACTTGAAATATACCTCTCCCCGCCAGATCCACCGGTCCCGCACCACCCCACCCCCCCCCTGCTACTGGGTTCTCATGCCCCCCCTGGCCCTACGGAACACGGACACCAGTCATGGCCAGCCGTGGGGAAGGCCTTACTGGGGTGAAGGGTGGGCCGGGTTTCAGAGACAAGGAGACTCCTCATGCATATAGAGGGGAACCGTACTTACGTGCAGGAACAGAACAACAAAAGAGGGAACCAGAGGGACAGTCAAGAGGGACGGGGTGATCGTTCATTAAAACACAAGGCACCAGCTCAACCAGTTCTTCGCCTTTTGCACTGTTTATGTACCACCCTTATTTTTGATCATCGTTTTTGAGGTTTTTCCTTTTTCCCCTTTTTATTTTTTTGATCTCTTTGGGGTACCCGGATACGACAAATCGGAAGGAGTTACACATATGATACCATGGCCACAATACGCCACCCCCCGGGAGATACGAAACAGGGGAGGGGCTAACCAAGAGGTACACTATCGCCTACAGGATAACCCCCTCCTGAGGGTCCAAGGACCAAAACGTAGGGAACCCCAAACGGAGTGGTCAGAAAACACCCCACGTATACAAAATGTTAGCCATGTTAAGGCGACTGGAGAAGGCGAACCTCCGGAGAGATCAAGAGAGACGCACTGGAGAGGGGGAAAATGTTTGTTACCATGGGGGAACGGGGATACTTGGGACCTCAAGCGAAAAATTAGAAATGCACAGGGGGATATATGGCTATAGAAATGTAAGATGCAATACATAACTGCTGGTATACCGAATGACTACCCAAATACTAACATTGTGTTCAGAAGACAGGTGGTAAAAGGGTCAAGGGTTAACCCAGGTCCCAGTCAACTATAGATATGCCAAAGGCACAACATACCACACACCATCACCACACATATGAGACTAAGAACCAAGGGACCCCCACGCATAACATTAGAATGAGGAGCAGCAACACTACAACTCTCCCTCACGATATAAGGGGGAGGGAGGGGCCACATGGGAAGGGGTTAGTTACAGAGAGGGGGCGAGGACACACGGTAATAAACCTAGATCCCAGGGGGACACACAAACACTAGGCCCGATATACCAACCCTGGGGATCTCCAGATAGCCAAGCTAAAGCTCTCAAAGCCAGAGAAGTGCATACAGCAACAACCCCCATAGCCCCACAAAGGTTTAAGGGCCCGGGCCCATGAGGGATTTTACAGGGCAAAATGGTACGATATGTGTATAATTATGGTATGTCATACAGGAAACATGTTATACGTTTCAGTTTGCTGGGTATAAAGTTAGAATAATCTTATGTACAGATCAAACAAGAGCAGTTGGTTATTTTTATAACACCAAGCTGGGGGGGGCGGGGACGGATCGGGGGCTTTACCCCGGTCTATTCCAACCTCTACCCCCAATAGGACGGAGCAGATATCCTAGCAAGTGCTGGGATACGCTTCATTGCAAAGTTTTTTGGTTTGCACTTAGTTAAATAAACGGATAGTTTATATAATCAGCTATCCGCTTACCTATAAAGAGGTGAACCTCACCTCATTATCTCTTTCTTTCTTTCTTTCTTCTTTCTCGCCTCTCCTCTAGGCCTATCTCTATATCCCCCTCTCCCCTTCCCCCCTCCCCCACCTTTGTTCACCCCCTAAAACCCCACCCTTATCCAAGACAGAATGGACGCGATCAATATATACTCATTAAATGCCAAGGGACTGAACACACCCGAAAAGCGTCGAATATTAGTAAACGATCTCAAAAGAGCCCAAACCGACGTAGCATTCATTCAAGAAACTCACTTCAGGACAGGAAATCCCGCATGCCTCCAAAGCAGATTCTTCCCCCACACGTACCATGCCACTAACACAGAGGCCAAATCTAAGGGGGTCTCTATACTGATATCGGGATCAGTCCCGTGGACAAACAGTGCTACCTTGGCGGACACCTCCGGCAGGTACCTATTTATAAAAGGCACGCTAAGAGGCACAAGAGTGACACTGGCCACCATATATGCCCCTAATGACCGACAAGATTCCTTCCTACACCGGACTTTGAAACTGCTCACTGACTTTAGGGAAGGTCAACTAATACTGGGAGGAGATTTCAACATACCTCTTGTCCCGGCACTAGACACGTCCTCCAGAACCTCATCAATACGTACAGGTATGCATAAGCGCATAACGCAAGCCCTACACGACACCCAACTTATAGATGCATGGAGACTCCTCCATTCTGGAGAAAGAGACTACACCTTCTTCTCATCTCCACATAAAGTGTACTCAAGGATAGACTACTTTTTTATCCCACATAGCCAACTGGAAGCGATCCAGGAGGTTAGGATAGGGAGTATTACGTGGTCAGATCACGCTCCTATGACCATGCGCTACTGCCTGTCATCAGCCCAGACTGCCAGATCCAAATTCTGGAGGCTGAACGAAAGCCTATTACAAACACCGGACGTCCTGACAGACATACAGAAGGAAATAAAACAGTATTTCCAAATTAACAACACCGAGGACTGCGACCCGGGTATACTATGGGAGGCTCATAAGACAGTGGTTAGGGGGATACTAATCAAACACGGGTCACACATTAAAAAGAAAAAAGAACAACTCTTACTAGATCTTTTACAGAAGATACACGTAACGGAATTACAACACAAAAAAACCCCGGTCAACTCAATAGAAGTAGAATTAGCGACCCTTAGGAAACAAGTAGTGGACTTATTGGAATACAGAGCCAAAGCAGCGCTACAGATCTGCCGAAAAATCTCATACGAGTCGGGAAACAAGTGCGGGCGACTCTTGGCCAGGGCGGTTAAAACCCAACGACTTAACACATATATCCCACAAATTATAGACACAAAGGGACAAAAAAAGACCACACCAACTCAGATAGCAAAAGAATTCAGGGAATATTACTCCACTCTATACAACCTCCCGAAAGACACGCAGAACGGAGAAACAGTACGAGACTATGTCGCGACAGCACAGAGCCCGCAACTCCCCTCAGAAGTTAGGACTGAACTAGAGGAACCCATTACACTTGGAGAACTACAGCGAGCAATAGGGGGGACAAAACCAGGCAAAGCACCAGGCCCAGACGGGTTTACCTTGCAATATTACCAGATCCTACTGCCACTATTGGGCGCACACATGGTGAGAATGTTCAACGGTCTAGGAGAGGGGAAACTGCTACCCAAAGACACACTGAGGGCTCACATATCCCTAATTCCAAAGGAGGGCAAGGACCCTGCGGCATGCGGTAGCTACAGACCTATCTCGCTCCTGAATGTAGACTTGAAACTGTTTACTAAGATCATGGCCAACAGACTGACCCAATTCATGCCAGACTTAATACACTTAGACCAAGTGGGGTTTATCCCGGCCCGGGAGGCTAGGGATAACACCACAAAGGTAATAAATCTTATTCACGCAGTCACCAAATCCAACACCCCGTGCGTCCTTCTCAGCACAGATGCTGAGAAGGCGTTCGACCGTGTAAATTGGGAGTTTATGACATCGGTACTCAAGCACATAGGCATGGGTAGTAAAATGCTACATTGGATTCAAAACATCTATTCCACACCCACGGCGCAAGTAAAAGCCAATGGAATTTTATCAGACTCATTCCCAATAACGAACGGGACTAGACAGGGATGCCCACTTTCCCCCCTCCTATATGCCCTAGTACTAGAACCTTTCCTATGTACTGTAAGATCAAACCCCGACATCACTGGAGTGACAATAGACAAATCCCAATACAAAATAGCCGCCTACGCAGACGACCTTATGTTTGTTCTTACCAACCCTGCGATCTCACTACCTAACCTCCTTCAGGAATTTGACAAATACGGACAACTATCCAATCTTAAAATTAACTTTGACAAATCGGAGGCTATGGGAATTAACCTTTCACCAAAGAGATTGGAGTTACTGAAATCGCAGTTCAGATTTAAATGGTCGGATTCCTCCCTGAAGTACCTAGGTACCCAGATCCCTAAAGACTTAAAACGCATTTTTGAACTGAACTTTCCACCCCTGCTGATTAGAACTAGATTACTCCTGGAAGACTGGACCAAGGGGCTCCACTCCTGGTTCGGCAGATGTAACTTAATTAAAATGATAATACTCCCGAAATTCTTATATCTACTCCAAGCGCTACCGATTCAGATCCCACCCCAATATTTCAAGCAAATACACTCCATCTTCACCAAATTTGTATGGAAGAACTCAAAACCTAGACTGCGCAGGCAATACCTTACGCTACCTAAAAGCCATGGGGGCCTGGCCCTCCCAGACTTGAAAAACTACTATAGGGCGGTGCACTTGAGCAGAATTATCGACTGGAATAGACACGACAAAAACAAACTATGGGTACAACTAGAACAGGCACAATGCTCTCCCTCACTGAAAGGGGCGGTATGGTGCTACGACAGGCTACCCCCTACAATTAAAACACACCCCACTATAGGAACGACCTTGAAGACAGGGGCATCCATTTTACTCCTAACGTCCATATCCACTGATAACTCACCTCTATACCCAATACTAGGCAATCCTGCCTTCCCACCTGGAATGGAGAACGGGGGATATGAGACCCTAACTAGAAACGGCAAAGACCGAGCCTCACATTTTATAATAAATGATGAATGGCCATCCATTGAAACGTTAGTAGACGAAAACGGGCCTTTCCAGCTATTGTTTTGGAAAGCGATCAGACTACACCACTTCCTGCACTCAATCCCTCAACCGGCACAGTTTAATCGAGACTTGACGACCTTTGAGCAATATTGTAAGGAAGAGGGACCCCTGTCACAAGTACTGTCTAAAACATACGCCTTACTTAACTCCCCGATAGAAACTCCTGATCTGACATTCATGAATAAATGGGAGGTTGATCTGGGGTGTACGTTTACCAGTGCCCAAAAACAAACGATCATTAAATTTTCCCTACAGACAACCATCTGCACAAAAATACAGGAACTTAATTACAAGATACTGACCAGATGGTATTACACCCCTAGCAAACTTCACAAATACTTTCCAACCACACCAGACACCTGCTGGAGATGTCAAACAGATAAGGGGACCCTTCTCCACATCTTTTGGTCCTGCCCTCTGCTAGAGTACTTCTGGTCATCAGTCCGAAAGATTATACAGAAATTTACGGACTACACGATCAGTGACGACCCAGCCTTTATACTGTTACATGCCACTACAATTCCAGCCAAAAAATACAAAAAAATGATTGTGAGGCATTTACTGAATGCTGCCAAATCCTGCATCCCACTCCTATGGAAAAAGAGAGTACCACCAACGATAGGGCTATGGCTGCGCAGAGTGGAGGAGATCAAGAGATTGGAGGACCTAGTCCTCACAGCACAGAATAAGCAAGAACTACACTCACAGACATGGATGCTATGGAACATGTATATATTTTCTGACGAAGGAATAGCCCTACTAGCCACTTAAACAATAAACCAGACTAACACACGACGAGCTCGAGCCATCCTGGACCCCTCCCCCCCCCTCCCCCCCCAAACTCTCTCTTTTCTAGCTCTAGCTCTCTTCCTTCCATCCTTTCTATCTTCTCTATTCTTCTCTCCACACCTGATGTAACCTTATGAACAAGGATAAGACAAGCCACCGAAATTCCACACTGAACACGATCTACAAAGAGATAAAAAGACGAACCCTGGTATCAGTCACAGAGATGGGATATTCCGCTCGCACTAGGGACCTGTTCCCAGAACGGGTCACTAGGCAGACGAGGGGACAATTAACCTCCAAAAGACACGGACAAACGGGACTGATATGTTATAGTCTCAAATGTATTTACTGTAGATGTTGTGGAAAAGCAATGTACACTATGTATATGATGTGTATACCTATGTTTATTTTCTTCTGTTTTAAAATAAATAAAAATTATATATTTGAAAAAAAAAAAAAAAGTTCAGACCTAAATCAAATTGCAAATCTGTGGCAAGACTTGAAAATTGCTGTTCACAGATGCTCTCCATCCAATCTTAATGAGCTTGAGCTATTTTGCAAAGAAGAATGGGCAAAAATGTCACTCTCTAGATGTGCAAACTTAGTAGAGACATCCGCAAAAAGATTTGCAGCTGTAATTGCCGCAAAAGGTGGTTCTACAAAGTATTGACTCTGGGGGGCTGAATACAAATGCACACCACACTTTTAAGATATTTATTTGTAAAAAAAAAATGTGAAAACATTTTATCATTTTCATATAGTTTATTAGTCAGGTTGAAAAAAGACACAAGTCCATCTAATTCAATTTTTCTTCCACTTCACAATTATGTGCCACTTTGTGTTGGTCTATCACATAAAATCCCAATAAAATACATTTATGTTTTTGGTTGTAACATGACAAAATGTGAACAATTTCAAGGGGTATGAATACTTTTCAAGGCACTGTATTATTGCATGAAAGCCACATCCAAAGCCAATCAAATGCACAGATTTTTCTTTTCTTTGAAGCCCACTTTTAGAGTGCATGATAAGGCAAAATAACAATATACAGTACATCCCTCCAATCCCTCCCTGTATGCACATTTTCCCATGTTTTAGTCCTTTAAAGTCCCCACAAGAACAGAAATATACTTGTTAATCTTCCAGACATTTGTGGACTGACTGGTGTCAACCTGCCCAGTTGTCTGTCTTTTGCTAAACTATTTATCCCCTACCACTCTGAGATCTCTACAACATAGACACAAAGAGGTTGATTTACTAAAGGCAAATATACTGTACACTGCAAGTGCAGTCAAGCTAGATTTGAGGGGAAGCTCTGAAATGAGGGAAAGCTCTGCTGATTTCTATTATGCAATCATGTGCAAGCAAAAATTCAGTTTTTTTTTTTTTTTTTTTTTTTTCTTGCATGTTCCCCTTAGATCTAGAGCAACTGCACTTGCAGTGCACAGACTATTTGCCTTTAGTAAATCAACCCCAAGCTATTCTGTTTTACAAGAGATTTATTGATTTTTTTTCCAGTAAATACAGAAATATGGAGGTATAACTACTGTTAGACTCGCTATCAAAGGAAGTGGCAATACAAGAATAAAATAGCACTTCCAAAAGAGCAGCTTAACGGTTCGTACATCAAAGGTATGACCTGTGAGTATCAAGTCCTTTGGGCATATCTAATCAGCTAATCAATGAATAGCGTCATCTGTTCAGGCAAAAGACATGTACTACTAATCTGTTCATTGGGCAGAAAACAGATACCGTGTAAGAAAAGCCGAAAAAGGAAACAGAATCAAAGAGAGAGAAAGGTAGGTTCAGAGGGAAAGAGTAGAGGGAGCAAGAGGAAAAGAGTAGGTGTGGGAAATCCTGCGAGGAGACCTAAACTATTCTTATGCTGGCCATACACTGTACGAAAAATGGGCCGAAATTCGGTCATTACACCATTCGTTCTTTTTTCGGCCAGTTAATGGTCACAAAATCGATAATCGTTTGGACGTTTTTGAGCCAAAAACAAAGGACAAATTTTCTGCTGAACGAACGATAAATTGAAAGGTTAATGTGTTTCCCGTCCGACCTGTCTGCACTAGGTATATGTAAAAAAAAACAACATAAAATGTATTTATTTATGTCCGCTGAATGATTTATCGGTCATTACATGATGGCACCAACGTTTGCACTCAGGGCAGAACATTAGTTTTTCGAAACTGGGTTCGGCCGATTTTTCGTATAGTGTATGGCCAGCATAAGTCTAAGTCCAAGGTGAGAATTGTGAGGGCTAATTAAACTCCTTGAGATAACACAGAAAGTATGCACAGGTGCCGCAAACATTATGCCAGCCTTCAGAAAGATCATGCCAGCTGTTAGGCTCTTGAACTTTATCCTATTATTGACCTAGCTTTCGTCTGACCTGATTCTGGATTATCTTTGTCTGCCTATGGTTGCTGCTCTTCTGACCAAGACTTTGACTATCAACTCTGTAACTCGTTGCCTGCACATCACCAACCTTTACTTTTTCCTGATCTTCACCCTGCCTATGATTTGGAGCCTTCCTGATCAACTAATTACCAAACTAAGCTTGTGAACCGACTCATTTATAACTGAACTTGGTATATTCTGGGTGCCCTACCCACTGTACTTATGCTTGTCTAATACCATCACTCCCAAGTTTAGTTCCACCTCCAGGGTTGCTCAGATGGGAATTGTGCAGGGGACCACTCTTGTTGTCTCAAGCTCCTCATACAGGTACAGGACAACAGGACATAGGATAGCTCTGATTTTCTTATATGATTTTATTTTTCTTATAGGCATTTTTTGCACTTGAAAATATATAAAAACATTTTCAAAGGTATGTTTAACAGACCAAAAGGGAGCAAATAAGAGAAGTTCATTGTTAGGGTTTACGTTCTGTCATGTACCTGGTGATGGAGCCAAACATGGAGAGGAAGGTGATCTTTTACACCTCCAGCTCGGTACCCCTGGTAAAGTAACAGGAGGCAAAAGAGCCTGGAGTGGCACAAGTGCCTGGCAGTTCTGGTGATGATGGCTGCAGATGAGAGGTCTGTGTGCACTTGGATGCAGACTGAATCGTGACGCAGGGCAGCAGACGCAGCAGGCTGGAAGACAGTCAGCAGGCACTTGGTGGGCTGGCAGGTCACAGGCAGCAAGCACTTGGCAGGCTGGAAGGTGGCAGACAACAGGTACTTGGAAGGCTGCAGGAGTAGCGATAGCCTCCACATGCTGGACAAAGAGCAGGGTCAGGCAAGCCGGGTCGGTAACTAGCAGTCACGTCAGGAACAGAGCAGCAGGCAGAAGAGTAGTCAGGTTCAGGCTGGAGTCAGATAGGCAGAAGTATCAGAAGGATCAGGCAGGGACGTGGTTGAAGAGTATACCAGGGGTCAGTTTAGGCAGAGTTCAAGCATGGTCAGACAGATAGCAGAGTGGCAACCGGAGATCAAGCACAGGAACAGGTAGCAGGTAGCAGAACACTGTAGACCATAAGGCAAAGTCCTAGTGCAGCAGCAGTATTTAAATCGCCCAGTTGGCGCCAATCTAGTGAAGGGCGGACGGGCACGCTGGCTCCCACACGTGTGCATGCATTCGCAGGAGCATGGGTCTGGCTAACTGGAATTCTCCAGCTGCGCATAACTAAGTGCCTGGGTAAACTTTGTCTTTCTTGACAACGGGTCTTGCTAATAGGGATGGGAATCGAACACCGGGCATTCGCCCGCTCGGCGAGCCCAGAACTATTTGGGCCGTTCGCATCACATTCGATTGGCCAAGCATGCACTGTGACCCCGCATGCTTGGCCAATCACAGCACCGGCAGCGAGGAGAGCCATAATTGGCTACAGGCAGGATACCTGTAGCCAATTATAGCTCAGGGGCTTTAGTACACGCCCCACTCTATAAAAGGCCGCCGCTGTGTTCCGGTGACTGTGTCAGTGATACAGGCAGACTGTGATCATTCTACATTGCTGATTCATACTGATCATTTGAATTTATATTCATTCTGCTGATTGCACTGCTGCTGACAGTATCTGCAGTGCTGTGCTGTGTTATACATTCTGCTGTGCTGAGTGGTGACATTATCTGCTGCTGAGTCTAACTTTATCTGCTGTGATTCTGGGGATTAGTCTAGTGTGTGCGTGCTGTTAGTACAGCATTGCAGTATCACTTTTATCCTTCTGGCCTGTTGTGATCTAAGGCAGCCAGCCAGGCATTTGCAGGAGCTAGCATGTGTGTGTGTGTGTGTGCTGTGTTTGTACAGCACACAATAAACCACCTCAGCCTCTCTATCTGTCATAAGGCCCTGTTGTTGTCATCTAAGGCAGCCAGGCATTTGCAGGAGCTAGTGTGTGTGTGCTGTGTTAGTAAAGCACACAATAAACCACCTCAGCCTCTCTATCTGTCATAAGGCCCTGTTGTTGTCATCTAAGGCAGCCACCACCTCAGCCTCCATTTGCCGTAAGGCCCTGTTGTCATCTAAGGCAGCCAGCCAGGCATTTGCAGGAGCTAGCGTGTGTGTGTGCTGTTTTAGTACAGCACACAATAAACCACCTCAGCCTCTCTATCTGTCATAAGGCCCTGTTGTTGTCATCTAAGGCAGCCACCACCTCAGCCTCTATCTGCCGTAAGTCCCTGTTGTTGTCATCTAAGGCAGCCAGGCATTTGCAGGAGCTAGCGTGTGTGTGTCTGCCGTAAGGCCCTGTTGTTGTCATCTAAGGCAACCAGCCAGGCATTTGCAGGAGCTAGCGTGTGTGCGTGTGCTGTGTTAGTACAGCACACAATAAACCACCTCAGCCTCTCTATCTGTCATAAGGCCCTGTTGTTGTCATCTAAGGCAGCCAGGCATTTGCAGGAGCTAGCGTGTGTGTGTGTGTGCTGTGTTAGTACAGCACACAATAAACCACCTCAGCCTCTCTATCTGTCATAAGGCCCTGTTGTTGTCATCTAAGGCAGTCAGTTTTTAAAACTTCTTTTTGCATTGATACATGTCCCCTGGGGCAGGACCCGGGTCCCCAAACCTGTACTTTCGGTCAGTTCGTAGGTTCTGGTGCGAACCGAACCCAGGGGTGTTCGGCTCATCCCTACTGGCTAATAGGAATTGTCCATCTGTGCATAACTATGCACCTGGTCATATTTTGCCTTTCCTGACACAAATGCTTTAAATTCAGCTGTTCACATTAGCAAGTGTTTGAAGGAGTAACGTTTGCATTCACCCGATGTTCACCTTGTTTAGTTCTCATTGCTGAAAGCCACAAAATTCCACAATTTTATCATCAAACAATAAATTTAATGCAGCGACTATTCTGCAACTGAGCAAATTTCAGTGTTTTTGATTTGATTACATTATTGAATCATTTTTATATATATTTTTATTATATTATAATTTATTATTTTGTGTTTCAAACTTTATCATACCCGGGATGTCTACTAGACTCTGGTTCGGACAGATTTAAGTGAGTTATTCATAAGAATTGCATGCCAACAATATAAAAACGCCAAATTTCCATGCAAAATAATTGTACCGCTTTCAGCACAAAATTCCAGCCAGAATCGTACCGCCAGGGAGGTTAACAGGGGCGTGTAATTACAAATCTTGATCTAATAGTTCACAGCAGGGCCCATTCCTGCGCCCACCAAGAGTAACTGAGGGCTTACAGTCTTGTGGCAACACCGTCCACCACCACCACCACCAAAGGCCCAATTTTTCCGCCCCTGTTTAACAGGGGCGTGTAATTACAAATCTTGATCTAATAATTCTCAGCAGGGCCCATTCATGGGCCCACCAAGAGTAACTGTAAGGGCTTACAGTGTTGTGGCAACACAGTCCACCACCACCACCACCAAAGGCCCAATTTTTCTGCCCTGTTCAACAGGTGCATGCAATTACAAATCTTGATCTAATAATTCACAGCAGGGCCAATTCCTGTGCCCACCAAGAGTAACTGTGAGGGCTTACAGTGTTGTGGCAACACCAACATCTAACGGGGCAAATTTCTGCAGAAAGCAGGCCCCTACTTTCAAACATCCAACTTACAAACGACTCCTACTTGCAAACGGAAGGAGAAAACAGGAAGTGAGAGGAAATCTACCCCTAGGAAGGTAAATTCACTTATAGCTTCCAGCAGACAAATTAAATACATGTTTTCCCAGGCCTCTTATATGTAATTTCACTAGATAAAAAGAGGGCGATTAGATATACTTTTTTTGTTTACTTTTATAAATGCTCCCAGCTGTGTCGTTAAAGAACATCATCCGTTTTCGAGATCCCTGGCTGTGCCGCCAAATGTAACACTGACCGGATGATGAGAGGAATACGGCTCCGGGGGTTTTTGTCACTCCACATCATAACTTGCCATTTTATGATGCTGGAACATTTTCACTGCTCCTGGGAAGATATTGCAAGAATTTCACATCAGTGAAGCTCCTATAAGACCAATAACAGATATAAATTTTGTTTGCCAGATCAATTCTGAAAAACAAGCAGTTATAACCCATTTCAGTTCTGCATCCAAATAATAAACACAGTATTATAGTCTAAATGTGAATATCTTTTATAAAGAGCTACTAAATCTTAAAGGGAAATGATAGCATAGTTCTACCATGGGATGTATTTGTTGTTAATATTGCAAAGTTTATGGGAAAGTAATTTTAGCTATGACACACACATGGTACTTGAATGCTGAGACACGATGGTGAATAATCTATGTTTTTGTAGGTATTCTCTCTAGTGTCTATTTGTGTGTCAATTTGGGCAGTCAACAATAGGGATGGGCCGAATGGACCCCGGTTCGTTTCGCACCAGAACATCCGAACACCGCGAAAGTTCGGACCTGAATAACAAACCCCATTAAAGTCAATGCGACCCGAACGTCACAAATCAAAAGTGCTCATTTTGAAGGCTTATATGCAAGTAATTGGGCATAAAATTGTTATAGGGGGCTGGGTCCTGCCCTGGGAGACATGTATCAATAAAAAAGAAAAGTTTGTGAAAAAATGTCATTTTTAAATGAGCAGTGATTTTTTGATTTTTAAAGTGAAAGCCTAAAAATTAAAAATTCCTTTCAATATAGTGCCTGGGGGGACCCCTTAGTCTACCTGTAAAGTGGCTAGAATCTGCTGCAGCAATAATTGCATTTATAAAGCCCCAAAAAATGTAGTTTTCCCTGCAAGCTGCCTTTATTTTGCTCAGCAACAGCTGGGGAGCCAGTGTGTATGATGGGGCCACAATGTAGTGCACTGGGAACAGGATTAGAGATTTTTTGAATACATTCTGGTGTCACTTTGACTTTGCATAGAAGTAACGGGTGCGTAAAAATTGGTCTTTGGGTGTCGGTGGCGCCTTCCCACTTTAACCCTTTAGAGGTAATCTTGATGAAAGCAAGAATTGGCCTTGCTGTAAAAAAATTGCAATTATATGCACCTGTTAAACAGGTGCTGAAAAATTGGTCTTTGGGTTAATTGTGCCAATGAAACCTATACCAAAAACATTCTTCCAGATGAAATGATTGAACACCCTCAAAGCTAGGCAGCCTCGAAGTCCTGCAGAGATTCCACATCCCAAAAAGACTTGATCAGTGACATCTGCATCAGGGGCTTAATAGCTGGTAATCCAGGACTGATTCAGTTTTTATAAAAGTCAAACGGTCCATGGAGTCTGTGGACAGACTTGTTCTATGATCAGTAACAAAATCTCCTGCAGCACTTAATGCCCATTCTGAAAGCACACTGGATTCAGGGCAGCCCAACAACTCAATAGCATACTGGGCAAGTTCTGGGTAGTGTTCTATTTTCATGACCCAGTAAGTCAGTGGATCGTCAGCTGGAAAGCTCTCCATCTCTCTTTTGGCCCAGAGGTAATCGTCCACCATGTGATGCAGACACTGCAGATGTGGAACCTGACAGCCCTAGGTGGCGAGGTCTAAAAAAAAAATCCGAACTGACTCACTTAGGCGGACGCCTTCTCCAAAGCTCCTCTTTTGACCAACAGAATACTCAAAACTACGTTTTCCACGACACTGTAACCTACTGGAGTCAGGAAAAATGTGTCCTCAAGAGATTTTATCTTCTGCACTTTCAGTGGTGACGGGATGAGACATTCCCCTTATAACGGAGGGTCAAGGAGGGTTGCCAACCAGTAATCATCCTTCTCCTTTATGCCACGTATTCTTGGGTCCTTTCGCAGGCTTTGAAGCATGAGGTTGTCCATGCGCCTCAAATTTGCCAAGGCTGGAGAAGCAGACTCCTCGGGGTCACTCAGAATGACAGCATCTGGAACTTCCTCCTCCCAGCCAAGTACTACTCCCAAGGGTCCTGGGGTTGGAAAGCCATCCCTTACAATTGATGGGCACAGTGGCTGCGTTTGATGGCACAGTGGTGGCAATTGATGGGCACAGTGGCTGCGTTTGATGGCACAGTAGTGGCAATTGATGGGCACAGTGGCTGCTTTGATGGCACAGTGGCTGCATTTGATGGGCACAGTGTCTGCGTTTGATGGCACAGTGGTGGCAATTGATGGGCACAGTGGCTGCATTTGATGGCACAGTGGCTGTGTTTGATGGTACAGTGGCGGCAATTGATGGGCACAGTAGTTCCGTTTGATGGCACAGTGGCTGCGTTTGATGGCACAGTGGCTGCGTTTGATGGCACAGGGAGGCTGCAATTGATGTTTTTTTCAGAATTTTTCAGTTTGTTTGCGCCCCCCCCCAAAAAATGTTGAGCACCAGCCGCCATTGTGTGTAGCGCTACCCCCATAGGAGCAGCTAATTAGGATGGGCCCTGTTCTTTGCCTCAACCTTCTCAAAATCCTCAGCTCCTCTGACATACCAGGTTGAGTGCACAAATCTACAATACCACAGGAAATCAATGAAAGTATTACTTAGTACCCAGTAGTAGCACTATATTAAAGAAAACAGGTACCAAACCAGATAGTAAAGAAAACTTAATATACTGTCACTCAATATGCAAGCAAAAAATGGATTAACAATGGCAATAATACAATTTAGCATACAAAGTGATTAATGGTAGGAACATTTGGCATCCAGATTAACAGTAGCAAGGCTATCCCAAGTGCAGTAGTGAATCGAATTCTGAAACTATAATTCCAGAGCGCATTCATGACAGCAATGCTAGTCTTAGACCAACTGGGTATGCATCGTCCAAAAGGAAATGGATGTTAGGGGTGGGGGAATGGGGAACAGGGGAACAAATAATTATTAAGGAGACCTTTGAGATCATTGGGACCCTTTAAGAGTGTTGGTGCACTTTACGACAGCCCCGGTTAACCTACATGCAGTATAGGTACAGTATAGGTATAGTATAGTCTCGACACAGGTTCATAATTGGAATAAGTGTGATATAGGGTGCAGTATGGGTGCAGTATAAATTGGGTACACTTGGTGTTCTGCTCGAAGTGGCTCAGTCCCTGCTAGTAGTGTCAGCATTGGAAATCAGAGGGTCAGTGGATGCTCCAGTCTCCCTGCTGCAGCAGTGCAAGCGATGTAATGTGTGTGGTGCTGCGCTGCCTCCAGGAGTCTTCATTACAAGTCTCTGTGTGGATTTCTGCTGGTATGGTCTCCCACTGATGCTTTAACTCCCTCATCATCAAGAGGAGGAACTTTCCTGCAAAGTGCCTATGGGATCTGTGTAGTGTAAGGAGTCAGTCGGGCATATTATATGGCTGCCATCTCAAGCTACAGCTCTAAGGATTCTCAGCACTCTGCATAGAAGTCTATGGGTGCCAGGAACCACGAATCAGACTTGACAACACTGAGCATTATAATGCATTTATAGCAGGCAGACCCTCCCACTAAGAACACAGTAGGTAGGAAGCAACTGGAACACCTGCATGAGTTTCAACAGAACAGCGGCAGTTTTAGGAGTTACTAAAGTGTGTTAGTTTTCATTCGAATGCATTTTCGTACGAATTTCGGGTATTTTCGTTATCGTTTTAACAAACGAACGTGCAGAATCCGAAAACCGAAAGATCCGACATAAACAAATGCTTTATTTTCGTTTTCGTTGTGACAACAGCTCGATATAGATAGGAGATTCGACATGAGGCTGAGAATAGTGATCTGTGTCCATCGAACCTGTGGTCGAATGTGCCTAACCTTAGCTCTATTAGTCCAAGATTATTCTATATAGAGAGAAAAGATTTGACATAGAGAGAAAAGTTCGATATTATAGAGACAATAGCAAAAAAGGTTGAATGTGCCTAACCTAACTATTAGTCCAAGATTATTCGACATAGAGAGAAAAGATTTGACATAACGATTTGACGAAGCAGTAGGCGCGAGTGGACATTTATGGCCAAATGCTCTGCCCATAGGCTATAGAAGAATTCTAATGTTGGTTGACTAGTAATAATAATTAATAAATATAATTATTACTAGTGTCATACAACATTAGAATTCTACCATAGCTTTTAGGCGGAACATTCGACCGGAAATGTACGATTGCGGCGTCGTACAGTTTAGCTGCTCCGTTGAATCTTCTTAGAGCATTCAACAGACACCATAAACCTTCAATGACAGATTCGACCTTAATTATTTCGGATTTTCGGACTAATGCATTTTTTAACGAAACAAAATAAATAAAAACTAATTTCTGGAGTAACTAAATAAATGTATTTTTCAGACGAAAACAAAAATTCCAAAACGAAATATTTCAGTGTGCACATGTCTACTAAAGAGGAGCTTCTTATACAAAACTATTTTGTTTAAAGGAATTACAGGTCTAAAGTAGCATACTCTAACCAATGATCAGATTGCATATAAGACTTAGCATAGTATAGCCGGTGAGGTTGAAAAAAGACACAAGTCCAACCCGTGTGTGCATTTTTATGTTAAAAGTACATTGTATGTCAACCAAAGATATCAATGGAAAAAAAAATGCTCATAAAAACAATTGTAGCTTAACATGCATGCTATTATAAACTGCAGGTATGCACTAATCAGATTATGGTGCCAGTATTACCTTTAGGTAACAATTATCCACTACTTATTTGATTACTGTAATCGCCAACACCTTTATTCATTATTGTTATTACCAATTATCCACTGACCAGGTGAATTCAGCACAGCCAAACTCTCAGACTCGGTTCACACTGGGACAACTTGTCAGGCGACTTAGCCGCCTCACAAATCGCGCTCCATTCTGTACAACGGAACCGTTCTAATAGGAGCGACACAAGTCGCTCCGACTTAGAAAAAGGTTCCAGTACTACTTTTGGGGCGACTTCAGGCGACTTGCATTGACTTCTATACAGAAGTCATTTTGCAAGCCGCCGCTGAAGTCGGATACAGGTCGCCTGAGGCAGTCGCATTGCAAGTCGTGCTGCCTCAGTGTGAACCGACCCTCAAGGGTACCTTCAGAATATAATGGTAAAGCCCTTTAATTTGGGTTATATAAAAGTGAATTGACTATATGTATAAAAGACCTGTTTTGTAGGGGACAGCTTGTTCTCTCAGTTTATTGGTGTTTAAAAACAGGTCTTTAAAAACATTGTTTCTACCGAAATACAATTAGTAAATTAATTGTGTCATTTTATTCTCCCTTAATTTATTTAACGTGCATTTGCCATAAACTCCTACATCTTTTTCAGCAAGTACCCAAATTTATGTCTGTGAACCAAAGATGCAACCCAAGCCATGATATCTCATTAATAATGTATATCTTTTTAATCACTTTAAAATTGTAACTACGCTCCTTAAAGTAATGCTGCAGCCTTTTTGACCCTGTCTGCTATACCTGTGGGTGTTTTTGGTCCCTGCTGTTCAGTGAGCTCTTTGAAACGCTAACTCTTCTCCTTAATGAGTTCTCTTGCTGCATTGACCGCTAGCTTTTGTTGCTCCATAGGGAAACACTGTCTGCACTAGCCTCTGTTGTTGCTGCCAGCAAAATGTATTTGACCAAGAGCTAAACATTTCCATGTGCAAAGATTAAATTGGATATCAACTATTGAATTGTCCACTATTCAATTGTTCCATGTAAAATTTTTTGGCTATATTTGTCCCTTTGCTTCCAATGCAACATAAAAAAAAAAAAGGGTTATTGGTCATTTCAGGAGAGTGGGCAGGGCAATGATATCATTACTATATACCTAGAGGTTTGAGTCACAAAAAGCTAATCTGCAGGGAGAAATCAAAATTTCCTTCCCACCCCAGTCTCCTTTAACTAATTAAAAAGTCTTGTAGAAAAACGACATACAGTGTGTTTTTGTCTGCTCAGTATTATGGGAGGGTCTGGTCTACAGGACCCAGACTCTAGTGACATGAGCGCTGCCCACTGGCTGCCGCAAGTGTCCAACCAGGGATGCACCGATACCATTTTTTTTACAATGAGTACAAGTACCGATACTTTTTTTTTTTTAGTACTCGCCGATACCAATTACTGATACCTACCGCAACTGTTTTGTTTTAACTTCAGCTGCCAACGATGGTACAAAGCATTACAAAGTTATTTACAAATGAAATAAAAAATTTTTTTTAATTTAGCGCTTTTTCAATGTGAAATTTGTAAATATATGTTAGTATATATGTGTAAAAATATTTACTAACAAAGAAAACAAAAAAAAAAGTTTTAATTATTTCTCGTTTATAAAATAGATGTGAACAAAAGAAAAAATGCAGGAAAATAATAATTAAATGGAGGAGAATAGGGAGTTAATTAAGGCTGATTCGAGTAAATTAAGGATTATTAAGGGGTTAACAGAGGAACATTTGTTCATCCCTTTGATCTGCAGATGAAGAAACAGAAATATACAAAAAGAAACAATGTTTCTTTTTATTTGAGTGTTTCAGGGCTGAGCAATATTGTTAATAAACATTGCCGGCTGCTTTTTTTTTTTGACAGCTCCAATTACCGGACTTTTTTAACACTGAGGAGACCCACTGACAGCTCAAAGAACCGAGCCTGAAAGTATCGGTTTCAGGTATCGGTGCATTTGCACGAGTACCGATACTTGTACAAATACTCGGTATTGGCACTGATACTAGTATCGGTGCAGCCCTATGTCCAACACAGGGTCCTGGAGCACTTAGGAGTGACATCATGCAAGGGAGGAACACTTACTGATATGGTTTTATCTCCAAAATGAATACAGGTGATTATAAACAGTAGACATTAACTGTCCCAGGCTGCTCCATTTAACCACCAGATGTCCTTTCTTATAACTTATTGTTGTACAAACACCTAAGATCAGATCAGGCAAGCTTCCATGTTTGTGCCTATTGAGAAATAGGTGCTACAGACGCTAGAATGTCACAGGGAAAAATAAAACCCACAATGTGTGCCCTTCAACCAGTTGACAGGTCTTCTCTAACCTTAGAAAAAAAAAATCCTCCTTGCTAGACACTGCTGAACCAGCCATAACACATGGGAGGAAGCCCTTTCTGGAGGCATAGGAGCAAGAGGACAGCGTGAGTAGATCAGCACTGCTGGGGACTAACAAGGGGGGAGACTGCCACATGTAGCCAGTCTCCCTGAAGACAACAGTGTGCTTAAGTCTTCATTCTTCCCTAGGAGATCTCCTGGTGAGGGTCAGCTGGGTGGGCTGATGAAGGGTCAGTTTGGAGAACTAGTGTGGAGAGTTAGCCTGGAGGGCTAGTGAAAGGGGCAGCTGCAGCCAGGTGGGTTGGCAGTGCCTGAAGAGGTGGTTCTGGGATCAGTAGCCACAGAAGAGAAGTACAAGCTGTTCACTGTGGGTTTTTTGCTACACAACAAGGGACTACGAGTCCCTGCCCATAAAGGGCCATTGCTAAATCTGACTGAGAGCCTGTCAGATCAACTAATAGTGATTCAGCTGGAGCCAGCCAGCAAGTGTGTACAGGAGGAAAGTAGAGGGAACTGTATATAGGAACACTTTGTTTTACCATGTTTTCGGCTATGGTGACAATAACCAATGTGGTCTAAGATCGGTTGCCGATCTACTAATTTATTCGATCGGCAAACGGTATACCTTTGTTCTTCTTTCCCTTTTCCCCTCCTTTCCCTTCTTCTTCTTCTTTCCAATTTTTCTGATATAGGAACATGTACCTGAAGTTAGCCTACCCTCTATCTGACTTTGCTGCCTGTTAACTATTTGCTATGAAGGCTTGCCCTGGCTGTTAGGTGTATTATGACACCATTGTGTCTCGCTTTTACACTTTTTCTCTTGTTTAATTATTAACAGTGCCAGGTGAGTTTGCATAATTCTATCAGTACTGTTTGTCTTTTAGCATACTTTAACTATATCCTTTGATCATTACCTTATATATTTATTTATATCATAGATCTTGCTGCTGATTGGTTACCACTGCGTTATCATTCAGGCTCATGTCTTATTAATACTCATTAGATATTGAGTCACACCTTATGGTGTTATAACCAAGGTAGGCTAACTAACCACCTATTGGCCATAATTAAAACCCTTTCGCTGCGTTCCTGCATGGAGTGATTCCTCTTTTGTTGAATTCTGCTTGGTTAACCCTGCGTGGGTCTCCCACCCACTTTTGATTGTGGTTATCTATTTTACTATGTCTGCGCTTTTTTATTTTCTAAGACCCTTTCTATCTGGCACGCCCCCACGTATACCCTGTGTCACCACATGCACGTCATTGATGGGAGTCCTCACTTTGGTCGCCTTTTGGTAATCCCTGCAAATAACCTGAGACATTCTACCACCTTTATTGTCTGTTAGGCTGCTTTCACACCTGAGCGGTGCGGGGCGGCGACGGTAAAGCAGCGCTATATTTAGCGCTGCTTACCATCGCTTTACCCGCGGTATGCGGCCGCTAGCGGGGTGGTTTTAACCCCCGCTGGCGGCCGCAAAAGGGTTAAAAACCTCCGCAAACCGCCGCTGCAGCGGCGGTTTGCGGGCGGTATCCCCGCGGTTTCCCATTGATTTCAATGGGAACGAGCGGTATAGGAGCGGTAAATACACCGCTCCTACACCGCTCCAAAGATGCTGCTAGCAGGACTTTTGTTGCGGTCCTGCTAGCGCACCGCTCCAGTGTGAAAGCCCGCCGGCTTTCACACTGGAGTGAATGGGGCCGGTTTTTTCAGGCGGTATACAGGCGCTATTTTTAGCGCCGTACCGCCTGAAAACCGCCCCAGTGTGAAAGGGGCCTTATTGATTACTTATATTTTTCTCTTGCTTGTAGGACATTTAATAAGCTCCCGAGGAAGCTTTCATTTGCGAAACATGTAGAGCCTTTTCTTGCATACTACATATTGATTGCAGGATTATAACGATGTTATGCATTATTACACTAGAGAGACATAGCAAGTCTGTTGCATTGTATGTGCAAGATTTTAAATATGTATTTTTGTATTATGTGTTAAATAAAAAATTATGTAATTTTTATAATTGGTGCCTACAAAGTCCATTTTTGTTGTTCTTCTATTTAAAATTGTTATGTAGAACATGGCCCTGCTCTATCATTAAAATTCCCACAGTGCCATCCTGTGATGGAGTTTTGATAAACTTTTTGATACGTTTACCTGAAGTTGTTGCTGAAGTTTTGCTAAAGTCAAGGGGGCATCCCATAACCCATACCTCCCAACTTTTTGAGATGGGAATGAGGGACACCTATCAGCAAAAGTATGCAGGCATTGGACACACCCCTTGCCACACCCGCTTAAAAGAGAATTGTACAAAAAAACAAGAATGGTTAAACCCACAAGAGCTTTTTGTACCACTACTATTTCTTTATATTGGCTTTCGGAATTTACAAATGCAGCAATTTAGAAATCAGATGAAAGGTTTAGTGCTGGAAAACACTTTTTGATAGATAAAAAGTGCATTTTATATGCATCTATATAGATCAGACCAAAATGAGAGACGAATGAGGAGGAATGAGGGACAGAGGGACATTGCTCTAAATCAGGGACAGTCCCTCGAAATCAGGGAGAGTTGGGAGCTATACATAACCTCCCATCCCCATCCAAGTTATCACCCTGACCCCTCATTAAACAAAAACAAAGTCACGGACTGTTCTCTGACCCTGGAGTGCCTGTGAAAATTCGGTGTGCCTGGCTGTGCAGGAATGGGGGAAGTTCATCAGCAGTGCCTACGGGGGTGAGCTACACAAAGAACCACTAAAGAAATGAAATAACATATGTACACCCTTTCCCAATAAAAAAAAATTCTAAACACATTTTTTGAAAGATGGAACAGGAGATGAGAGTTTCTGCTTCGGGCAAAATTTCAATGAAATTGCTTTTCCTTTGCAAAACATACAATTTGTTATTCAAACACTATGTAGCAAAGTAGAACCTTGTTAGAACAGAAAGTATTCAGGTGTCTCAATCCATCACATATCCTAAAAATAAGAGGATTATTCCTCATTTTAGTACAGTGGACAGAGTCAAGCAAATCCTTCCTTTTCGCACATCCACAGCCAGCCCTTAAAATATATGTAAAACCAATATTTAATACATTAATGTAATTTCAAGCGATTAAAAAAAAAAAATACAAGTATTACAAGGTTATCCTGCCATGAAGGTCATTGTTCAAATACTTGGTGGTGTGTCTATACCCATTATGCAGGTAAGGTCTACTGCTGGCACAAACAGGAAACCTTTCCTGAGAAATGCCACTGCATTCATTGGTGAAGTGCATGACACTGAAAGGATTAAAAAAAGGGGAAATAAGTATTTTCATATAAAAAAATTACAATTGATGCACAATGCTTTAGCAAACAAAATATAATTAACCGATTCAGCCCCGGAAGATTTTTCCTGACCAGAGCACTTTTTTAACTGACAATTGCGCGGTCGTGCGACGTTGCACCCAAACAAAATTGACGTCCTTTTTTCCCCACAAATAGAGCTTTATTTTGGTGGTTTTTGATCACCTCTGTGTTTTTTTATTTTTTGTGCTATAAACAAAAAAACAACAAAAATTTTCAAAAAAAACAAAATGTTTTACTTTTTGCTATAATAAATATCCCCCAAAAATATATATATATATAAAAAAAAAAATTTCCTCAGTTTAGGCCGATATGTATGCTTCCACATATTTTTGGTAAAAAAATAATTGCAATAAGCGTATATTGATTGGTTTGCGCAAAAGTTATAGCGTTAACAAAATAGGGGATAGTTTTATGGCATTTTTATTATAATTTTTTTTTTTACTTGTAATGGCGGCGATCTGCATTTTTTATCGGGACTGCGAAATTATGGCGGACGTGTCGGACACTTTTGACACATTTTTGGGACCATTGGCATTTATACAGCGATCAGTGCTATAAAAATGCACTGATTACTGAAAAAATGTCACTGGCCGGGAAGGGGTTAACACTAGGGGCGATCAAGTGGTTAATTGTGTTCCCTAGTGTGTGTTCTAACTGAAGGGGGGAGGTAACTGTGTAGGGGAGATGACGGATCACTGTTCATACTCTGTATGAACAAACGATCTGTCTCTTCTCCCCTCAGAGAACTGGAAACTGTGTGTTTACACACACAGATCCCGGTTCTCGGTGTGCCCGAGCAATCGCGGGAGCCCGGCGTTGACTCTCATAGGCTCCGTGGGCGAGCAGGGTGAAGCGACGTTACATAACGTCGTTTCGCCCAGCTGTGCCATTCTGCCATAGTAAAACTGCGGCGGCTGGTCGGCAAGTGATTAACAGCTACTTTATCTTTCAACCTCCACAATTGTACAAACACACCTTTTCTACACTCCTCATTTTTTTTTTTTTTGCTGCAAGGAGTTAGGAGAGGATGCCATGAGTCTTGATTGACTTATACAACTCTAAGGACTCACTATGAACCAGAGATGTCATGTGGGACGGAAGGCATAAGTCACATACTCCCCCATTCTCATAAAATCAGGCTCTTTATCTTCACTCCTGATGGCTGAATTAAAGTGGTTCTAAAGGCTTAAGGTTTTTTGCCTTAATGTATTTTCTGCTTTAAGGTGAAAAACCTTCTGCGCACAGGATTCATCTCCAGCCTCTCCTTATACTTACCTAAACTCGATCTGGATCCAGTGCTGTGCCCGAGAGCATCAGCTCTCTTAGCTCTCTCCCTCCTCACAGGACAGAGAGGCAACGGTGGAAGCAATTGGCTCCTGCTGCTGTCAACAAAATCTTGTGACGAGGTGAAGGGAGGCCTGAGCTGTGCTGTATGTGTCTATAGATGCAAGCAGCCGCGGCTCAGGATTGAGCCTGCATTAGTGCCTCCAGAGGAAGCAGATTCTTGTGGGGGCACTTGCAGAAGAGGTGGAGCCAAGAGCACTGGCGGGGGACCTCAGAAGAGGAGAATTGGGGCTGCTTTGTACAAAACCATTGCACAGAGAAAGTACGTATGATGCGTTTATTCGTTTATTCCACAAAGGTTTACAATCACTTTAAGCAGTAGGGAGTGAAGTAAGGTGAGTATATACGGTGGCAGTTAAAGTGGTTGGTCATATACCTAGTGAAGTGAACAGCCTCAGATGATACACAGAGATTAAACAAATCCTCATACATAGGTTTTACTTGTTTATCTGCCGTCTTCTCTTTCCTGCACCTATTCAAAAGCACAGAATCATGTTAAAATACTTCTACATCTGTTAGTATCACAGAGGAAGGGGCGGAGAGTTGCAGTTACACTGTGTGAGGGCTGATTGGAGGAAAGGCCCACCCCCCTCCCACACAGGAAAACAGGAGCAAAAGAAGGATATACAGAGCTGTGTTGTGAATAGACAAGCTCTGTGCTGAACTCTCTCCCTCAACATTAATATATCTCATGTGTCGGGAAAACTTCTCAGAAATGACTCATGCTGATAACAGAGGAACAAAGCACCAGAGAGAAACACCACTTAGATCTTTGGAGTGAGATAAGTAAACACTACAGATATATGTGCTTTGCTCAGATTCCATGATTAAGGTTTACAACCACTTATTACTTTTTCTTGTGTGGGCCAAACACTGGTTCATTTTAACCACTTCAGCACCGGGCCATTTTACACCCTTCCTTACCAGAGCACTTTTTGCGATTCGGGACTGCATCGTTTTAACTAACAATTGCGCGGTCGTGCGACGTTACACCCAAACAAAATTGACGTCCTTTTTTTCCCACAAATAGAGCTTTCTTTTGGTGGTATTTGATCGCCCCTGCGGTTTTTATTTTTTGCGCTATAAACAAAAGAAGAGCGACAATTTTGAAAAAAAACACAATATTTTTTTACTTTTTGCTATAATAAATATCCCATTTTTAAAAAAAAAAACAATTTTTTTACTCAGTTTAGGCCGATATGTATTCTTCTACATATTTTTGGTAAAAAAAATTGCAATAAGCGTATATTGATCGGTTTGCGAAAAAGTTATAGCGTCTACAAAATAGGGGATATATTTATTGCATTTTTTTTTTTTTTTTACTAGTAATGGCGGCGATCTGCGTTTTTTTTTTTTTTTTGTGACTGCGACATTGCGGCGGACACTTCGGACACTTTTGACACATTTTAGGAACCATTCACATTTACACAGAGATCGTTGCTATAAAATTGCATTGATTACTGTGTAAATGTGACTGGCAGGGAAGGGGTTAACACTAGGGGGCGCTGCAGGGGTTAATGTGTTTCCTATAGGAGTGATTCTAACTGTGGGGGGAGGGGACTCAAGGGGAGGAGACCGATCATGTGTTCCTCCGTACTGGGATCACATGATCGGTCTCCTCTCCGCTGACAGGACGTGGAGCTGTGTGTTTACACACACAGCTCCACGGTCCCGCACGGTCAAGTTGATTTAACGGGCAATCGCGGGTGCCCGGCGGACATCGCGGCCGCCGGGTACTCGCACCGGGTCCCGAGCGGCCGGGAATGGGAGGACGTCATATGACGCCCACCCAGGATGGGAGATCCACCTTGTGGGCGTCATATGACTATGGGCGGGTAGGGAAGTGGTTAAAAGAAACTAAAGAAACTTATGCCCCCTACACTCGGTCGGAAACTCTGACCACAAAATCCGTCGGATTTTTTCCGACGGATGTTGTCCGACACTGGTGTTGCATACACACGGTCGGACAAAGTTGTTGGAAAATCCAATCATCCTGAACGTGGTGACGTTCGTTGCGTATGACGGGACTACGTAGAGGCTAGTAGCCAATAGCTTTGGTCTTGTAATGTGATCTGAGCATGCGTGGCACTTTGTCCGTCGGAATTCGCTACACACGATCGGAAAAGGTCCGATAGGACTTTGTTGTCGGAAAATTTGAGAGCAGGATGTTGTCAGAAATTCCGACGGAAAAAGTCAGATGGAGCCCACAAACAGTCGGAATTTCCGACAACATGGTCCGATAGGACATTATCCGGCGGAAAATCCGACCGTGTGTACGGGGCATTAAAGTCTTGAACATTACATTTTTGAGATATCCTTTGTAGCAGTGAATACAATTTAAGAGGTGTGTTTATTAACCACTTGAGGCACTATTTTAAAATGGTGCAAGGATAGTAACATTTTGCACCAGCACCATATTAAAATGGCAACCATATTATAGTGACTCCTACAAGCCTCCTACTGCACTAGTGCTGGAACCAGCTGAGGGTTTGCAGGAGCCGAAACGATCAGCTACTGGGCTTCTGATGCTTCTACAGATTGCTATATAGAAGATTTCTTTAAAAGCATATGCTTCCGCATAGTGTTTACATTGGAAAGTATTCACAAGGCTTCACTTTTTCCACGTTTTGTTTTGTATGTTACAACCTTATTCCAAAATGGATTAAATTCATTATTTTCCTCAAAATTCTACAAACAATACTCCATAATGAAAACATGAAAGAAGTTTGTTTGAAATATTTGCAAATTTGATAAAAAATAAAAAAAATGTACAAAAGTATTCACAGACTTTGCCATGGACACTCAAAATTGAGCTCAGGTCCATCCTGTTTCCTCTGATCATTCTTGAGATGTTTCTACAACTTGATTGGAGTCCACCTGTGGTAAATTCAGTTGATTAGACATGATTTGGAAAGGCACACACCTGTCTATATAAGGTCCCACAGTTAACAGTGCATGTCAGAGCACAAACCAAGCCATGAAGTCCAAGGAATTGTCTGTAGACCTACTAGATAGGATTTTATGGAGGCACAGATCTGGGGAAGGGTACAGAAACATTTCTGCAGCATTGAAGGTCCCAAATGAGCACAGTGGCCTCCATCATCTATAAATGGAAGAAGTTTGGAACCACCAAGACTCTTCCTGGAGCGGGCTACCCAGCCAAACTGAGCGCTCTTCAGAGAAGGGCCTTAGTCAGGGAGGTGACCAAGAACCCGATGGTGATTCTGACAGAGCTCAAGCGTTTCTCTGTGGAGAGAAGAGAACCTTCCAGAAGAACAACTATCTCTGCAGCACTCCACCAATCAGGCCTGTATGGTAAAGTGGGCATTTTTTATAAATTTGCACAGATTTCAAACAAACTTCTTTTATGTTGTCATTATGGGGTACGGTTTGAGGAATTTTGAGGAAAATAATGAATTTAATCCATTTTGGAATAAGGCTGTAACATAATGCCGCGTACACACGGTCGGAATTCTCGTCGGAAAAAGCTCTGATGGTTTTCCCGCCGGAATTCCTACGGAATTTCGCTCAAACTCTCTTGCCTACACATGGTCATACCGAATTCCGAGGGTCAGTAACACAGCGGCATAAAACACGTTCGACAGCACTATAAAAGGGAAGTTTAATGCTTCCATGCGTCGAATGGTTTCCGAGCATGCGTCGGAATTTTGCGTGTCGGAATTGCATACACACGATCGTAAAATCCGATAGAAAGGTTTTCCTTCGGAAAAATTGAGAAAAGGTTCTCAATCCAAAGTCCGTCGGAAATTCCGACAGAAAAAGACCGATGGACATACACACGGTCAGAAAATCTGTTGAAAAGCTCCCATCGGACTGTTTCCATCGGAAATTCCGACCGCGTGTACGCGGCATAACAGTATGTGGAAAACGTGAAGCACATTGAATACTTTCCAGACACACTGTATAATGTGCAGAACAGAGGCATCACTGAAATTAACAAAATGCTCTGAGACTCTGGGGGATTTAGGGAGAAAAAGGCCTTGAGACTCAAGTGGTTAACATAGTTAAAGGAAATTTAAAAGATAGTTAAAGGAAATGTCTCATTCGTTTCTGTGTTTAAATTTCCTGTTTACATTTCAGCAATTTGTTCATGCAAGCCTTTCGATTTTTGGCCTCCCTGCAAACACACTGTTTATTTAAGGATCATGCACGCCAATATATTTGGCGTGAATGATCAAATTCCAGTTGGAGATTGCATTGTAAATAACTGTAGTTGTGGCCTAAAATTTATGCCAGTAGGTATTTGGATCTTGAAGATTTCAGCTGTTCAAATATGTATCTATGCCCGGGGTGCCACAGCTGCTTCGATAATATACAGCTCTCGCATCCCGAAGGTTCATGTTCTGGATCTAGAAACTCAGCATCACAATACTTTAAGGAATGCAGCGTCTCAAACCTCAGCAGTTGAAGGGGTTTCCATATTGAGTTATAAGATGCCACTTGTGGTCCAATTGTGTCAACTGTTCTCTTTGTTGCAAACAGCAGCTGTGAGGCAGATAAAGTATATGACGATCCATGTCCTTTTTCATTCAAACCAGTTCCAACATCAGGAAACCAGTGACAGTCATCTATACTCATCTATATGTAGTTTAATATTCCTTTTTAAATTAAAACCAAACTATTGGTCAATTGTTGCTTTAAAAGCATTGTACAAGGTTTTATACTTTCACATGTTTTTTGTTGTTGTTTTAACCACTTAAGGACCACCTCCTGCACATTTACGTTGGCAGAATGGCACGGCTGGACACATCAACGTACAGGTACGTTGCTCTTTAAGTGCCCAGCCGTGGGTCGTGCGCACACCGCCGGCGGCGCGCTCGCAACCTGGTCCTGAGCTCCGTGACCGCGGCCGCGGGACCCGCGGACCCGATCGCCGCTGGTGTCCCGCGATCGGGTCACAGAGTTGAAGAACGGGGAGAGGTCTGTGTAAACAAACCTCTCCCCGTGCTTCCTAGTGAGACTGACACTGATCGTCTGTTCCCTGTCATCGGGAAAGACGATCAGTGATGTTGAATGTCAAGCCACGCCCCCTACAGTAAAAAAACACACACACGTCACACTTAACCCCTCCCCGCCCCCTAGTGGTTAACCCTTCACTGCCAGTGTCATTTACACAGGAATCAGTGCATTTAAATAGCACCGATTTCTGTATAAATGACAATGGTCCCAAAAATGTGTCAAAAATGTCTGATGTGTCCGCCATAATGTCGCAGTCACAATAAAAGTTGCTTATCGCCGCCATTACTAGTAAAAAAAATAAAATATTAATAAAAATGCTATAAAACTATCCCCTATTTTGTAAAATCCTATTTTGTAAACTTTTGCGCAAACCAATCAATAATCGATAATTGCGATTTTTTTACCAAAAATATGTAGAAGAATACGTATTGGCCTAAACTGAGGAAAAAAATGTTTTTTTTATATATTTTTTGGGGATATTTATTATAGCAAAAAATAAAAAAATATTGCATTTTTTTTCAAAATTGTCGCTCTATTTTTGTTTAGAGCTCAAAAAATAAAAACCGCAGAGGTGATCAAATACCACCAAAAGAAAGCTATATTTGTGGGAAAAAAAGGACGTAAATTTTGTTTGGGAGCCACTTCGTACGACCGCGAAATTGTCAGTTTAAGCGACGCAGTGCCGAATCGCAAAAAGGGGCCTGGTCCTTTGGCTGTAAATTGGTCCAGGGCTTAAGTGGTTAAAGGAGAAGTCCAGCCTGAGCTCATTTGTCTGGGCTTCTCCTATGGGTCACAGGAGTGCAATCCGTTTTGGACTCCTGCGACCCGTTTTTAGCAGAGAGTGGTCTGAAATCCGCTCTCTGCTGACGTCACACAGATCAGTCCAGGAAGTCTGGATCCGCCAGGTGCCTGGACTGATGGCAGGCTCTTAGACATCTGCTCCCCGCCCCTCTACAGCTCAGCGCTCCAGTGAGCGTGGAGGAGCAGAGCAGGAGAGCTGCTGATTGACAGGCAGCAGCTCTCCACTCAGGGATCTGTGAGAACTGAGCCATCAGTCTGATGCTACATCCACCTAGGTAAGTATATAACAGCAAAAAAACTCCAAACCCATACTTTTCCTTTAAATAGGTAATAAAGGAGAATTGTGGGAATAAAAAACAAAAACATCCATACTCATCTTAATGGCAGCAGCATCGGTGTAATTCTGCAGTTGACCCCCGCTGGCTCTAAGCCCAAGAACTGAGCGATCAGTTGATCGCTCAATGGTTGGTCAGTTCTGAGCAGAGAGTGGTGCCTGTCAGTCACCATTCTCTGCTCTCACTGGAGCACTGGGCTGGAGAGAGGGTGGGAGTGGCTGGCTCAGGGTATCATTATTGTCAGGATCCATCCAGAACCTGGAGCTGCTCTGTGATGTCAGCCATTAGTGGACGTTAGCCTGCTGTCACCTGATTTTTGGGTCACAGGAGTGCAACAGTAAGTGCACTCTGGTGACCCAGAAGAGAAGTATGGCCAGAATCACTTTAATTACCTAGTCAATCAGTAGCCTTGGGGTGCAAGGTGCTGCACACTGGGTGAATTATAAAATACTTCCTCCATTCTCTCTTCCTTCATGGGCTTTTACCCTATGAGGATGCAACTGTGAAATATCTGTATCTCTTCCAAGACCTTTGGGCCTAGGGGTTAGAGGGGACCAGAGATCACCCCTCCTGAAAAGTATACCTGAAGATGTTGGTTGTTGGACATAGGTAGGATTGGAAACTCCCTTCCACACGCCCAGACAACCTTAAAGTGATAATTGCTTATGTATGCATGCAAATAGAAAATTGTTCAGTAGATGTATTAATAAGTCTCAAAGGCTGTTAATCTCTCATCTTTAAAGGGGCTTGAGACATTTTAAGAAGGGATTACAGTCTAGTTTGGTGTTGAGACTGTTGATGTTTTGAGGACCCTCCTTCCTATATTGCAACCAGCAATAAGCCAGTTCTTGTTCTGACCTCACTAAAGTGACTGTTGCCCATATTTTCTACAACCTAAAGAAATGCACCTGAGATTGCATGTTACAAATGTACATGCATATAATATTAAATACAGACCATATGGTGATATTTTTTTTTCTTTTTTTTATGCAGCTGAAAGTATTCCTTAGGAGTAGGGATGAGCCGAACACCCCCGGGTTCGGTTCGAACCAGAACCTTCGAACGGACCGAAAGTTCGCGCGAATTTTCGAACCCTATACGTTATAATGGACGCGAACGTTCGAAATCAAAAGTGCTAATTACAACGGCCAATATGCATGTTAATGTCATAAAACAGGTTTGGGGACCCGGGTCCTGCCCCAGGGGACATATATCAATGCAAAAAGAACTTTTAAAAACTAACGTTTTTTCGGGAGCAGTCATTTTAATGATGCATAAAGTGAAAAAAAAAAAGTGAAATTTTCCTTTAAATATGGTACCTGGGGGGTGTCTAAAGTATGCCTGTGAAGTGGCATGTGTTTCCCGTGTTTAGAACTGTCCTTGCACAAAATGACATTTGTAAAGGAAAAAAAGAAGCCATTTAAAACCACTTGCGGCTTTAGGTTTGATCTTAAGTAGAATCTGAACAGGTACATTATGAAGTGTAGCTCCATCCCAAAAAAATCTATTTTTAAGCTTTTTGGAGAACATAGGGAGGGGTTATCACCCCTGTAACATTTGCTGTCTTTGCACATCTGTTCAGAACATGTCACCTCACTTTCCGTCCCAATGACAAATGTTTTTGGAAAAGTGGGGTTTTAATTGAAACAAGGATTGGTGATAAAGTATCAGTAGAGAGGAGATACCTTTTTCCCAAATTAAATCTAACAGGATAGAATTTCCCTTCCTAGGGGTAGATTTCCTCTCACTTCCTGTTTTCTCTTTCCATTTGCAAGTAGGAGTCGTTTGTAAGTTGGATGTTTGAAAGTAGGGGCCTGGCGTATATACTCTGCAGAAATTTGCCCTATTAGATGTTGGTGTAGCCACAAGACTGGTGGGCACAGGAATGGGCCCTGCTGTGAGTTAATAGATCAAGATTTGTAATTGCATGCACCTGTTGAACAGGGCAGAAAAATTGGGGGTGGTGGTGGTGGTGGTGGACGGTTTTGCCACAAGACTGTAAGCTCTCACAGTTACTCTTGGTGGGCGCAGGAATGGGCCCTGCTGTGAGTTATTAGATCAAGATTTGTAATTGCAAGCACCTGATGAACAGGGCAGAAAAATTGGGCCTTTGGCGGTGGTGGTGGACGGTGTTGCCACAAGACTGTAGGCCCTCATAGTTACTCTTGGTGGGCGCAGGAATGGGCCCTGCTGTGAGTTATTAGATCAAGATTTGTAATTGCAAGCACCTGATGAACAGGGCAGAAAAATTGGGCCTTTGGCGGTGGTGGTGGACGGTGTTGCCACAAGACTGCAGGCCCTCATAGTTACTCTTGGTGGGCGCAGGAATGGGCCCTGCTGTGAACTATTAGATCAAGATTTGTAATTACCCGCCCCTGTTAAACAGGGGCTGAAAAATTGTGCCTTAGGCACTGGTGCTGGTGCCACAACACTGCAACCCCTCACAGAGACTGTACTTGGAGCACAGCAGTCACACGTGTTGCGAAGCATTTTTTTAAAATAATTGTAAGTACACGCCCCTGTTAAACAGGGGCTGAAAAATTGTGCCTTAGGCACTGGTGCTGGTGCCACAACACTGCAACCCCTCACAGAGACTGTACTTGGAGCACAGCAGTCACACGTGTTGCGAAGCATTTTTTTAAAAAATTGTAAGTACACGCCCCTGTTAAACAGGGGCTGAAAAATTGTGCCTTAGGCACTGGTGCTGGTGCCACAACACTGCAACCCGGCCCTCACAGATACTGTACTTGGAGCACAGCAGTCACACGTGTTGCGAAGCATTTTTTTAAAAAATTGTAAGTACCCGCCCCTGTTAAACAGGGGCTGAAAAATTGTGCCTTAGGCACTGGTGCTGGTGCCACAACACTGCAACACGGCCCTCACAGAGACTGTACTTGGAGCACAGCAGTCACACGTGTTGCGAAGCATTTTTTTAAAAAATTGTAAGTACACGCCCCTGTTAAACAGGGGCTGAAAAATTGTGCCTTAGGCACTGGTGCTGGTGCCACAACACTGCAACACGGCCCTCACAGAGACTGTACTTGGAGCACAGCAGTCACACGTGTTGCGAAGCATTTTTTTAAAAAATTGTAAGTACACGCCCCTGTTAAACAGGGGCTGAAAAATTGTGCCTTAGGCACTGGTGTGGTGGCATGGATCATTGAGGAGGAGGAAGAGGATAGTCAGTGAACATAAGAGGACAGTCACTCAGCATCAGCATAGGCAGTCTTGAAGGGATGTGACATTAAAAATTATTCGGTTATATCCGCCTCAGGTGCCTGGTAGCTGGTGGTGATCCAAGACTGATTCATTTTGATGAATGTCAGTCGATCAACCGAGGCGGTGGACAGGCGCACCCTATGATCAGTCACAAATCCTCCAGCAGCACTGAATGTGCGTTCGGAAAGAACGCTGGAGGCAGGACAGGCCAGTAGCTCAATTGCATACTGTGCAAGCTCTGGCCAGTGATCCATCCTCAGGACCCAGTAAGCCAGAGGATTTTCGGTGGGAAAGGTGAACAAGTCTGACCTTGCCCCAAGGTATTCCTGCACCATGTATATCAGACGCTGGCGATGGTTGCTGGAACCGATCATACCTTGGGGCTGCGGACTAAAAAATTGTCTGAACGCATCGGTCAGACGTCCACCTTCCCCACCGCTCCTTCTGCCACTGACCGAAGCCTCAGCAACTCGTCGCCCAGGACCAGGAGTTTGTAGCCTCCCAGTTTCTGGGAACGCGTTGCACAGACCTTTCTGCAAGGCCTCCCTGAGATGTCTCATCCTCTGCTCCCTCTGCGACGGCAAGATAAGGTCCGCAACCTTACCCTTGTACCGCGGATCAAGGAGAGTGGCCAGCCAGTAATGGTCCCTCTCCTTGATCCGAAGAACACGAGGATCCTTCCGCAGGCTTTGCAGGATCAGGGAGGCCATGCAGCGTAGGTTAGCTGAGGCATTCGGTCCGGAGTCTTCTGGGTCACTGAGGATGACATGATCGCCAGCCACCTCCTCCCAGCCACGTACAAGTCCACTGGCTTGTTGGGACTGTACATCATCCCTAAAAGACTGCTGCTGCTGATGCTGAGTGCCAGGCTCCACCTCCATGCTCACACAATCCTCCTCCTCCTCCTCCTCCTCCTCCTCCTCCTCCTCATCCTCTTCCTGTGTGATGGGTGGGACAGAAGGAACACTGTCCGGATAAAGGGGGCCTTGAGAGGCAAGGAAGTCCTCCTCTTCCTGCCTCTGTTCTGCCTCAAGTGCCCTGTCCATTATCCCACGCAGCGTATGCTCCAACAGGTGGACAAGAGGGACAGTGTCACTGATGCATGCACTGTCACTGCTCACCATCCTCGTGGCCTCCTCAAATGGTGAGAGGACAGTGCATGCATCCCTGATCATGCTCCACTGACGTGGGGAAAAAAAAACAAGCTCCCCTGACCCTGTCCTGGTGCCGTAGTCGCAAAGGTACTCATTGATGGCCCTCTGCTGCGTGTGCAGTCGCTGCAGCATGGCCAACGTTGAGTTCCACCTGGTGGGCATGTCAGATATTAGGCGGTTCTTGGGCAGGTTCAGCTCCTTTTGCAGCTCAGTCAGCCGAGCACTGGCATTATAAGATCGGCGGAAATGCACACAGACTTTCCTGGCCTGCCTCAGGACATCCTGTAAGCCTGGGAACCTGCCCAAGAACCGCTGCACCACCAGGTTGAGGACGTGAGCCATGCAGGGCACATGGGTGAGCTGCCCCTGTCGCAGGGCGGAGAGGAGGTTGGTGCCATTGTCAGAAACGACCATTCCTGGCTTAAGCTGACGTGGCGTCAACCACCTCTCGGCCTGCCCCTGCAGAGCTGCCAGAACCTCTGGCCCAGTGTGGCTCCTGTCCCCCAAACACACCAGCGCAAGCACGGCATGGCATCTTTTTGCCTGCGTACTTGCGTAGCCCCTTGTACGCCTACGGAGCACCGCTGGTTCCAAGGACAGAGCACTGGAGGAAGAAGAAGAGGAGGGGGTGGAGGAGAGAGGTGTGTCACAACCAGTAGCAGTAGTCGCGTTTTGGAGGCGTGGTGGCGGAACAACCTCCAACACTACTGCACCTTGTCCTGCATCCCTCCCAGCTGCCAATAGAGTGACCCAATGGGCCGTGAAAGAAAGGTACCGTCCCTGTCCATGCCTGCTGGACCATGAGTCAGCGGTAATATGCACCTTACCGCTGACCGCCCTGTCCAGCGAGGCATGGACATTGCCCTCCACATGCCGGTAGAGAGACGGAATCGCCTTCCGTGAGAAAAAGTGGCGTTTGGGAACCTGCCACTGAGGAACCGCACATTGAACAAACTCACGGAAGGGGGCCGAGTCTACCAACTGAAAAGGCAGCAGTTGAAGTGCTAGCAATTTAGCAAGGCTAGCATTCAACCGCTGGGCATGTGGATGGCTGGGAGTGTACTTCTTTCTACGGTCCAGCAGCTGGGGCAGGGAAATTTGCCTGCTGCATTCGGACGTCGGTGTACTGCAAGTACTTGGTTGTGACACACCGAATTCTACACCTTCAGTCCTCTCAGAGCAGCTTTCAGAGAGGACTGAAGGTGTAGTGGGGATGGAGATCCCAGCTGAGGAGGAGCAAGGAGAGGTCCGCTTAGTTCTTTGGTGTGGGTCTTTTATGTGTGCCTGCCAACGAGCTGCATGGCAGGTCGCCATATGTCTGGTCATGCTTGTCGTGCCCAAGCGGCTGATGTTTTGGCCACGCGAGATACGCTTGAGACAAATATTGCAAATAGCAGTGGTGCGATCTGCTGCACTCGTCTCAAAAAAGGCCCACACCAAAGAACTTTTCTGATAACGTGCAGAGGCAGCGCCCTGCACAGGCGGAGCTCTGCGGTGTTGTACAGTTGCTGTGCTGGCCTCTACCTGGCCTCCAGGGGGCATCCTGCCTCGTTGGACATGTGACGCCGCATCCTCCTCCTCCTCGTCCTCCTCCTCATCCTCTCTCCCTTGAGGCACCCACGTGGAGTCAGTGACCTCATCATCCCCTCCCTCTTCACCACTAGAGCAAACCTGGCAGTAAGCTGCAGCTGGTGGAACTGTACTGCCAGATTCCTCAAGCTGGGTATCGTCATCCGAGCCTTCGAATCGTTGGGCATCCTCCTGGAGCATGTACCCAACACTGTGCTCAAAGAGTTCGGGGGACTCCTCAGGAGGACATGGTGGGTCTAGGGAAGGGGTGGCTGATGATGCTCTGTCAGTACCCTGAGCCTGGGTGAGAGAGGATGAGGAGGATGAGGAGGGCTTGGTCATCCATTCTACCAAGCCTTCAGCATGATGCGGCTCCACATGTCCAGCTGCCGAAAACAAAGACGCGCGTGTCCCATGGCCACGTGCTGATGACGATGCACGACCACGTCCACGTCCACGGCCACGTCCACTAGAAACAGAGCCTGCCTGCCCTGTGTTCTTGGCTCTGCACGCTCTGCCTCCCCTTGGCGGTCTTCCAGCCATTGTAGTCGGTAGTCCTGTGGGTGCTGCTGAGAAGAAAATATAGGAGCTCTGTGTGATGCCACTAACACACTAGAAGTCCTATGGGTGCTTCTGCAAAGAAAATAGAGGAGCTCTGTGTGATGCCACTAACACACTAGAAGTCCTGTGGGTGCTTATGCAAAGAAAATAGAGGAGCTCTGTGTGATGCCACTAACACACTAGAAGTCCTGTGGGTGCTGCTGAGAAGAATATATAGGAGCTCTGTGTGATGCCACTAACACACTAGAAGTCCTATGGGTGCTTCTGCAAAGAAAATAGAGGAGCTCTGTGTGATGCCACTAACACACTAGAAGTCCTGTGGGTGCTTATGCAAAGAAAATAGAGGAGCTCTGTGTGATGCCACTAACACACTAGAAGTCCTGTGGGTGCTTATGCAAAGAAAATAGAGGAGCTCTGTGTGATGCCACTAACACACTAGAAGTCCTGTGGGTGCTTATGCAAAGAAAATAGAGGAGCTCTGTGTGATGCCCCTAACACACTAGAAGTCCTGTGGGTGCTTCTGCAAAGAAAATAGAGGAGCTCTGTGTGATGCCACTAACACACTAGAAGTCCTGTGGGTGCTTATGCAAAGAAAATAGAGGAGCTCTGTGTGATGCCACTAACACACTAGAAGTCCTGTGGGTGCTGCTGAGAAGAATATATAGGAGCTCTGTGTGATGCCACTAACACACTAGAAGTCCTATGGGTGCTTCTGCAAAGAAAATAGAGGAGCTCTGTGTGATGGGACTAACACACTTCAAGTCCTATAGGTGCTTCTGGGAAGAAAATATAGCTCTGTGTGTGTGATGGGACTAACACACTTCAAGTCCTATAGGTGCTTCTGGGAAGAAAATATAGCTCTGTGTGTGTAATGGGACTAACACACTTCAAGTCCTATAGGTGCCTCTGGGAACAAAATATAGCTCTGTGTGTGTGATGGGACTAACACACTTCAAGTCCTATAGGTGCTTCTGGGAAGAAAATATAGCTCTGTGTGTGTGATGGGACTAACACACTTCAAGTCCTATAGGTGCTTCTGGGAACAAAATATAGCTCTGTGTGTGTGATGGGACTAACACACTTCAAGTCCTATAGGTGCTTCTGGGAACAAAATATAGCTCTGTGTGTGTGATGGGACTAACACACTTCAAGTCCTATAGGTGCTTCTGGGAACAAAATATAGCTCTGTGTGTGTAATGGGACTAACACACTTCAAGTCCTATAGGTGCTTCTGGGAAGAAAATATAGCTCTGTGTGTGTAATGGGACTAACACACTTCAAGTCCTATAGGTGCTTCTGGGAACAAAATATAGCTCTGTGTGTGTAATGGGACTAACACACTTCAAGTCCTATAGGTGCTTCTGGGAACAAAATATAGCTCTGTGTGTGTGATGGGACTAACACACTTCAAATCCTATAGGTTCTTCTGGGAACAAAATATAGCTCTGTGTGTGTGATGGGACTAACACACTTCAAGTCCTATAGGTGCTTCTGGGAACAAAATATAGCTCTTTGTGTGTGATGGGACTAACACACTTCAAGTCCTATAGGTGCTTCTGGGAACAAAATATAGCTCTGTGTGTGTGATGGGACTAACACACTTCAAGTCCTATAGGTGATTCTGGGAACAAAATATAGCTCTGTGTGTGTAATGGGACTAACACACTTCAAGTCCTATAGGTGCTTCTGGGAAGAAAATATAGCTCTGTGTGTGTAATGGGACTAACACACTTCAAGTCCTATAGGTGCTTCTGGGAACAAAATATAGCTCTGTGTGTGTAATGGGACTAACACACTTCAAGTCCTATAGGTGCTTCTGGGAACAAAATATAGCTCTGTGTGTGTGATGGGACTAACACACTTCAAGTCCTATAGGTGCTTCTGGGAACAAAATATAGCTCTGTGTGTGTGATGGGACTAACACACTTCAAGTCCTATAGGTGCTTCTGGGAACAAAATATAGCTCTGTGTGTGTAATGGGACTAACACACTTCAAGTCCTATAGGTGCTTCTGGGAAGAAAATATAGCTCTGTGTGTGTAATGGGACTAACACACTTCAAGTCCTATAGGTGCTTCTGGGAACAAAATATAGCTCTGTGTGTGTAATGGGACTAACACACTTCAAGTCCTATAGGTGCTTCTGGGAACAAAATATAGCTCTGTGTGTGTGATGGGACTAACACACTTCAAGTCCTATAGGTGCTTCTGGGAACAAAATATAGCTCTGTGTGTGTGATGGGACTAACACACTTCAAGTCCTATAGGTGCTTCTGGGAACAAAATATAGCTCTGTGTGTGTAATGGGACTAACACACTTCAAGTCCTATAGGTGCTTCTGGGAAGAAAATATAGCTCTGTGTGTGTAATGGGACTAACACACTTCAAGTCCTATAGGTGCTTCTGGGAACAAAATATAGCTCTGTGTGTGTGATGGGACTAACACACTTCAAGTCCTATAGGTGCTTCTGGGAACAAAATATAGCTCTGTGTGTGTGATGGGACTAACACACTTCAAGTCCTATAGGTTCTTCTGGGAACAAAATATAGCTCTGTGTGTGTGATGGGACTAACACACTTCAAGTCCTATAGGTGCTTCTGGGAAGAAAATATAGCTCTGTGTGTGTAATGGGACTAACACACTTCAAGTCCTATAGGTGCTTCTGGGAAGAAAATATAGCTCTGTGTGTGTAATGGGACTAACACACTTCAAGTCATATAGGTGCTTCTGGGAAGAAAATATAGCTCTGTGTGTGTAATGGGACTAACACACTTCAAGTCCTATAGGTGCTTCTGGGAAGAAAATATAGCTCTGTGTGTGTAATGGGACTAACACACTTCAAGTCCTATAGGTGCTTCTGGGAAGAAAATATAGCTCTGTGTGTGTAATGGGACTAACACACTTCAAGTCCTATAGGTGCCTCTGGGAACAAAATATAGCTCTGTGTGTGTGATGGGACTAACACACTTCAAGTCCTATAGGTGCTTCTGGGAACAAAATATAGCTCTGTGTGTGTAATGGGACTAACACACTTCAAGTCCTATAGGTGCTTCTGGGAAGAAAATATAGCTCTGTGTGTGTAATGGGACTAACACACTTCAAGTCCTATAGGTGCTTCTGGGAACAAAATATAGCTCTGTGTGTGTGATGGGACTAACACACTTCAAGTCCTATAGGTGCTTCTGGGAACAAAATATAGCTCTGTGTGTGTGATGGGACTAACACACTTCAAGTCCTATAGGTTCTTCTGGGAACAAAATATAGCTCTGTGTGTGTGATGGGACTAACACACTTCAAGTCCTATAGGTGCTTCTGGGAAGAAAATATAGCTCTGTGTGTGTAATGGGACTAACACACTTCAAGTCCTATAGGTGCTTCTGGGAAGAAAATATAGCTCTGTGTGTGTAATGGGACTAACACACTTCAAGTCCTATAGGTGCTTCTGGGAAGAAAATATAGCTCTGTGTGTGTAATGGGACTAACACACTTCAAGTCCTATAGGTGCCTCTGGGAACAAAATATAGCTCTGTGTGTGTGATGGGACTAACACACTTCAAGTCCTATAGGTGCTTCTGGGAAGAAAATATAGCTCTGTGTGTGTGATGGGACTAACACACTTCAAGTCCTATAGGTGCTTCTGGGAAGAAAATATAGCTCTGTGTGTGTAATGGGACTAACACACTTCAAGTCCTATAGGTGCCTCTGGGAACAAAATATAGGAGCTCTGCCTGCCTGCCACGAACACACTACAAGTCCTATAGGTGCTTCTGGTAACAAAATATAGGAGCTCTGCCTGCCTGCCACGAACACACTACAAGTCCTATAGGTGCTTCTGGGAACAAAATATAGGAGCTCTGCCTGCCTGCCACGAACACACTACAAGTCCTATAGGTGCTTCTGGTAACAAAATATAGGAGCTCTGCCTGCCTGCCACGAACACACTACAAGTCCTATAGGTGCTTCTGGTAACAAAATATAGTAGCTCTGCCTGCCTGCCACGAGCACACTACAAGCCCCTCTTTCTCAATCAATCTTTGTAACTGAATCTATCTAACTCAATCTCTGTAAGTGAATCTCTCTAACTATCTAAATGCAGCAGAGTGTCACAGAATCAGCCTGCTCAATCTGCGCCGGAACAGCATGTGACCGGCGCAGACGGCGTGGCGGCGTTTTATAGGGGGGGGGGGGCGTGTACTACAGCCCCTGAGCTGTAATTGGCTACAGGCGTCCTGCCTGTAGCCAATTATGGCTCTTCGAGTTTCCGGGGCTGTGATTGGCCAAGCATGCGGGGTCACAGTGCATGCTTGGCCAATCATCAGCCAGCAATGCACTGCGTCGGCCGCGCCGGCCGCAATGCATTGCGGGGCCGCTCGCATCACACGAACGTGATGCGAGCGGCCAAAATAGTTCTGGGCTCGCCGAGCGAGCGAACGCCCGGTGCTCGATGCGAACGTGGGTTCGCATCGAGCACCGGGCCCATCCCTACTTAGGAGTCCAAGTCCACTTTAAAGTGGATGTAAATCCTCACATATACCCAGTGAAGTGAACAGCCTCATATGATACACAGAGATTAAACAAATCTGCCTACATAAGTTTTACATGTATATCTGCTGTCTTTATCTGTATATAGTGCCTTGAAAAAATATTCATACCCCTTCACATTTTCCACATTTTGTCATGTTACAACCAAAAATTTGAATCTATTTTATCGGGATTTTATGTGATAGATCAACACAAAGTGTCACATAATTGTGAAGTGGAAGGAAAATGATAAATTGCTTTCAAATTTTTTTTATGAATAAAAAATGTGAAAAGTGTTGCATACATTTGTATTCAGCCCCTCTGAGTCATTAATTTGTAGAACCACCTTTTGCTGCAATTACAGCTGCAAGTCATTTTGGGGATGTCTCTACCAGCTTTGCACATATAAAAAGTGATATTTTTGCCCATTCTTCTTTGCAAAACAGCTCAAGCTCTGTCAGATTGGATGGAGAGCATCTGTGAACAGTAATTTTCAAGTCTTGCAACAGATTCTTAATTGGATTTAGGTCTGGACTTTGACTGGGAAATTCTAACACATGAATATGCTTTGATCTAAACCATTCCATTGTAGCCCTGGCTGTATGTTTAGGGTCGTTGTCCTGTTGGAAGGTAAACCTTCACTCCAGTCTCAAGTATTTGCAGACTCTAACAGGTTTTCTTCTAAGATTGCCCTGCATTTGGCTCCATCCATCTTCCCATCAACTCTGACCAGCTTCTCTGTCCCTGCTGAAGAAAAGCATCCCGACAACATAATGCTGCCACCAACATGTTTCACGGTGGGGATAGTGTGTTCAGGGTGATGTGCAGTGTTAGTTTTTCGTCACATATAGCGTTTTAAGTTTAGGCCAAAAATTTTAATTTTGGTCTCATCTGACCAGAGCACCTTTTTCCACATGTTTGCAGTGTCCCCCATATGGCTTCTCGCAAACTTTCAACAATGGCAGTTTAGACATTAATGGCTGTGTGTTGAGTTATTTTAAGGGGACAGCAAATTTACACTGTTATACAAGATGTACACTCACTACTTTATATTGTAGCAAAGCATAATTTCTTCAGTTTTGTCACATGAAAAGATATGATAAAATATTTACTAAAATGTGAGGAATGTACTCACTTTTGTGTATGTGCCCAGCTCAAATTTCATGAATCTGGTTTACATCCACTTTAATCCATGTCCTTTGGCCTGTTACATGTAAAAGATAAATCCAACCTAACATCCTAAATCTTGAAATCTTGAGGTTTTATTTGTGGTGCAATATTTTGTAGGTTTATTTCCAGTGCAAAAAGAAATGCATTTCGTGCTCCGTTTCTTATTACAACACTGAGACTCATTATTTGGCAATAATGAAAGAAGACCCTTCTATTTGCAGTCTGTTTGAAATTTGACACGGTAGATTAACCGCTTCCCGACCGCCTAACGCAGATATACTGCGGCAAAATGGCACGGGCAGGCAAAATCACGTGCCAGCGGCGCGCTTGCGACCCGGTCGTGAGCTCCGTGACCCCGGCCGCGGGACCAGCGGACCAGCTGGTGTCCCGCGATCGGGTTACGGAGCTGAAGAACGGGGATAGGTATGTGTAAACAAACCTCTCCCCGCGCTTCCTACTCTGCCTGTCATTGATTGGCTGTTCCCGGTCATCGGGAAAGCCAATCAATGACGTCAGACGTCAGCCCCGCCCCTAATGTAAAAAAAAACACACACGTCACAGCCCATAACCCCTCCCCCTAGTGGTTAACCCCTTCACTACAACTGTCATTTATATGGGAATCAATGCATTTAAATAGCTGTATAAATGACAATGGTCCCAAAAATGTGTCAAAAATGTACGATGTGTCCGCCATAATGTCGCAGTCACAATAAAAATCGCTGATCGCCGCCATTACTAGTAAAAAAAAAAATATTAATAAAAATGCTATAAAACTATCCCCTATTTTGTAAACGCTATAACTTTTGCGCAAACCGATCAATAATCGCTAATTGCGATTTTTTTTACCAAAAATATGTAGAAGAATACGTATCGGCCGAAACTGAGGAAAAAAAATGTTTTTTTATATATTTTTTGGGGATATTTATTATAGCAAAAAATATTGCATTTTTTTCAAAATTGTCGCTCTATTTTTGTTTATAGCGCAAAAAATAAAAACCGCAGGGGCGATCAAATACCACCAAAAGAAAGCTCTGTTTGTGGGAAAAAAAGGACGCCAATTTTGTTTTGAAGCCACGTCGCACGACCGCGCAATTGTCAGTTAAACCAACGCAGTGCCGAATCGCAAAAAGGGGCCTGGTCCTTTGGCTGCCAATTGGTCCGGGGCTGAAGTGGTTAAAATGTTTTCCCAGAAAAGAAAAATCTGCAATAAAGTTTGTCAGAATCCTTTACAACGTATACAGATCTGTTTTTTTTTTCAACTGAATTTAAGTTTAATTTTAACGTTATCCATTCTTTTAAAGTTAGAAAAGCTAGTTCATGTTGCAAAGGAATTTTCTAGCATGTATAGTTGGTAAGGAATCAGTAACTCTGCCCAAGAGACCTGCTGTAGGGCTATAAGCATTTGGAATAGAGACAGTCTCTGAATAAAGGCCATAATCTCTGACCAGAATGGCCCCAATGAATCCTTTATTGCTGCAAAGTCAAAACACACATCTTGGCACAGTGTAACACAGCCAAACAAGTTCCGCTGAAGGGCTGCACCTTTGACACCGTGCCAATGTGTGTATTTTTACTGATGAAGACTATAAAAATTAATCCAAGGCTATGCCTCTGATTTATGTGGACTTGAGAGTCATCAATCCACCCATGAACTACATTCTGTCAAAAGTAGAAGGAAATTATATATTGCATTATTCAAGCTGGATTCTGAATGGCGGCTGTTGGAATATAAAGACACATCATATTACCGACATGAAGCCCGTTGTGACGGGGCCCAAGAAAAATATACTGTGACAAGGTGATGGGGCCAGCTAAAGTGCTAGCTAAACACTCTTGAAAATTTGAAATAGACTTGTCAGAGGAAGCACTAAAAGCTGCAGTCTGACCTGGCTTAACTCCCTACTAGGCTTCTCGTCTCAGTAAATCTTCAGATACTGCTGGATTTCCAATGTAAATGTAGAAAGTTCTGTAGCCCAAAAAAATGGATGAAAGAGCCCAAGATATTTAATTGTTGGACTCTATTACTGCTCAGAAACTGTTACATCATGAGGACAGTTTAATACTAGTTCTAATATAAATATGTGAGGTCACTGTCCATCCAAATTTTATCCTGTGTTGGACACTGATGAAGGAGAAGTGGTCTTGCCCCGAAACACATTGGCTCTTTAACCTGTAGCCGACCGCTGCGGTGCTGCTCTTGTGGCGGGACACCGTCATATATCGTCGTCTACATTTTGGCCACTAGGGGGCGTAAACACACAGATCCACGTCCTGTCACTGGAGAGGAGACTGATGGTGTGTCCCTTGTACATAGGGACACCGATCGGTCCCCTTCCCCAGTCAGTCCCCTCCCCCCACAGTTAGAATCACTAACATAGGGAACATATTAACCCCTGCAGCGCCCCCTAGTGTTAACCCCTTCCCTGCCAGTCACATTTATACAGTAATCAATGCATTTTTATAGCAGGGATCGCTGTATAAATGTGAATGGTCCTAAAAATGTGTCAAAAGTGTCCGATATGTCCGCCGCAATGTCGCAGTCATGATAAAAATCGCAGATCGCCGCCATTACTAGTAAAAAATAAAAATAATAAAAATGCTATAAATCTATCCCCTATTTTGTAGACGCTATAACTTTTGCGCAAACCAATCAATATACGCTAATTGCGATTTTTTTTAACAAAAATATGTAGAAGAATACGTATCGGCCTAAACTGAGGAAAAAATTTGTTTTAAAAAAAAAAAAATTGGATATTTATTATAATAAAAAGTAAAAAATATTATGTTTTTTCAAACTTGTCCCTCTTCTTTTGTTTATAGCGCAGGAAATAAAAAACGCAGAGGTGATCAAATACCACCAAAATAAAGCTCTATCTGTGGGGAAAAAATGTATTTGGGTACATTGTTGAATGACCGCGCAATTGTCATTCAAAATGCGACAGCGCTGAAAGCTGAAAAATGGCTTGGTCAGGAAGGAGGTGTTCGTGCCTGGTAGGCAAGTGGTTAACAACAATTAAAATGATCTTGGACTGAATTTTTTGGCTGAAATGTAAGCGCCACGCCACTGCCAAGGGGTCCAGATACAACTTTATTCCATTAAAGGTCAGGGGTACAGATCAAGAAATAGCCAACGTGTTTTGGGGGGTCTACCTGCTCCCTCCATCAGGGCTAGAAGGAACATAAGAAGATTATCTCAAGACCTCCTGCTCTCTAGCTCCCTCATCACCTCCTCCCATGCTCACCTCCAGGACTTTTCCAAAGCCTCTCCAATCCTATGGAATGCCCTACCCCAATCTGTCCGCATATCTCCTACTTTATTAGCTTTTAGACGATCCCTGAAAACCCTTCTCTTCAGAGAAGCCTACCCTACCCACACCTAACAACTGTATTTTCATTTTCTCCATCAGCTCATCCCCCACAGTTATTACCTTTTGTTTCAACTTGACCCTCCCTTCTAGATTGTAAGCTCTAAGGAGCAGGGCCCTCTGGTCCCTCCTGTATTGATTTGTATTGTAAGTGTACTGTCTGCCCTCATGTTGTAAAGCGCTGCGCAAACTGTTGGCGCTATATAAATCCTGTATAATAATAATTATCTTGTCAATCTGACATCAGTACAATGTCCCCTCTACAGGGTTCATAATTAAAAGCAAGCAGTCAATAGTAAAAAGAGTGTCAAAATACAAAAGAGCACTGAACAAAAATAAGAACATGGGTGCTGAAAGAAAAAAAAATTATAATAATAATCATAATGATAACACTAATAAAAATCATCACTATTATACATTGTGGATGAGATGTTAACCTAACAAAAAGAGAGAAAAAAAATAAAAACTCTCAAAACTGGAGTGTATAAATTGAACCATACAAAATATTAAATAAAATAGGAAATGAAAACAAAAAATAAAAATAATAATATTATTAACAATAACAATGATGATATTAATACTGACAATAATAGTCATAATCACTATTGTTAAAATAACACATTCTTGGCATTAAATTGATCTAAAAGGAATAAATGAAAACTTGAGTAAAATGATAAATGAATAAATTGAAACATACATTATACAATCTGATTGTACAATCGTAAAATGGTACAAAAGATAATGAAAATTATATTAGTGGTAATACTATTAAGAATACTGATACACATTATAAAATAATACATACTGGTTAAATAATAAAATAATATTGATCTGTTTTGAGCAAAAATTGGGATATTTTTAGTGAAAGCCTAGAGCTTAATCAGCTTAAAAACCAACAGGGAAATACCAGCCCTACATAATGAATCATATATAAATGTAATAGGAGAACTGGGCGTTAGGTGGTAATTCCCTGGTGATACAATAAACAGGTGTGTCGATTAAAAAAAAAGGAGCATTTATTCAAATATAGAGAACAGGTACACACAAATACACATTTTGGCAAGTAAAGGCCCATACATATATAAAATCACATTTGTAGGGTGGTCAGACATAGCACCAAATTTAGTTCTATGAAGTTTGCCAACATGTTTCATGGCACGCAGGCCCCTTCTTCAGGGCTTTAATCCATAGGTTTGGTTCCACAAATCTAATATATAGGAAATGAAACAATATAAGACAAACTGAAGAAGTGGCATGGCCCCGAAACATGTAGTATCTCCAGTCAGCGATGCGTGATCTTCCCAGCCATCAGTGCACCGGCCGCAGGTAGTGAGCTTGCCACGACTACCATTCATCCTTCCCACCTGATGCCACCCAGCGTAAGGAAGGACATTTTAGAGGGCAGAGACGTTAACCTGGCCTCACTCACGATCTCGGCTCGCCTTGGCTGGCTCAACAGAAAGCTCACGGCGCCCGAGTTCACGCTCGCTGCCTCCCCGGGCAGGCGGGAGGAACTGGACCTCTACCTCCATTTAATCGTAGACCTGGGTCACAAATGGACACAAAGTCTGAGGGGCTGTTGGACACTGCAGCACTACGTTGTCACTTCGCCTTGGCTGGCATCCGCCAGGCTGTGATGTCACTTCCGGGCACTGGACACAGTCTGAGGGGCTGTTGGACACTGGCCCCTACAGGTACCGGGCACTGTCACACAGCGCGAAACGTCAGTACGTGGCCGGGGTGCAGCACTACTTGTCACTTCGAGACCCCGCTAGGCCTTCGGTGTTCTCCTTCCATGCAGTGAGGGCTCTACTGCGTGGAGTTCAGAAGCTCCAGCCGCCAGTCAGTCAGCGGCTGCCTACCGTCTTAAGGGGTGATGTCTGCGGCCTAAGGTCCCCCCTTTGGTCTCCTCCTCACCGTCTTTGGCAGGCTGCGATAAGACACATGGCTTACTGGGGAGGTTTCTCGCATCCACCCAGGCCGATTGCATAAGGTTATCTCTGCCGCCACCAAGGAATCTTTACGTTCTTCACTTCGACTCCTAAGACCTCAGCAGCAGCGTTCCGAGAATAGATATTCCCTTGCATGGCCGCCCCGCCCCCTCCTGGTCCCCTGGCCCTATGGTCACGTGCCCTCTTTTAGCCTGTTTCCCCTCGTAGCCGCTCAACCTATGGAGTCACCACTGGTCTGGACAGACGGTGGCTTTACGACAGACAGACAATCAAGCCACAGCCGAAATCATCAGCAAGGGCAGGTCTAAATCCAGGCCCGTCATGTCCTTCCTCCGCGGACTGGTCCAGCTATCCCTACAACATCAATTCAATGTTTACTGCTCATTTGTTCCAGGGAAGTTCAACTCAGCAGCGGACGCACTCCCCCGTTTAACCTTGTTCTTTTCTTTGAACAGGTGCCAGGAGCCTACCATCTCTCAGCCTCTATCCCGGATTGGTCACAACTGACCTTGGACTAGCCCCACGTTTGCAGTCAGCTACTAACTTCATCAACGCTTCGCTCGCCCGCAACACCTGTCGGGCCTGCCAGACGGCCTGGGGGCGTTTGATAAGTTCCTGCCCCAACGCCCGTGAATCTTCCAGCGTCGATCAGGTTCGGGCGTTTATCGCTTATTGCCATTCTCACCGGGCACTGTCACACAGCGCGAAACGTCAGTACGTGGCCGGGGTGCAGCACTACTTGTCACTTCGAGACCCCGCTAGGCCTTCGGTGTTCTCCTTCCATGCAGTGAGGGCTCTACTGCGTGGAGTTCAGAAGCTCCAGCCGCCAGTCAGCCCGAAGCGGCTGCCTATCACTGTGGAGGTCTTAAGGGGATGTCTGACGTCCTGGATAGGTCCCCCTTTGGTCTCCTCCTCAGCACCGTCTTGCAGGCTGCGATACACATGGCGTTTATGGGTTCCTACGGCCCAGCGAGTTTACTCGCAGCCACCCAGCCGGTCCAGTCTTGCATAAAGTTATCTCTGCCGCCACCAGGATCTTTACGTTCTTCACTTGGCGACGTCTAAGACTCAGCAGCGAGGTTCCGGAATAGATATTCACCGTGCAGGACCCACAACAACTGGTGCCAGTTGCCGTGTTAAACCGCTCGACGGCACTGCTATCCGACCGCCCAGGGTCCAGTCCGCTTTACCCTTTCCAGTTAAACCCCTCAAACTCGTCGCAGTTCGTGGTACATGTCCGGGACCTTCTCGGCAATCTTCAATTGGACCCCAGCCAATACTCCGGGCATTCATTCCGGATCGGGGCGGCCACGTCGGCCCCAAGATAGGGGGTTCCGGACCATGTGATCGAGAAACTAGGTCGGTGGAAGTCGGCCTGCTTCTCGCTACATACCGATGTCACTTCCGGGCACTGGACACAGTCTGAGGGGCTGTTGGACACTGGCCCCTACAGTTCCCATGACTATAGTTGCGGCCGCCCCTCCACTGGTCCCCTGGCCCTATGGTTCTGATCGGGCCCCTTGCCAGTGGAGCTCCTGCACTTTCTGCTCCAGAGCTCTGTATAGTTTTCCCTAAACCCCTTGTGACATCCATGTGGCTCCAGCCTCCAGGTATTGCCAGCTCCTTACCCAAGTCTCTGCATGACCATCTATAGACTGCTGTAAACCTTGGTGATTACCTTCAATTTTTATAAAATAAAGAGTCTTTGCTTCATACCTGTGGATTTTGCATATGTCTGTTGTTCAGCGCTGTCTCTTCTCAGCTAGCACCAGAGACTTTCTAATTTGCTACATTATAGAGGCCCGCGGTCCCTGCCTGCAAAGGGCAATTGCGAAAGACCTGGCTGAGCCAGTGTCAGGCCTAACCATTTTGTGCTAGCTGTGCCTGAAGATTAGGTAGGAAGCGATTTGCTGGAGGAGCAAGACCTGAAGATTAGGTAGGAAGCGATGTGCGTGCTGGAGGAGAAAGACCTAGAGATTAGAGAGGAAGTGATGTGCAATTCTACTGGGAATCCCATATTTCCCTTACCCATTCAATGCCCCCAATAAAACAAAAAAGCATATGGACTGTTCTATGTCTCTGAGTGTCTGAAAGGTGAATGCTGGGTTGGGCAGGGTGACAGACAATCCAACATTTCAGCAGGGGGGGGGGGGGGGGTACTGCTACATTTATAGTTTACAAACCAAGAGAAAGTGAGTAAGAGAAGTACACTGTAAGGGTTGACATGCACTTTAAATGTGTGTTTATAGAGGCAAGAAAGAGCCTTATGTACCTGTTATCAGGAGCAGACTGTCTGCATCTGTTACATCTCCCTTTCCTATACATATAATTTAAAACATATGACTGCCTTTTTTATTTGACAGTTAACAAGGGCTGTACGATAGTAAAACTGCTGGGCTATTAAACCTGCCTTGACTCTGGCCACTGTAAATAGCCTAATGAAAAGACGGATGATTATGGAAGTTTAAAAATCAGTAAGCCTTCAATAATCCAATATGGCACTATGGAATTTTATTTTCCATTCATTAGCATTTACCAGATGACATATCCTCAACATGATGACAGACAGAATCAGAGATTTATCCCAGGCACATCAAATGAAAACCGAAGGCTGGAATAAAAAGGATAATTCCATAAGAGCCACATTAGTTCTGTTGAGGGTTGCACTCAAAAATGACTACGGCACAATGAAGATGAATTTATCAGCTTTACTGTATAATCAAATATTTTTACATATTTAGTCATTGATTTTGTGTACTGGATTAATGGCACTTGTAAAATTTTAATCCCAATAAAGGTGTGAGAAAACATTCTTTGAACCACTCAGCTGCAAAATGATATTAGGAAGTGTAGCTTTAAAAACCGATGCATGATTTTTGGAACGTATCCAATGTAAACTCTTCACAAGGTTCCTCGCAGAGGTGTCTTTCCTTCACATAAGTGTGTGTGGGCTAGATCAGATAGATGACAAATGTATGAAAACACAACTTAATGCTCTTATATACTCATTAGAAAATAATTAAATATGATTACAACCATTGAAAAAGAGGTGGAAAAACTGTGCATAGCACCTATTCACCTTAACTCTGTGCTATAACGCAGCAATGCAGTAATAGAATCTTAAACCGGCCACAAACGGTTCAAATCTTGGTCAGTTTGTCAGGGACCGTCCAAGATTTGAACCAAGTATAGGCAGGCTAATGGAGATCAACTTGTGTACAACCAGCATGTTGGATTTTTAGGATGTGATTATTGCCAGCGGCTTCAATCCAAGTCAGTCTGACATCACAAATGTCTCACCCTTCCTAAACAAGCATTCTACGCAAGTTTGCAAATCCAACATTATGCCTAGACAATCTCTACAACTAAAATTCTTTAAATTGACCCAATTCGAGCAATTAACAGAGTCCTCCATCAAAGGATTGATCTCAGATATATATAAAGTGTTGAATACACTTCCCCTGCAATCCCCATTTAAGCACCCCTATTTGAACAATTGGGAGAAAATTCTGGGTAGTTACCTCTGGAACCCTAGCAAATAATATGGTCAAAAGCTTCTAAGGGCTCCATTTGTACTTTATACAAAGAAAAGCAAAACAAATTACTCTTTCACATGATCGAACCCTCCATTCTCCTCTATGGAGCACTGAATGTAAATGGACTTTTGTCAATGTACACCTGGCTACCTCCGGGTCTGATCTGATTCGGCAAAATAAAAAATGGAAGGGGATCCATTTCCCTTCCGGTTGGCTGGATCAGATCGTAGGACAGCCAGGTGTAAACAGACAACTGGTCCGTTTACTGTGCATCCAGCTGCCTATAGAGCAGAGCGGACTGTGTCCATGTCCGCTTTTCATAAGTGAAGCGGACCTGTCATCCGCCCACTCTGCTCAGCTCAGCAGAGGATCAGCGGACAGATCCCCTGCTGAACAAAAACGGATCCAGCCTGTGTGAAAGGGGCCTTACACTGCTCCTACAACATGGAAATCTGTCAAAATGCTCACACATTAAATTGTACCAGGAAACGTTTCATTCCTTGATCCACTAAGTTTCTGACACCTGAATCCCTTTCTCTCCTACAACTTATCTTTTGAGTCTGCCACCAAAAGACTTTTAAACTTATTGACTCACATGCTCAAAGTCACAAGGTGCCCAGTAGTCCCTAAAAGGAAAACTGACCCCCGAACCACCCCCACCTCATCCATTGTAGAATTCCACAATTCTGGGGTGTGAAGTTGATGAAACATCCAACAGCACACCTCATAACTCATTGGATAAGTATAACAAAGTCTGGGGGGCTGTGGCATCCTACAAAAAACACCACATCAACCCTTTACAGTTTGCAAAGCCACTGAGCTGTAGGACTGGTCAAACAATTTTGCATCTACGGCAATACCCAACAGTACCCTTTAACCCCAAGATGAGAACAGAGTCTACTTGTGAGATGCTATGAATAACCATGCAAGACTCGAACACTTGGTTTAGAAGACCATACTTGATTAGCATAAATTACCTATGGTATTACAATCTAGATGTATCCACTTTTTAAAAGGAGAATTGGATGTGCGAATGAGAGATAACATGCACTGATTTGAGTATACATTTTGCCTTTCTGTTACATATTTACATAGTACGTGAGGTTGAAAAAAGACACGAGTCCATCAAGTCCAGCCTGTGTGTGATTATATGTCAGTATTACATTGTATATCCCTGTATGTTGTGGTCGTTTAGGTGCTTATCTAATGTTTTTTTGAAACTATCGATGCTCCCCGCTGAGACCACCGTCTGTGGAAGGGATGCTAAAAATGCTTTCATATTGTTCTTCAATACCTTGGACTCTTTTGTAAGCATTTTTTTTGTTATAAATCAATACATTTCCGTTGTTAAAAAAATTCCCATGTTGCTGACTGTTGCCAGCTGATTTCAGTGCAGGCTGTGGAGGAGCAAGTTACACAGGTAAGATGAGTAAAGAGAGGGGGGTCTTTTGCAGAGACACCATCACTTTGTCCTGCTTGATCAAGGTGACTATGTCTCTATAAATTCAACCTCTTTTAAAGCGGTAGTAAACCACAACCTTTAAAAAAAAAGAAAAAAAAAACACAAGGTTCCCACTTTAATGAGACTGTAGGCCACGCCCACATCAAAATACTTTACCAAAATAAACATTAATTAACACCCAAAACATCAGTGTTGGCAAAAAAATTGGCGCGGCACCTTTATTGGTTTAAACAATGTATTATCCATAACTCTTATTATTATCATACAACATCATAAATTCAACAAAACAGTTTTCTTTCTGCTCAGTTTTAGAACTCGAGCAGTAATCCACATATTTAAATATAAATAACAGCCCCCCCTCGAAATCCAGGGTGACCCAACCACATAAACATGCTCGCGACTGGGGCGGGACTGAGGGAGCCCCTGTCTTTCTTCTGTGGCAACAGGAAAAGAGGAAAAACCCCTCCCTTGGTACCTTTATATAAACTATCCCTGGTATTCCAGAACCTTTCCAGGGTTCTGATTGGGTCATCCCGAAATCCATAGTTTTTTCTTCTTAAAGGGGCAGCCTCCTTAATTACAAAAACCCCTATAGCTTTAACTAAATGTATTTAACTAAATGTATTTAACTAACCCGGGGTGGGGAGGCCACAGTCTCAGGAAAGTGGGCCCATATTGTGCCCCCTTTATTCATTCCCTGCACAGTGGAATTCATATTGGGGAGGGAGGATCAGTTAGGAAGCCCATACTTGATACAGTTTTTTCCATTAACCAGTGGGTTGAATGAAAAAAACGGACTTGATTGCCCCATCCACAACACTCAATGTGGATGGGGGGAATCCTCTCTGCTGAGCTAATGTACTCTGACAGTGGGGAGACTTTACTTATAAGCATTGCAGGCTAAAGCCTGCAGTGTTGATCAAGCAGGGAAAATCTGACAGGGCACTTGTACAGAATTTGATTGGTAGATCAACTTCTGTACAACCTCAGTGCTCATACATTGCTCGAAATGTGGCCGGTCTCTGCTGAACTGGCTGAACTTTGATCCATGTATGGCCGGCTTTACTGCATGCACATGTATTGATCAGGTACATGCTGAGAGGAAAGATATACGCAATGTTCTTCTGTTGCTCCTTCTTTCCAATTACTGCCGGGGCCAGGGAACAGTTCAAACTGTATTGCTCAACTACAGTAATGAAAAAGTGAGGTCAGCAACCTTGCTTTGCTGACCTAAGCAAGGCTATGTAAATCTCAAGACCTTATGGATTACAAAACTGTTGAAATGTTAAATAGATCCCATATATACATATAACTTCCATATATGTATTTTTAACTATTTTTGCCTGGACTTAAGCTTTAAAATTACTTTCCTAAAACGTGGGTTGGTACACCCATTTGCTGGACTTTGTCATTTTAAAGTTGGACCCTATCTAAGTACTTGTATTAAGTGTACAGAATTTTCTACTTTACAGAGTGCTACCTTTAGGTATATTTTTAACCATTTTGCTGCAATCAGTAAAAGGCTTATGTTGGTGACAGCAGCGGCTTTTTACACACAGTGGGGCAGATTTACTAAAGGTAAATAAATTGTGAATTTTGGAAGTGCATTTGTAGGCAGGTAGAGGTTAACGTTGCCCCGGTTGGGTCGGGTACGGTTAATTGTGTTCCCTCTTTTTTTTTCTTTTGGCAGGATTTGTAGGGTCCCACCCACTGATTTCGTGTGATATAAAAGGAACGGGGGGTCCGCATCCAGAAAACATGGAGACCTGGGGACCTGTCGCTCTTCGCTGTTGGCAGAGTCTGGATCACCAATGCCAGGATTGGAATTCTCTTTACTGGGGGAAACTGCTGGAACTTACAGTTCACCTTGAAGAAACCTACTATGGACACTGCCTAAAATGGACTATCATCCTGTGCAGGTATGCTGGAGCAGCCACAAGCCTGAGTTAAGGATTAGGGATGTTAGAAATAAGACTGCACTTTATCTTGAACTGTTATTGGTGAATTTCATCATGCTAAATTATTTAAGTAAAGCATTTGAAACTTTGCTTTTACCTGGTCTGAAGTTACTAAAGGGGTATGTTGCAAGTAACCAGCACAAATAGTCTACAGCTGGGGTCACTAGGTGCATTGGGGTATGAAGATTGTTATCAAGAGTTAATACAGTGGAAAATACAAGCAGGTGGTTACCAAGGGTAACAAAGGTTTCTCTTTCGGCCTGTCATAAGCATGTACATGTGACAGGTGAGACAGCCTCTTGCAGTGAGGGAGATGTTGTCAACACTCCTTCTGCAGAAATTCATCTCTCATGGCAGCAGATCTGCACCACCGAGGCCCTCATTCTGTGCATGGGTGTGGAGGGGGAGGAGTTGAGTGAGGTGCAATCATGGAGTCATCACTAGGCGCATGACAGGGCTCCATACTGTTACTGGTAGGGAGGTGGCAGTGAGACGCTGGACAGGTGGAGAAGGCATGGGCTCTGCATGCCCCTTCCTAAATGTACAAGTAACCGTGGTGATATGGCATCAAAAGAGTTTTTAAATTCAGTAATCTGTTCAAGTAAACATACCCCATGTGCACAACAGTGACCCTAACCAAAGTGCCTAGCATAGCCCAGAAGAACCCACCTGGGGGCAGGCCTTTCACGTGACCCTTGCCTTTCATGTGACCCTTGCTTGGCACCCAACGAGTCTGACAGCACCCCCCACCATTCTGTGTGATATAAAATGAATGGGGGGGGGGGGGGCATCCAGAGAACCTGTGCGCCTACTAGTCTACTACTAGCCTACTACCTAATAGAGTCTGGAGCTCAGAGCTAGAAAAATGTGTCACTTGTCGCCAGGATCAGAATTCCTGCTACTAGTGGAGACTGCTGGTACTTACAGTTTTGCTTGAAGAAACCAACTATGAACGTTCCCAAACATGGACTCTCATCCTGTGCAGGTATCCTGGGGCAGCCACAAGCCTAAGTTAGGGACTAGGGATGTTAGGAATAGGACTAAAATAATTATTCATGGGTTTATCAGCACCTAACCTATTGAATTACTACTGTTGGTTCAGAGTTCTCCAGCAAAAGCTAGCAAAAATTCCCAACTTTGAGCTTACATTGAATTTACTCCTATTTAACCAGTTTCCATGCCAGCAGTTTATGCAGAACAAAAGCTTCTTTACATGACACTAACTCTTTGCTTTCATAGACCTTCTATATTCTGTCTATATGGAAAGAAATCTCACCTTACAAAAGAACCTGTCTGGCCTTTGGAAGTTTTCTCTAATCTCAGTTTCATCCCTGGTGGTGTACAGTCTAGTAAGTAGTCTAATAATGGAATTTTTTTGAAAGAAAAAAAAGCTAATTGCTTGGCAACAATTTAACCACTTCCGGCCCAGCTCACGATGATATACGTCGGTACTCTGAAGGAGGATATCGTTGTTATGGCAGCAGCTAGCGAGATTCGCCGCAAGATGACTCTTTTCGGCGGCAAAAGAGGGGCCCCCCCTGCCGCCAATCTCTGGTCCCCGGAGCGTGGCGGGAGCCGTCGGCAGCGGGGGAGGTGATCAGGTCCTTCCTGTGGCCTGACATGGAGACGAGTGAGGGGAAGATGGCCCCCACCCGTCTCCATATCATTGCAGGGCGGAAGCGACGTCAAAATGTCGCTGCTGCCCATAGCTCTTAAAGGGCCATTTAAAAAAAAAAAAAATGTAAATGACAATTTTTTTTTGATTGCATTTTAGTCTACATATGAGATCTGAGGTCTTTTCGACCCCCAGATCTCATATTTAAAGAGTCCTGCCATGTTTTTTTTTTCTATTACAAGGGATGTTTACATTCCTTGTAATAGAAATAAAAGTGACACCATTTTTTTTTTTAAACAGTGTAAAGATAAAAAATAAAAGGTAAAATAAATAAGAAAAATTTTTTTTTAAACGCGCTCCATCCCGCCGAGCTTGCGTGCAGAAGCAAACGTATACGTGAGTATGCACATCACCACATATGAAAACGGTGTTCAAACCACACATGTGAGGCATCGCCGCAATGGGTAGAGTGAGAGCAATAATTCTAGCCCTAGACCTTCTCTGTTACTTAAAACATGCAATCTATAGAATTTTTAAACGTCGCCTATGAAGATTTTTAAGGGTAAAAGTTTGTCGCCATTCCACGAGCAGGCGCAATTTTTAAGTGTGACATGTTGGGTATCAATTTACTCGGCGTAACATTATCTTTCACAATATAAAAAAATCTACTGAAATTGAAGTATTGCAACGACCGCAATTTTATTCTCTAGGGTGTTAGAAAAAAATGTATAATGTCTGGGGGTTCTTAGTAATTTTTTAGCAAAATAAAATGTTTTTAACTTGTAAACAACAAATCTCAGAAAGAGGCTCGGTCTTTAAGTGGTTAAACAAATCTAAACCCTCCGAAGCAATGAATACTTTCATATTATTTTGTGTGTATAGCCAAAACTTATTTTTTTGTTTGTTTCCAACATAGAGGGGAAGGTTTAGAACCCCTGTTAGGTTTTTTATTGCTGTCTGCATTACTTCTGGAGATATTCACCCTCTCTCATTGTCCTCACTCCCATTCCTAGGCTGAGAGCTCTGCTCAGTAAGAATGTCCCCCAGCAAGTGAAATAACGGCAGAATTACCAATGTAACCATGCAAAAAAAAGCCTAAACTTCAGTTTTAACGAGTTTTAAACTATAACTATTTTTTTTTTGGTTTATAAACTTGTTTATTCAAAAGTAAGATGGGGGTACATGTAAATACAGATCATCAAACAAAATGCATTGAAGAGGCAAAAAAAAAAGGATTGTCAGGGTCTTATGTATAGAGAATCTAACATAACGTATATTAATGTAGCACCGGGCTCCTGAAGAGCATGCGCTATGTTTTTGTCAATTTAAATGTTTCTAAAACCATAGTTGGGTTTTAGGATAATTGTGTTAAACTATGGTCTCAGTACCAGTTTGGCAGGACTGTATTGTGTTCTGCTTGCTTATAGGTGTCGGTTTCACCTCTGGCAAGCATTGGAACGCAGTCCGGTTAGACACATTGGGTGCCAATCTTTCTCAGAGCCAATCATTGAGTACGTTGTCTCGCTGTGAAATCTGGGAGAGGGTACTTAAGGTACTGAGGTCACGTGATTCTGGGTTCCGGTCCAGAAGATCTTTCTGACTGCTTGGTCCTGGTCCTCCTGACCAGCCCCCAGGGGCCCTCATGGCCTGGGGTGCGGATCCATCCATTTCCGAGTCTCGGGGCTGGCTAGCCTGAGGCACAGTAACTGGAAGGAGGGTTCCAAGGTGGTCCGGTGCCGTCTCGGTTTTGGAGAGGCCCAGCAACTGAAGACGCGACCAGGGGAGGACTCTTCAGAAGAGGGCCACACACAAGGCTGGCTGCTCAGCAAGAGCCTGGAAGCTAAGCTGGAAAGGACACCAAGTGAATCCACACTCATACGGGATCGCCGGACCGGCTGCAAGATACTGGTACCGTATGAGAGTTCTCTAAGTTTATCCTTCAGTTACAACCAAGTCTGTGGCAGAGACTTTTCATCTTAAAGTTCTACAACCAAGTCTGTGGCAGAGACTTTTCATCTTAAAGTTCTACAACCAAGTCTGTGGCAGAGACTTTTCATCTTAAAGTTCTACAACCAAGTCTGTGGCAGAGACTTTGCTTTATCTGAATCACCTGTCGGTTGTTAAATTCACCAAAAGGGGATTTATCCGATAGTTGAAGTATCCAGTTGCGAATGGCTATTCCCTGGATTGTATAGTGAGAGACATTTGAGTGTCAGCAGTTCCAAGAGTACCTGAACTTTCCTACCCATACCCTCTATTCCCTGTTGAGAGACTGTGTTGTGTCTGACGTTTTTGCAAATAAAAATCCCGTCAGTCTCTACAGTTCCTTTGGGCCAACTACCTCAGGAAACCCCTAGACAAGCACGAGGTCAAGAAGGTAACAGTAAGCCCAAAAATAACCAGCAGCTCCTTTGGGGGTTAGTGCTACAATAATAACAACGTGTCAGATAAAGGGAATAGGCCGTGGAAGTACCGGCAATCTTGGCAGTAGAAGAAATGGGCGCCATAGGCGCATCATGTGACAGATAGTTCCCCCTGTTGGCCTGTATAAGGCTGCCTCTGTCTGACCCAAGTTGTTAGATTGTCTTCAGCTCTTCCCTGTTCCTGAACCTATGTTATACTTCCAAGTGATTCCTGTTGTGAACTCGGCTTGCCTCCTGACCTGCTCTGATCTCCTCTCCAGTGTTTGAATCCCGGCTTGGCTTATGCACTTTGCTATACTTGCACCTGCCTGATTACCAGTGTTTGACCCCCAGCTTGGCTCACAGACTTTGCTATACTTGCACCTGCCTGATTACCAGTGTTTGACCCCCGGCTTGGCTCACAGACTTTACTTATCATTTACCTGTGATTGATCCTCAGCTGGCCTCACCACAGCCTCCAATCTGCTCTCTTGTGTTCTACCCTCAGACTGACTTTTACTAAATGTCCGGGATACTCCTTGTCATCTTCTCAAGCAAATTCTCCAAGTGATCAGCTCAAGCCTTCTCAACCTGCTGGCAACCCGTGCTTCTTTGAGCCCTATACCTCCTGTACCACCTTCAGGGGTATACTGTGCTTAGCCGCAAGAGAAGCTTCTCTCAGCATCTTGGCCTCGAAAAAGGTACCTGACACAACGTCATCATGTAAATATATAGATAGTGTACTATTCATATTGAAGAGATATATTGAGCAGTCTTAATATCACTTATGAGGAATGAAATATAGAGCATCCAATATTTTGTAAGCTGTATATAATGGAATCTATGGATATTGAATCTTTTATGATTACAGGGGTAATAAGAATGAACAGTTTTAGTTATTTGATGGTTGAAACAGAATTTCTGCATGTTTGAACTAAGAATCCTATCTCTGATTATAGAAGTGAATAGAATTAAATACTGTATGATACCCAAAGGTTTATTGTGTGTATTTTGGATTTGAATTGAGAAATGGGGAATGCAGAGGACTTCCAGTGATATGCAATGAGCCAATGTATGGCGACACTTAAGGTATGGATAGGTCTCATATGTGGAATAGACAGTCCAAGGATGGGTGTAAATAATAGACAATTAGATATGGTGAGGTGGATATGGTTGTCTGAAATGGTGGAGGCTAGATCTTCAAGTTGATGCCAAATATGGCATATTTTTTGGCATTCCCCAAAAATATGGGAAAATTAGCCTGGGGACGGGCAATCTCTGAAGCAAACTATGGGAACTGATGGGAAGATAACATGTAATTTAGTGGGTGTGAGGTACCATCTATTGAAAAGTTTGATCGCCATTTTACGGACTGTAAGTGATCTTGTGCATTTATTTTGAATAATTATACTGTCTTTCCAGTCTTCGGAGGTGAGGGAAAAATTACATTCTGTTTCCCATTTCTGCATGTATGGGAGCTTTTCTTGAGGGTCTATGTTTACTAAGTTATTGTAAATTTCCGATATGAGACCCCTTCCCCTAGGGGTTTTTAAAGATATGTTTTCATAAAAGGTGGAGGTTCAATATTAACTATAAACTTTTTAAAAACCTTTTTAAAAACTTTTCTTCTTTTCGTTTTTAACTGCTGGTTCAGAATAAGCAAATACTTTAATAGTCACTCTGTTCACGTCATAGTTTTACTTAACACTGTGCTTTATAAATTTGTAGCATGCTGTTTTTTTTATTTTTAATGCAGCGACATGAGTTAATGCCGCGTACACACGATCGGAATTTCGGCCAGCAAAGCTTTTCATCGGAAAATGCGACCGTGTGTAGGCTCCATCGGAATTTTGCTGGCCGAATTCATGTTCTCAATTTTTCCGACGGAAAAAAGTTTCTTTTGGAAATTCCGTTCGTCTATAGCAATTTCGATGCGCAAAATTCCTACCCATGCTCGGAAACAATTTGACGCATGCTCAGAAGCATTGAACTTCAATTTTTCTAGGCTCGTCATAGTGTTGTACGTCACTGCGTTTTTGACGGTCGGAATTTGGTGTGACCGTGTGTAGGCAAGACAGTTTGAGCGGAATTCCGTCGGGAAAATCATCAGAGCTTTTTCCATCGAGAATTCCGATCATGTGTACGCGGCATTGCTGTTTTTTTATACACTGTGCTTTTTAAATGTGCAGCATGCTTTTTTTTTTTTAATGCAGAGACATGAGTTACTGTTTTTTTTTATAACTGGGGCCTTTAGTGAAACTGTGCAATGCCCCCAATTTTATGTCCAGAAGTGCTCTTTTATAATACAACATGGATGCGGGAGTGATTAGTAAATTCATTTGTAAATTCAGCAAATTATAAAATTGCACCTGAACTAATAAAAATACATACAGTACTGTAGAATTTGTAGGGAGTCATACAATTCATTAGTAACCACCGGTGTAGACTGTACAACAGATCTGTATGTCAATATTCAGGCAAAATAAAAACGTGGGAATCCTCCCTAGAAAAGGGGATGAATATGGCCCAAAATGACCAGTTTGGCTAACCTGGTTTAACCGTTTATCTCAGAGAAGCAGACAAGCCCAGAGAAAAAAAATTGGAAGGCCGTATAATAAATAAGAAGAATAGATGGGAACAGAGAGTAGGAGGTTACAGCGAGTGACGAGAAGAGATAATATTGATTACAAACAGGCATCATTTAAAGTAGTCTCCCGAGGCAGACAATATTGGCTCCTCATTATAGTCTGTTATATGACATTGATTTGGTTATATTAGAGATCTACAACTAATACTCCCCGGGGAGCTTCATTTATGTGCCATCAGAGTAATAAAGTGGGGTGCTAACAACAGGCTGTGTCAGCCCTATAAAGCCAAACATATTGTTGTCTATTAAAGCTGAACTCCATGCAAAAAGCCAACTATAAAGATGAAATACATATACTGTATGGGAGCGGATTTGCCTGGCAAAGCTTTATTTTTCTGTCCATCCAGTCTTGAGATTTACACAGCCCCCATATACTGCACAGCCAGGTGGTTGACACCCCTTTCTCCTCTTTAAGGCCTCCTTTACACTTGCGGTGGGGGGGGGGGGCTGTTACAGCCTCCTACCACTCCCCCTTAAGCTGAAACGGTAGTGGGCAGGGATGTACACATGCAAAAATGATCCCCCCTGTTGAGCTCAGTGAGAATTATTGGCTCTCATTCACCTAAATGGGGCAGCGCTGTAACCCCTGCATTATTTATAACCATATTACACCTGCTCACCACAGTTCACTCTTCAGAGGGCACCTCAAGTACAATTGTGCCCTTACAGTTATAGGTTGTAAAAAAAAAAAAAAAATACACTGGTATCCCCCAGCCTGCTAAATGTACATTTAAAAAATAGCAAGGGACTAATGAGGTCAGCCCCCTGCTCACTCTGCACAACATGTTCCTAGTCAGCAGATTTACACGCAGTGCACCTGATTGGCTTTATGTCCTGTCCGCCAAATTCCAGGCTGTACAGGGAATGCACAGGGGTGATAACAAGTCAAATTCAGGTACACTATAATGCTACGCATTTTTTTATAATAAAAAACGGGACCCTTGGTTTGAACACTCTTATGCCCCGTACACATGGTCGGAATTTCCAACGGAAAATGTCCTATCGGACCATGTTGTCGGAAAATCCGACCGTGTGTGGGCGCCATCGGACTTTTTCCGTCTGAATTTCCGTCGGAAAAAATTTGAGATCCTTTACTTTTTCCAATCGTGTGTAGCGAATTCCGACAGACAAAGTGCCACGAATGCTCAGATCAAATTATGAGACCAAAGCTATTGGCTACTAGCATCTACGTAGTTCCGTCGTACGCAACAAAGTCACCACGTTCAGAATGATCAGATTTTTTGACAACTTTGTCCGACCGTGTGTATGCAACACCAGTGTTGGACAAAATCCGTCGGAAAAAATCTGACGGATTTTGTGGTCGGAATTTCCGACCGTGTGTATGGGGCATTAGGCCTCATGCACACTGGAAGTTTTTTGCCATTTTTTACAGCAGCTGTTTTTGGCTGTAGACATTTTTTTCTACAGTCATTAAACTCTCCATCATGTTATCCTATGTGTCCATGCACACATAGGCTGTTATCAGCAGTTTTGGGCAGTGGCATTTTTGAGCAGTAAAAAAAAAACTAGTGGGTTCTGAGAGACATTTTTCAGCTGTAAAAACGCTCTAACCATGATAAACGCTAATAAACGTTGATAAATGGTCAGAAACATCGCTCACCGGCGTTTAATATTTTTGATCCATTAGAAAAAAAAAATAAAAAAATCTTCAAAAAATACAAAAACGCTAACGCGGAAAAAACGCTATTGCAAAGCTACTGACGTTTTTATAACGTTATTTTAACGTCCAGTGTGCATGAGGCCTAATATTCTAGATAACATATTTAGATAACAATTTCCATTTGTCGCTATATGTTCAACTATATGTTATCAATTAGATGCATTCTTAGATATGCCTTTCTCTTAACCACTTTCAGACCGGACCATTTTGCTGGCTTAAGACCAGACCACTTTTTCCGATTCGGCACTGCGTCGCTTTAACTGACAATTGCGCGGTCGTGCGACATGGGGCTTCCAAACAAAATTGATGTCCTTTTTTTCCCACAAATAGAGCTTTTTTTTGGTGGTATTTGATCGTCCCTGCCTTTTTTTATTTTTTGCGCTATAAACAAAAAAAGCGCGCCAATTTTGAAAAAAAAAAAAAACATTCCTTTTGCTATAATAAATATCCCCCAAAAATATATAAAAAAACATTTTTTTTCCTCAGTTTAGACTGATACGTAATCTTCTACATATTTTTGGTAAAAAAAAAAACAAAACGCAATTATCGATTATTGATTGGTTTGCGCAGAAGTTATAGCGTTTACAAAATAGGGGATAGTTTTATAGCATTTTTATTAATCATTTTTTTTTACTAGTAACGGCGGCGATCAGCATTTTTTTTTGTGACTGCGACATTATGGAGGCCACATCGGACATTTTTGACACATTTTTATCAACATATTTTGTCATTTATACAGCAATCAGTGCTATTTAAATGAACTGATTCCTGTGTAAATGACACTGGCAGTTAAGGGGTTAACCACTAGGTGGCAGTTTAGGGGTTAAGTGTTTCTAGGGGTGTGTTACTAACTGTGGGGGGGCGTGGCTGTGATTTAGTGAACACTGATCTCTGCTGCAATCACAGGAAGCAGAGATCAGTGTCACTAGTTGCTAGGCAGAACGGGGAGATGCTGTTTACTTCCGCATCTCCCCGTTCAGCCGTCCCGTGAGACGATTGCGGGTATCCCTGCGACGATCGACTCACGGGGGTCCCGACCGGCGTGCACACGATGGCACGGTGGCAATTTAAAGGGGACGTACCTGTACGCCCTTATGCCTGTCCGTGCCATTCTGCTGACGTACATCGTCGTGCGCCGGTCGGGAATCGGTTAATTTGTAAAATTTGTAAAATACTTCTGCTTGTAAAACAAAAAATTCAGGTACAATTATTTATAAATTTTATATCTGTTTTGGGTTCAGATCTATGTTGGAAAACATGTAGCACCCTGTTTAGGCCGGGTTGCACCTAAATTTACCTGCCAGGTGTAACTACCTTGGCTAATTGTCGAGGATCAATTGACTTCACTCCTAAGTCTGTAATTGCTGCACTTCTCTCTTTTGCGGCTAGGTACTTGTTGGCATTAGATAAGACAAGGGCACTGCAAGGTCAGATTATGGGTATATGGGGTGTCTAAGCCAATCGGCAGGGTTTTCTTAAATCCCTTGGCCTGCTGGGAGAACCTATATATTTAGGTGGAGTCAGGTGATCAGTGTTCCGTGCCACCTGGACGGCTTTCTGGGGGGACATGTGTTCTATTGCCCGGGCTGCTAGGCTGGAGTTTGGGCCTATCCCAGGCACATCTGGCTGCTAGGCTGTCTGAGGGCCTATCCAGAAGCAAGAGATTAGCGCAGGTTTGGGATTGCGGCTTGCAATCCAACCAGAAGTGACGGTTCTGCCGGCCGGAGAACCTGTCGTGGTCGGAGGTAGAAGGGAAAGCTGTCACCACTAAGGGACCAACCACCTTCTTACCAAGGACCACAGTGAGTAGCAGTGAGTAGCAGTGAATAGCTAAAGCAAGTACCGGAGCAGTATTCTTACCAACCGGGGAAGGTAAAGAATTGGGAAACTTCAGCAGGTATCAAGCCAGGGATCCAGCCAGCGAAGGTGACGCTTGCAGAGCAGCCTTGTGTGTCAAGTAAAGCCCCATACACACGGTCGGACTTTTTCATCAATTTGGTCCGATCGGACAAGGTTGTTGAAAAATCAGACCGTGTGTATGCACCATCGGACAGTGTTCGTCGGTTTGTCCGTCGGACAAAGTCTTATCTCCTGCTGGAAAGATTTCCCGTCAACCCGGTCCGATCACACCAAATCCGAGCGTGTGTACGCTTGTCCGACGGACAAAGTGCTACGCATGCTCAGAAGAAATTCTGTGACGGAAGCGCTCGGTCAGGTAAAACTACCTTTCCTAATCGACACAGCACATTCGTCACGCTGCAATGTTAAAATGTCTTTAATGCAGCGCATTCTCTTTTTCTTTACAATGCAACAAGAATGACATCTTTTAGCTGCTCCTATTCACCCGCACTTCTCACAAACTTACTTCTTTATTACTTTGCAGCATTTATACACTACATGTTTATTTTTACTCTGAACGGAAAAGAATCTTTGTTATTTTTTTACCATGATTTGTCTTTTTTTTTTTTTTTTTTGGGGAATACATATTTGAATGTTTTTTTTTTTTTTTTTTGGAGGGGGGTTGTGTGTCTCAAATTACCAAAAACACATTATTTACATTTGTATTTCTTGCTTAAATTTACTAGGAGGTTGTTTGTTGTTGTTGCCCCTTGTTAATTCTACTTTAGGATTAGTGAAATGTACCAGCCTACTCAAAGAAAAACTGTCATTGTAGCAAAGTAAAACACAATAGTCAATGATTATTTCAAATCAAAAAAACCTTTATTTAGGTCACACCAACAAACCAAAGAGGAACGCAGCCATGGTGAAACTTGGGGAATTTGCAAAGTCTTGGCCCCCCACGGCAACCATCATTGTCCAAGCGTAGAAAATTGGGGGCCTGAGGAGTACGTATATTAAGGGGAGTGCAATCTGGTCGTGAAGTCCAAAGTATCCGGAACTGCAGCAGATGCCATCTAGGTCCCCAGGCTCTGGTACTACAAGAGGCTCCATCTTCTCTCACACCAGACTGATTGCAGGTCGTCACTCTCAGGTCTTCCTTCCACGCTTCCTTCCACGCTGTGGCTGTCGTGCTGGTGGGGTGGCAGAAGGAGGAGGAGGAGGAGGAGGAGGCGGAGCATGGTAACTATGGCAAACATGTGTGACTGGGGTCATCTCCCCAGCCCTACCCTTATTTAGGACATGGAGGATGAGCCCCTCACACATGTTGCGTTGCCCCACCTCCATACCCATCATTTTTGTGACAACCACCGAGCCAAAGGTCTCCTCGTCGGCGGGTGTGGCATGTAGGGAGTCTGAAGCCTCTCTGATCATCCGGAGCGCTGACTGTGCCGCATAACCCCCCCTTCTCGCCCTTTTGTACGGAGGGCGGAGGGGAGGGGTTTGGGTGTCAGTCAGGCTCCGAGGCCTAGCCCCCTTTTGGCTGCCACTACCCAGCTGGTGGCTGCCACTAACCCCTGCCTCCTCCTGACTGCCACCTTCCACAGCCACCTCCTGGCTGAGGTCTTCCTGTGTAGGAAAAAGGGACATAGTTTCAGTTATTTGTTCATCAAACACACACAATTCTCATCTAGTGACTGGTGCAAAATGTTTACAAATAGAAAACCATACAATTCTCAGCCCAGCAGTTTAGATTCTGGCCCCAAATGTCTCCCACACCACTGTCTGTTGATATGTCAAACACGTTAGGAACTAAGCAATTGGCGATCCTGAATTAAGTGAACATCATTCATTATTCCCATAAATGGTAACAAAACTACTATACCTGGAACAAGCTGGGCTCCTCCACCTCTTCCATACTGGAAGGCCCAGGTTGCTCCTCGGAAGCCTCATCAGGGGTGGGCTGTGCGCAAGGAAGCGTGGAAGGAGGAGTTGAGGTTGGCTCCGTGACATCAGCCTGGTCCTTCAGAAAATGGAGACTCTGATAGTACCAGAGCTTGGGGACATAGACCTCATCTGCTGAAGTTGCAGTTTCCTCAGACTTCACGACCTTCTTCCTCTCCCTGATATACGCACTCCTCAGGCTGCCAATTTTCTTTCTAATATCATCAACAGTTGCCGTGGGGAACCTTGGCTTGACAAATTCCACAAGTTCCTCCAGGGCTGCGTGCCTCTTTGGTTTGTTGGTGTAATGTGGGTGTATACCCTGCCACAATATGGGAAAATCCCTGTATTTGGCAATGAAGAGGGGGAGAAAACTCATGTCGTTGAATCCCTTCATATCAATCTCTGCAAGACACAACAACACACCAAACCCTATAAATTATGTCAGGCTAAACTCTCCTAATCTTCTCCATAAAGAAGCCTCAAGTTCAAATCAGTCTAGGCTAGTTATGTACCAACGTTAAATTGTACCTTCGTTTGTAGCGATCGTCTCGTGTGAGTTTTCTCTCCCCTCGTCTCCCAGATCGTGGCTACGACACAGGCGTGTGACGTTTTATATACACTGCGCATGCTTCAAACTCCGCCCGCCCCTGACGATCTTTCTCGTCTATTCCCCACCCCTTCTCTTTACGGCGTAGTGGGGAGAGCACATGGCGGGGACACAGCAGGTGCGCCACAAATATCCCACCAACGAGGAGGAGGACGAGGAAAGTCCGGAGGCAGAAACGTCCCGATCCCGGAACCTGAAATTCAAGGCCTCCAATATGTCATTTGGAGAAATGTTGGAGATGGTGGACATATTAAAGAGGAGCGACTATGATGGGAAGTATGGGCCTTACCTCAACCCCAATGTCCGCAAGGCCAAGATCATGTCTAAAGTTGTGAGAAGGCTGTACAATAATTTTGGGGTACAACGATCCAAGGAGCAACTCAGGAAACGCTGGTCAGACCTGAAACTGAGGGAGGCCGATCAGTACAGAAAGATCAAGAGAATTCTTCAAAAAAGTAAGTAGTTGTGTTTTGTGTTTGATTTCTTGCTTGCATACTGCTCCATTGTGTTTTGATTTTTACCAAGTTGTACATTCCAAAATGGCCACTTTCAGGTTCGTCTGTGCATTCGATCGTACTCAGCCTCGATCTTTCTGCCACTGTCATGGTCGTGTGTGTGTGCATTCGATCGCACGCAACCTCGATCGTTCGGCCACTTATAATACGATGTTTGGTGTTTTTTTGGGGAAAGGAAGTTTGTTCTCACTAGAAATGTCATCAAGAATGTAAAGCCAATTTATTCAATGTAAAGGAGAGGTCACTCAGTAGCTGTTTACCCATCTGGACTCTAGAGCACTAGTGCTGGGACACCCAAACCCCCTTTTTATTATGCTTTTCCACACATGTGCTCCAGTGGATACTAGAGGGGGGTCTCCATCACACAAACTTCTACCAAAAAGCTAGTCAGTTTAGCACCTTTACAAAGTGACTTCATTCATGTAGTTGACATTTGTAACTGGCCAAACTAAAATAGTGTCCGTCACTTTCAAGCAATGTTTGTCATTTCCTATTTCTGCCCTCAATAGCTTGTGTTGCTAAATCTTCCTTTTGGACATTCTCATAGGGGAGCGAAAACTTGGGCCGTCTGAGGAAACCCCCAAACCAACACCTACCAAAAAAGGGGAAAGAGCAGAAGCAGAGGAGGAGGAGGAGGAGGAAGGAGAGATCATCGAACTTGGAGAAATTGTCACCACAACAGGTGAGTGTGGGAGAACACAGCTACTGGTAAGCTAATCCATGTATGGCTGCCTCATTTCCAACACCCCATTTTTGTTTGTTTGTGGTTTTTAGGTGACGTGGATGTTGTGGAAGAAAAATCGCACTTTACCACAGAGAGTGCCCACGTACTCATCGGAGAGATAATGGTCTGCAATAGAGATCTAGATTACATAAAGCAAAACATCAATGATGTTCAACAAAAATTGAAGAACATCATTGATATTTTAGGAAAAATATGAAAACGCACCAAGTAATTAACACACATTTGTGCCAGCTTCAGAACACATTTGCAACTTAAAAACTGTCTGAAATTTGGAACATGCACACATTGTGTCCACATGTGCTAGCTCCCACCATGGTGGATGAATGGCAACGTTTTTTTGGGGGTGCAAACACTTTACGAACTACGAAAGTGGTTGTGGTGAAGGGGTTGCACCCCCAAAAAACGTCCATTCATCCCCATGATGGAAAATGGCACTTTTGAAGCTTCTAGGCATGTGTTTTACCATCTAATGACCATTTTCAGTCCCAAATTGTGTGCATGTTCCAAATTTCCACTTTTCGGGGGTGACCCCCCCATGTGATGAAGGCAAGATCAAACACACTTTGAACATATAGTCATGTCTGATCTTGTCTTCACTTTACAAAGTTGAACTTTCCAAGTTCCTAGGTTCTGTTTTGCTCCATGCCTGGTTTTACCAATTGCGGAATGTTTGTAAACAATGTTGTAAATAACCAAGATGTTGTCAGTTTTGGCGTGAAGATTGTAAACGCACTTGGGAATGTTTTCCTAGTAAACTTTTATTTTTCTAAATGTGTGGCTTCCTTATTTAAAAAACACAATGCATTATGTATGTAAAATGAAAAGGATATGGGGGGCAATGGGTGTTATTTACTAAAGGCAAATCCACTTTGCACTCCAATTTTCTTTCCCGGGGAACTTTTTCAATGCACTTGTAGAGCATAGCGGATTTGACTTATGTAAATGACACCCACAGTGCTTTGTACGAAAACACGGAGCACAGCATTTTGGAGAATACACACATGTCAGACCTGGTGATGAAAAGGAGTATTTTGGGTGTCAGTTATGCAGTACAAACCTTCTCTAGACCAAAGATTAGGTAGCAAACACACAACATGAGAATAATCTTTTTGGGAAGAAGAGACTGTTACCTCCTTTTGCCGAGAAAGTGCATTCCCACTGTCGAAGGCAAAGGGAAAAAATGTCAAAGTAAAATAAGCTAAAAAGAAGACTGAAATGACATGAAATCATAGGTTGGTTAAAATATCAGATTTATTAAAAAATGCCTCTCACACATCGTCAGGCAGAGCAATGGCCCCCCTACCCACAAAGTACTGCATATATTGGTCCCGGACCACACGGACATTTAGAGGGGGCAAGCCTGGACGTGCCACTCGAAGGGCTGTGAGTTCGGCATTTGGAGGGCCCTCCACATCTGGGCCAACGGGCACCACATAGTTCCTGTTATGTCTTTTGAGGAAGTTGTGCAATATGCAACAGGCAAGAACTATGTGGTTCAGTTTGTATTCCGCCAAGTTAAATGCCGTCAGGAACAGGCGGAAGCGGCTGGCCAGGATGCCAAAAGCGTTCTCCACAACTCTTCTGGCTCTGGACAGCCTGTAGTTGAAGACCCTCTGGTCCGGGGTGAGGGTCCTCATCGGGAACGGCCTCATCACATGGGGAGTCAACGCAAACGCTTCATCTGCGACAAAGACGAAGGGGAGTCCTTCGGCATTCTCCTCTGGAGGTGGCAAGCACAGACTGCCACTTTGGAGACGCCAGTAGAACTCCGTGTGCGTAATGGCCCCACCATCCGATATCCGGCCGTTCATCCCCACGTCCACATACATAAACTCGTATGTTGCCGACACCACCGCCAACATCACTACACTATTAAACCCTTTATAATTATAATAGTAGGACCCCGAGTTGGGCGGTGGGACGATGCGGACGTGTTTCCCATCAATTGCCCCTCCGCAGTTAGGAAAGTCCCAACGGCTGGCAAAGTGGGAGGCCACAGTCTGCCATTCCTGTGGCGTGGAAGGGAACTGTGGAGTGAAACAAGAAAAAAAAATTAGTCACTTTGCACCTAAACATTGCAAGCAGATTAGACAATCAACATCTTGGAACAAGAGCATTGTCTAAAATTGGAGGCTGGAAAGTATTTGCACAGAAAAGTAGAGGCTCCCCTTCACAGATTACTCACCCCCCCATCAATCCCCCCACTTCTGATGGGCCATTGGCAATAACTAGGGGTTTTGGGGGGGGGTGGTGGACAGCTAACCCTCTGCACTTCATTGATTGGCAAATGGCTCAATAATGTGGGCTAGTTTGGCCAGACCCTCTGTACTTAACACTATTGGCAGGCCACAGGAAAGATCAAATAACATTTCAACCCCCCCCCCCCCCCCAAAAAAGGCAGGCACAGTGTGACATTATTAAATTACCAAGCAAGCTAATAGGAGGGAAAGAAGACAAAAAAATAGGAAATGGAATGTATGGAGGCAGTCCCTTGCACTACATGCTTTGCTGAATTCATCCCTAAAGATGCGCACTATAAAGAGGTAGGTATATAGTGTGTATGGACCTTGGGAAAGCCAGCAGATAAAGGATTGGTACCATCTGACAGAGCAGTTGGGGGAGGGGGTTCCTAATGAGTTTGCCCCCCCCCCCACCAAAAGAACAAAAAAAGGGGGCTCTACATGAAGTAAACCACACAGCAAGCGAAGTGAATACCAGCAACGAGCAGACAATAAGCAGTGCAAATCAAAGCGTCCTATATCAAGATATAGGCCGCAATGACCAACAAATGCGAACTGACTACACGCACTAATAAACAGATACGCACGACAAGCACAAACTGAAGAGCAGTAACGATCTGAGTCAGAAAACTGAGAAGCGCGAATCTTAAGTCACCAAACTTCCACTAACTCTCGATAAACACGGGATCAGCAGAAGGAGCCCAACGGGTGCCTGACGTGGTGCTGAACTTCCCTTTTGTAATCTCGTGGACGACGACTTACGTCACGACGTTCTTCCGGACCGGATATTCCGACAACGTAGTCCGACCGTGTGTACGCAACGCCAACATCGGACAAAGTACGTCGGACAAAGTCCGACTGACCTGGTCCGCGGATTGTCCGAGCGTGTGTATGGGGCTTTAGGGACTGAGCAGACCAGTAGGGTGAAGCTTGATAAGGAACTGTTAAAGATTGTTGCCACAGGAGACAGCATTCCTACACATACAGATGTGGCATCTTGCTGGATTCCTTTCCCTGTATGGCTGTCTACCTATAGAATTCTCGGAGTCTGACAATTAATATTGCAACTAACTAAGGGTATCCAGGCCCTAACCCTCTCTCCCAAAGTTCTGTTAAGAGAAATAAAATCTATTTGCATTCAAAAAGTGTTTGGTGCCCATGAATCTACCTTGCCTTGCAACCCACCATATACAGAAGAATGTCAGCAGTTCTTGGCTCTAAAGGTTCTCATTAGACTGAAGGAGACCTGGGACCTTGCTAAAAAAGCATAAAGCATTTTATATGTAACCTGATTTTATTAGATTGTTTTTTTATAGGAATTATGTACAGTTTACTATAGAACAGAGAATTGTCACTGATACAAAAAGCCACAATAAATATCTTGTAGTGCAACATTAGCAAGCATACATAACCAATGTTCTTCTGAAATGCCATATGAGAAAGTAACTACATATTGTTAATAAAGGCAAAATAAAGGCACTTGTAAATTTAGAAATATAACATCATGTCTCCACATCAAAATACCACCGGAATATGTTAGACAGTAGCCAATATATAAAATGAACAAATAAATGTACAACATATAATGACATAACGAATAACTGGTACAGAAATGCAAAATAGAATAATTCAAATTCTAATGCCACATACACACGATCGGAATTCTCGTCGGAAAAAGCTCTGATGGTTTTACCAAGGGAATTCCGACGGAATTTCGCTCAAACTGTCTTGCCTACACACGGTCACACCAAATTCCGACGATCATTATCACCGTGACATACAACACGTTCGACGACACTATAAAAGGGAAGTTCAATCCTTCCGAGCATGCGTCTAATTGTTTCCGAGCATGCGTCGGAATTTTGCGTGTCGGAATTGCATATATAGATCGGAAAATCCGATAGAAAGGTTTTCCGTCGGAAAAATTTAGAAAAGGCTCTCAATCTAAAGTCTGTCGAAAATGCCGACAGAAAAAGACCGATGGGCATACGCGCGGTCGGAAAATTAGACTGTTTCCATCGGAAATTCCGGCCGTGTGTACATGGCATAAGAGTGACAAAAAAATTAAGTCCCACGGTGTGTATTTGGTGAAAATACAGATGAAAAGGACTTGAAAGAGTCCTTTTCATCTTTATTTTCACCAAACTCACTCACTGTCAATCTTGGACTTTCAGTTTATTCTACATCATTTTATATATTGGCGCTGCACTACTGTCTAACATTTATGATTTGAGGTCACCTTTGGTGCTAGCAGCCTATTTGTCAAATTTTTATTTCACAGCTCAGATTTTGTTGCATTTATACCACCGGAATATGCTTATCCAGGTTATGGTTCACCTCAGTAAGACAATATGAATGCTATTCAATCTCAAGAAGAGGGAAGGTAGGAAACACGGAGGATTATAGGATTATAGTCATACGTGACTAATATCATACAAACTGTGGTTCCCCTAAGGTCCCCACGGGTATGTATAAGCATGAGATAGCAGAAGGAAGCCAAGGAAGAAAGAAGGAATACAAAAAAGTGAAAAAAGGTGGATAATGTACAGTAGGGGGAGAAGGTCCCTCCTCCCAGGACCCAAACACCACCTCCTGCTCCATATATTTCAACCACGGTAAAAAGGACCAGGGATCATGCGCAGGGGACGTCACTCACATGTATGTCAAAAAGTCAGAGTAATGTCTGAAATAAGAGCAAACTGTCCAGGTGATATGAGCTTCCATGTTATCGTTTTCGCAAGAGACCATACGCTTAAGATGACATAAGGAGTTTATTTTACATGCCCAATCAGTTAATAAGGGGGTGTCAGGTTTACAGCAATTCCTAGTTATAATTGTATATGCCAAGGTCAGAAAATGCCTGAGCAAACCTTCTTGTTGTATTTGTAGGAGCCTGGTAGCAGCCTGGAAGTAAATGTGAAATCATGAACATGTGGCTGTAAATGCCCCAATTAAAATGTGTAGTACACTTTCTGGAGGTACAGATGGATTCTAGACTAAACTATACCAAGGCCCCCTTCACTGAACACTCCAAATCCTGAATGGTTGGTAGAGGATCTGGTATTGTTGACTGCCGAGTGACAGGGTCGGGCATAGCACAAGGAACACCAATTTGGGCCCTTCACAGAGCTTGTTTCCTGGGCTTCACAAACACAATAAAATGTATTTAAAGGATTAAAGCAACATCGCCGCTGCCCCAAACTAAATGATAGCAAAGCCAGCCTGTAAAAGAAAATTATTTACTGTACAGCAGCTGTTGCGTCACTACAGGACACAGTTGAGACATAGCAACTGGATAATGGAACCACAGCATGCAACCCGCAAGTGTCTGATGCCACTATTCACCATAGCGCTGCAAGAAAGTGAAGATTGGCACTGATGCCTACTGGAAAGGTAAGTATTCTTCTTTACAGGGTAGCTCTAGTTTATTTTTTATTTTTTTTTTGTTTACAAACTATTTTGTTGGGTACAAAGGGTGGTACAAAAAGAGTGCAAAATTATGTCCGAACATTGACAGTAATAATAAGTTGTACATATGAAACATTAGAAAAAACATAGACAGTTCAGTAAAAATACATAGCTGTGGTACAGTTTTTGATTGTGGTCTATAATACAATATAAAAGATAAATTGGTATCTTGTGCGTAATCATTCTCAGGTTGGGTTAAAAAAGGATATGGAATGTTTAAACCAAGGGTCCCATTTTTTATCATATAAATAAATGGATGGTATTCTGTATTGTATGGAATATTTTTTCTATAAGATTATTGTTGTTGATTCTAGTTTTTAAATGCTCTAGAGGAATTGATTGGGATTTCCAATGAAATGCAATTAACCAATGAATTGCAACACAGATTGTATTTTTTTTTTAAGGTACCAACAATCACTTTAAAGTGGGAAATTGATGCTGCTACTAAATGCCTGCACATCAACAATATTGTTAGCTTAAGTAATAGCGTGTAATAGGTTCTCTTTAATGAAGGACTAAAATATACATATTTTTTAATGCAACGCTTTGAAATTGCAAGTTAACATTGTGCATGCATGTATACTTGCTAATTTGTGTTATCTTATGCATTATACATATACAGTATGTCTCTATCCATATGCCATCTTGACTGAAGGACTTGCAGAATACCGAGGCTCACAATTACCTCCAAGCCTGTAACCCACAACTACTACACCTCCCCCCATCCCAAGTGATCAGATGACAAATAGCCATTTTGGAAGCATCCCTTTCTTTTAATGCAATAAACAGGGACAATTAATCACATATGTACCCCCCCCCCCCCCCCCCGCCCAGTTACAACCTAATAAACACCTTACTGTTACCATTGTAAATTATTGTTAGGAAGGTACGCCCATGTTTGAGATGGACCCAACCCATTATTTTCTAAAATTGAAAACCATTGATGCCTTCAAAGACCCAGAAACCTCTGCCCACTGCTATGTCATATGAACTGAATGACCAAAATACTTAAGTGCTAGGAAAAACTCAGTAGGAAACCAAAACACCAACCAAAGGCAAAGGGTCAAATTAATTAGAACGCCAAACCAAAGGTGTCCAGGGAAGGAGGGATTGGAGAAACCTGTCCAATGCTGGCAATGCTCCGGCTGATGCTCCAGCAAGGTCCTCCCTCCTTTTTTCACACCAAAGACCACCCCTTAGCCCTTCAACACTCCAATCTGGTAATTGCCATTTTATATATATTAAAAAATAAAAATAAAAAAATACCAAAAACCTGTACAACTGCCTCTTCTGCACGCCATACTGGCCCTCCTCTTAGTTTCACTCAGCTCCAGCCAAGTATGTTCTGTGCATTAGGGAGAGGCAGCGAGGGTGGTGATACCATCTGTGGTAAGTGACGTAATCCATCCCCTAACCTGGCCATACACTAGTAGAATTTAGAACATTTTAATTTTAAAGAATGCTTGTTAACTTGTCTAATGGTTGGTGGGGTAAAATTCATGTTCATTTTTGACTGCAGTGAGAAGAAAATTTGAAGGAACAGGATATACATTTTTCTGCAACAAACAGATTTCTAACAGTGGATGTCGTTTATATTTGGGAAAGTCCATTCACTCCTAATGCCACGAACACACGATCGGACTTTCCGGCAGACTTGGTCCGGCGGACAATCCGACGAACTTTGCAGCTGAGGTTCGCCGGACTTTCAAATGAACAGACTTGGGCACACACGATCATTTCAAAAGTCCGCCGGATTCGAACGTGATGACATAGAATAAGGAAGTTCATAGCCAGTAGCCAATAGCTGCCCTAGCGTCGGTTTTAGTCCGTTGGACTAGCACACAGACAACCGGACTTTTCGACCGGACTCAAATTTGAAGCCAGTCTTATTTCTAGGTCCGCCGGACTTTTGGGGAAAAAAAGTCCGCTGGAGCTCACACACGATCGAATTGTCCGACGGACTCTGGTCCACCGGAAAGTCCAATCGTGTGTACGCGGCATAAGTCAAATGTTTATCCAAACTTTTTTCTGAAGTCCCTTTAAACTATATTCACCATGTCATGTGTGCTAATGTAAATGTTTTAACAAACAATCTTACAAATATTTGTATGAATATTAGTTTAAAAATCTACTAGTATGTGGCCAGATTTACAGGAAGTTCTTTGTGACAATTATTTTAATTTGCTGTTGAGGACCAGGTGTGTAATAGGGGAGTCCTATCCATCTCTTCCTCTCTTCTGCTTGTTTTAAAAAATGCAGCTGTCAATCAAATGATAAGGCAGTACACAGGACAGGACTGGAAGGTGCTGCATTATTCTGTACAATGTGGAAAGCTAAATGACCTTTGGGCTTGTGCAACCAGCAGAGCTGAAACTCCGGTCCTGCTTTGTGTCTGCACAGCAGCTGGAAGATCTTCTGGAAAAGCCACACGATACATAGGGGTGTATTTATACAAAAAATTGCAGAGCTATTCAACCTGAGAAGCTGCATGCATGTTCAGTGCAAATGAGGGCAAAATCAAATGTTAGGAGGTTATTTTCTTTCATAAAGAAGAGTGAATCAGAAAAATTGTGCATTTTGGCCTTTAGATGGTGCTGATGACCAGAGAAAATGAATACCGGTACTTATTTCTTATGTTTGTCAGCTCCATCTAGTGGCAATAATGCAGTATTTTCCCCACTCACTCTATTTAAATAACATTCAACCTGGAATGAAAATAGCCCACTAACATTTGATTTAGCCCCTATTCACACAGAACAAATATACATGCAGTTTCACTGGATGCATAGCTCTGCAAATGTTTTCAATGTAGTACTACCCCCGTAGGAGTCGCTAGTGTCCAAGGTCCCCACTGCTGCATAGCCAGTCACACAGCATTTCTTTCATGCACTCCAACACAGAAATCAACCCCCCTTGTTTTAGATGTTTTATTAAGGATTGATAACTTGGATGGGGTAGGGAATTATGGGATTCCCAACTTGAAAAATGTCCAGATCTATGAACAAAGAGACAATTCCTCCCTATTTACAAAAAGGACACTTTTCCTTCCTCCTGCACAAACTTGGTTTTCTCAGCAAAGCACCTGCTGCTCACTCTTGAGGGAACTAATAGTTTTGTTGTTAGCTCAGCAAGGCCCATTACAAACAGGTACTCTCAGTCCCTTGACAAAGTAGTGCAGAGAGAAAACAGCATGGCATTCCACCGTCTGCTTCCCTTGTGGACACTAATCCCAGCTCCACTTGTTTGCAGAAATTTGCTAGCCCACCTGGCTGCCACCAGCCACACCTGGCTGATCTGCCTCCCAGTCCCCCTGACTGATTTTCTGCCTGTCAGGTTTGGGCTCAGCCCTTCCTTCTCTGAGCTGGCCGCTCAGCTGTCGGCTAATTGCCAGCTCCAATCTCTCCACAGTTACTTGGCTGTTGATGATATCCTGCTCATCAGTCCTGCCTACTTAAGCCGCCCAGCCCAGAGGATCTCTGTCTTGGCCTTAGTCACATCACAGAGACTCCTGCATTCCTGTTAAAAGACTTGCTTGGCTGACGTCCCTTCTGGCTCCAGATCCTGCTTGCTGTTTTACTACGCTCATCTCTGGCTCCCTGACGTTTGGCTATTTCCTTTTATTATTAAACAAGTGTGATTTAACTGTACTTCTGTCTCGGTCTGATTTCATGGTTTCTGACACTGCCCAGTTCTGCCTGACTGGCACACTTTCATGGAGATTCTCCAGGGCAAGGATGAAGACTAAGCCCACTGCTGTCTTCAGAGACCACTGTTTCAGCATACAGTCTCCCCTTGTGTTTCCCCTGCTCAGCGCTAATCTCTACTCACTGTCTGTCTTTGCTCTGTCCCGCTGCCTCTCCTGAAGGTTCACCTCCAACTGTCTCCTGTGGTGGGATCCTTATAGACCAGCTATCCCCAGCCTCCAGCCCGAGGTATTACCCCTCCTCGGTAGGGGATTCCCCCAAGAACCACGACAGCCTCTCTTAAGCACTCCATCTTCCAACCGACTCCCCTTCTAGAATGGCCCATGTCTATTTATGGGGTTGTCTCTGTCCTCTGCCAGCCCACTTTTTGGGGACTGGCTGAGGCTCCATAAATTTCCATATTCATAAATATTCCTCCTAACCCCCGCCCTCTAGTTCATTAACCACTTCAGCCCAGGAAGGTTCTACCCCCTTAATGAACAGGCCAAATCACTTTAACTGACAATTGTTCTGTCCTGCGACACACAAATAGAGCTTTCTTTTGGTGGTATGAGATCACCTCGGTTTTTACTTTTTGCGCTATAAACAAAAAAAGCGACAATATCCAATAAAACACATTTTTGAATCAAATTTCTTCCTCAATTTAGGTCAATATGTATTCTGCTACATATTTTTGGTCCAAAAAAAAAAAATCCCAATAAACGTATATTGATTGGTTTGTGCAAAAGTTATAGTATCTACAAAATAGGGGATATATTTATGGTATTTTTTCTTTATTTATTTTTTACTAGTAATGGGGGTGATCTGCGATTTTTAGCGGGACTGTGACATTCGGCGGTCAGATTGGACACCTAGCTGACAATTTTGACACTTTTTTTGGGGAACCAGTGACATTATTATGCCCCGTACACACGGTCGGAAAATCCGACCACAAAATCCATCAGATTTTTTCAGACGGATTTTGTCCGACACTGGTGTTGCATACACACGGTCGGACGGTCGGACAAAGTTGTCGGAAAATCCGACCATTCTGAACGTGGTGACGTTTGTTGCCTACGACGGGACTACGTAGAGGCTAGTAGCCAATAGCTCTGGTCTTGTAATGTGATCTGAGCATGCGTGGCACTTTGTCCGTCGGAATTCGCTACACACGATCGAAAAAAGTCCGATAGGACTTTGTTGTCGGAAAATTTGAGAGCAGGAGATAAAACTTTGTCCGTCGGAAAATCCGACCGTGTGTACGGGGCATTACAGTGATCAGCGCTAAAAATATGCATTGACACTGTATAAATGATCAGGGTGACTGGTCAGTGTATCCTCACCCGACCGGTTTCGTCACGATTGGACTTCAATTGCCACTGAAGAAGTCAAATTGTGATGAAACAGATTGGGCAAGGATACATTGACCTATAACCGCAATCTTTTATACCATTTTTCTGTTTGCTGTAGCTTTTATTTTATTTATGCACCATCTGTCTATGTGCATTGTTTTTTTACAATAAATGCCCTAAGAAGGTTTTACATTATTGGAAGCCCCTTGTTTGTTTTTTGGGTATTGCTGGGTTACTATGATGATCTAATTCCATTGCGGGAGGAAACGGCTGGAGAGATGAACACTGCCTGCAATACATCTTTATGGATGCCTAACAGCTGATATATCCAGATGCGCTTCTGACCTTCCATAATAGAGGGTCCATCTTGTGGGGTAAGAGCACATCCAGACTTTATGTTGGTGACGTCACATGGTGGAGAACATCATTGGATACACCTTGCATTAAGCACCTTAATCCAGTACTCTGTGCTGTATCTTCACACTTGATCTTTTGGATGAATTAGATCACCATTTGGACTTTTGTTTATTGTTGAATATTGAGCGCAACTTTTAAATTTTTTCCAATTTACTTGCTGTGTTATATCTCACATTGTTTTGCTGCTGCTATTTATGTTTTATTTTGGTACACAAGCGCAGTATTGTTTTTTACTGTATAAATGATACTGGCAGGGAAGGGGTTAAAACAAATATAAAGAGATTTCCAAGCTCAAACTTACCAATCAGCCATCGACCAACCAAATTGACAGGTCTAACAATATGCGTTAAGAACAGGGGTTTAGTTGCACACATTTGCAAATACATGCGTGAGCTGCAGGTTCCGCCAAGGCACCTTGTTTCTTGTAGTCCCTAGCTACTGAAAGTCTCCATCTTGGAAGCACATGCATTTATAATGGATAGGTAGAGGACAGGTGAGCCTGGAAGGAGCCACACCTCCTTAAAAGGTACAGGGTCACACTGAACACCCAGTACATGGCACTATGGCAGCAAGGGTGTTGCTTGACCAATATATTCAAGACAAAAACAGAACATTCCATAGCTCAACTCACCAACCAGTCTGCTGACCAACCTAATTAACCTGTCCAACAGTCTGCGTTAAAAACAGGGGTTTAGTTAGCACGCATTTGCAAACGCATGCGTAAGCTGCAAGGCCTCTTCACGGCACCCTGTGTATGCTTGCAGTCCTAAACGCTATTGAATTTATGAGCGTCTCCACAGTGGGAACACATGTATTCAATGGATAGATGAGAGGCAGGTGGGCCTGGAGGCAGCCCAATGCCCCTTAAAGGAACAGGAGCACACTGGACACCCAGCACATAGCACAGTGGCAGCAAAGGTGCCAAGTGTGTCCCCCGGACCATATTTACACCAGTAACAAAGAAATGGCCCCTGCCCCCACCTATAACTGGCCTTCACAGCAAGGAGCACATGGAAGGCCAAATGCATGAAAGACAAAAACAGAACATTCCATAGCTCAACTCACCAACCAGTCTGCTGACTAACCAATCTAAGTATGCTTCCAGTCCTAAACGCTACTGAATTTATGAGCGTCTCCACAGTGGGAGCACATGCATTCAATGGATAGATGAGGGACAGGTGGGCCTGGAGGCAGCCCAAGGGGGATTCAAGGTACAAAAGGGGGATTCAAAATATATTCAAGGTAAAAGTGCCCGCTGCCCCCACCTAAAACTGGTCTTTGTCAGGGGCAATCAAAGCGTTAACTGTGTTCCCTCAGTGTGTTTCTAACTGTATGGGGGGGGTGGGCTCACTGCAAGAACACTCTGCATGGACACTCTGATCCGTGTTCCTGATTAGCAGGAATACTAGATCAGAGTGTCCATGCCTGACAGCATGGCGGTCTGCTTGTTTACATCAGCAGAGTGCTGTTCTGTCTCTGCGGGAAGCGATCGTGGCCCGCTGATTGTCTCCCCCTGGGGACAATCAGCGTGCGATCGTGACTCCGGTGGCGCACGCACACCCCCCCCCCAGTGGCTATTAACAAAATCACATACAGCTACGTGATTTTGCGTAATAGTGCTGCCTTGGCGCAGTATATGTACGGCAGGTGGTCGGGAAGTGGTTAAGGTTCTCTAACCTTCCAGACACCAGGGGGAGGCACCAGAGAGCTACCAGGATGAGTCACCCAGCCCTGGCCTCTAGTAATCCTACCCAATTCAATGACTCAGGTTACTCCTGGCCAAAATATGCTTTTTCCTACTCTTATGCCCCATACACACGATCGGACTTTCTGACAACAAAACTGTGAATCTTTGTTCGAAGGATGTTGGCTCCAACTTGTCTTGCATACACACGGTCATACAAATGTTGGCCAACAATTACGAACGTAGTGACGTACAAGACGTACGTGATATTTCCATTACGAATTTTATATCTCCGGCTCGTACTTGATTCCGAGCATGCGTGGACTTTTGTGTACACACGATCGGAAAGTCTGTCAAACATTTGTTGCCGGAAAATTTGAGAACCTGCTAGCCAACATTTGTTGGCGGAAAGTCCGACAACAAATGTTCGATGGAGCATACACACGGTCGGACTTTCTGCCAACAAGTTCACATCCAACATTTGTTGTCGGAAAATCCGATCGTGTGTACGGGGCATTACACTAGTAGCACACATTAGAGGGTGCTACATCTAAATACACCCCATACTGTTACACCTGCACGTGCACGCACTGTTTTTAACTTGCAATTGTACAGTATTTGCGTTAAAATAAAGTAATATTTTTGTGCATGTTACACAGACATGAAACAGTAAACAAAACCGCGTATCCTCTCGTAAGCACATTCAGTTCTTTCATCACCTACACTTTACACAGTCAATGCATTGTATTCACGGACATCGCACAAGCTATACCCATAAAGATAAATTGGACTAAACCAGCTGAATGAGACTTGAAAATATTGTAGTTGAAAGCTTGTGGAGATGCAGACAGATTATTTAATATCTGTACAGGAACAAGTCACACTCGAATACTGCCAATCTGATTCACCACTGAAGCCAGACTGGCTGTGATGAAAGCACGGCAGGTAGACTGGAACAAAGGTTATTAGAGACAGGGAGACGGTGGTGGGAGAAGAGCGAAAAGCCACACAGGCAGGATTTGTGTAATAGACAAAGCCTCGTGTATCTCAATCGCGAGCCTGTGCATTCACTGCTGCGGATTAGTATTTGCTAAGGCTCTTTGCAATCGCCAGAATACTGCTTCAGAGCATGAAGATGTTTCCAGATAAATTAGCATGCATGAGGTGCAGCTACCACCACTGTGCAGTGCGCTACCATTTTTCCCATGTTCCAGCATTTTTTTTTTTTTTTAAAGAAGAAGAAAATCTGTATGCTTAGCCTGTAATATTACTGGGCATGACCTATTCATAGGATCTGGATGCTATATAAAGTGGAATGCCAAGCAAAATCTATTTGGTTAACTTTAATTTTTTACAGAGACTTGACTACATTCCTGGATTATACAGGATGCAAGTGCACATGTAGCGCTACACCCATATGGGCTGCTGGTGAATGTGGTCGTCTCCCACCCTGCACAGCCAGGCACACAGATTTTTCACTCACTCCAAAGTCAAGAAACAGTCCTTGCAGCTTTGTTTGTTTTTTATTAGGGGAATTGAACTTGGATAGGGAAGGGATGAAATGGAATGCCCGTTTGATCAGCAGAACTTGTGAGGGACTAGAATTATATACACTCCAGTATATACACAAGCTTTCCTCTTCTACCTCCTGCACAATCTTGATTGGAACACAACTGCCAGGACCAGCTAGCACAGGTTTTAGATCCAACAGAGACTCAGCTGGATCTTAGCAGAATGCCCATTGCAGGCAGGGACCGCGGGCCCCTATGGTGTAGCAAAAATAGAAGTCTTTGGTGCTAGCTGTCCTATCTGTGGCTACTACTCCCAGTACCACCTCAGGCAGGTACTACCAGCCCTCCTGGCTGCAGATGCCCATTTCCACTGCCTGTGCCACCACAGTCCTGACTGGCTCTGCACCCATCCCAGACTGCTCCAACCCAGTACTCTCAAGCATGCCTCCCAGTCCTTTTGACTGTGTGTCACTCACCAGCCCTCTTAGCTAAGTACTCCTATCTAGGCCAATGGTATGCAATGAAAATGTATGAATTATTGTACTGGAAACCAGGGGATGTGCCTTGGCTTTGGCACACCGTCCTGGCAAAAGCTGCTGAGTGAAAGGCCTCTGTAGCTGGAACTGGCCCAACAACCTGAACACTAGGGGGCCCTCCCAACATGCTTATTAGGTAGCCCAACCTGCACCCAAAATAAAATGGAAACGCTTCATGAAAATTTGATACAAAATTTTAAGAGAAAAGTAAAAAAAATACCTACCTTTATTTTGACTTCTGGTGTATATATCTAGGAGAAGGTTATGTCACTGGGCCTTCCCTGAGAATCCTAAGGATCCCAAATCACATTTTGCAAGCACTTTCTTTTCATGAGACTGGTCTCGTGTTATTAGAGATTAGTGATGAGTTTGCTGTATGGTATGAACACAGGTTTGGACAGAATTTTCGTGCGTCGTACGTACAATCTGTGAGCGGAGGACGAAGTAACGAAAGCGACGATCGTTCTAACGAAGGTACAATTTTAACTTGATGCATCACTGGTCCTATACTGCTTATAGATTGAGGCCTATATTGGGTCAAGATTAGGAGAGTTTTGCCTGACATTAGGGCTTGTCTTGTGTTGTGTCTTTCAGAGAAAATGGATGGGTTCAAAGGCCACAGCTTTCTCCCAATCTTCATAGACAAGTACAGGGAGCTGCCCTGTCTGTGGTAGGTCAAACATCCGCATTATAACAACAAATTAAAAAGGCAGGCAGCGCTGGAGAAACTGCTGGAGTTGGTGAAGCCACACGTCCCTACGGCAAATATCAACTATTTAAAAACAAAAATTGGTGGCCTGAGGAGCATATCTTAGGGAGCCCAAGAAGGTCCAGGATTCCCAGAGATCAGGAGCAGCAGCAGATGACATTTATGTACCCAGGCTGTGGTACTATGAGAGACTGCATTTTCTGTCAGACCAGACTGAAGTCAGGCCATCACTCTCCACTCTTCCTTCCACCCCAGCTGAGGCTTCCGACGCCCAACCTGGGCCTTCTAGCCAGGAAGAAGTGGAGGAGCCCAGCTTGAGTCTGGTATAGCATTGCTCAACTTCTTGTCAAAATGAATGATGTTAACTAGATGTTATTATTGATCACTAATTGCTGATTTAATAATGTGTTTTACATATCAATAGACAGTAGTGGCCAAAAATGATTGTGACAAGAATGAAAAATGCTAGGTCAGAATGATAGTCTTTTCTATTTGTTAACATTCAATTTGCAACAGTCATGAGCTGAAAATTGTGTGTGATTGATAAATAAAAAACTAAAACTAGGTCCCTTTTTCATAAACAGGAAAGCCTCAGCCAGAGGAGGAGGGCGTGGAATGTGGCAGCCAGGAGGAGGCTGTGGAATGTGTCAGCCAGGAGGTGGCGGGGGAAGTGTCAGCCAGGAGGTGTCGGGGGAAGTGTCAGCCAGGAGGTGGCAGGGGGAAGCGTCAGCCAGAAGGTGGCGGGGGAAGCGTCAGCCAGGAGGTGGCGGGGGAAGCGTCAGCCAGGAGGTGGCGGGGGAAGCGTCAGCCAGGAGGTGGCGGGGGGAAGTGTCAGCCAGGAGGTGGCTGTGCCCAGTAGCCTGACAGAATCACAGGTCCCTCCCCTCCGCCTTCCACCAAAAAGGCCCAGGAAGGGGAGGAACGTGGAGGAGTCAGCGCTCAGGCTGATTGGGGAGGCTTCTGCTGCCCTCAGAACCACCCCCACTCTTCAAGAGGCCTTTGCCTCCATGGCTGCATGCAAACTGCAGGAAATAGAGGAGGGTCAACGCCTCTTGTGTGAGGAAATCATGTACCTCGCACTAAATAAGGGTTTGAGGGACGAAATCACACAAAAAAAACACCTGTGTAAGTTGGACCATCCTCCTCCTCCTCCTGCCACACCTCAACACCACAGCCACAGCCTGGATGTAAGCCTGGAAGGAAGAGTGTAAGGAAGACAAGAAAGTGATGGCCTGGGTTCAGTCTGGTCTGACAAAAGACGCAGGCTGTTGTATGACCACAGCCTGGGGACATATATGTCATCTGCTGCTGTTCCTGATCTCTTGTAGTCTGGGACTTGATTGTGCTTACTATTATAAGGACTCCTCAGGTCACCAATTTTTGCTGGCAAATAATTGATGTGTGCTCTGGGGTACAAAGGCTTTGCCAATTTTAGCAGTTTCTCCAGCGTTGCCTTCCTATTTTTCTTATGACCCCCCAATAAAGGGATATTTATTTTTCAGAAATACTTGCCTATGTGTTTCAGCTCAAAAAGGACAATTTGTTTGTGAGTAGGCAGGTACATTTCAAAAATACAAAGTCAAATTAACAAGGGACACCAACACCAAACAACCTCCTTGAGGTTAAAAAATACAAGATAATAATGGTGTTGTGGTAACTTGACACACAAAATCCACAAAAAAATTAGGGAGATCACTAAAAAAAACAGGAGATGTTGATTAAAAATAAACAACCAAAAAAAAAACTATAAAACCCCCCCAAAAAAAAAGTCTTCTGGAGATCTGACGAAAAAAAAAAAATATTTTCATGAAATCACGAGAAATAATAACAAAATCAATTTGTGAGAACTCTGTGTGAATATGATCAGCAAAACAACTTCATTCTTCTAGCATTATAAAGAAGAAGAGAATGCGATGCGTTAAAAGATTTTAAAATTTGCAGCGTGATGAATGTGCTACCTCCATTGCGAACGGTAGTTTCACCAGACCGAGCGCCTCTGTCTCGTAATTTATTCTGAGCATGCGTGGCACTTTGTACGTTGTGTACACTGTGTACACACGATCGGAATTTGCACAAACAGATTTTGTTGTCGGAAAATTTGAGAACCAGATCTCAAATTTTGTGCAACGGAAATTCCGATGGAAACTGTCCAATGGAGCCTACACATGGTCGGAATTTCCAACAACAAGCTCCGATCGCACATCTTATGTCGGAAAGTCTGACCGTGTGTACGCGGCATTAGAATGAATCAAGGTGGAAGTAGATTCAGCATTTTTCTGGAAGTGCACTTTAATAAATAAATATAACATGCGTTGGCTGGAAATCTTTTAGGTGGTATTTTCCTTTGTCATATTTGTTTTATACAGTGATTGCTGACTGCCTTTTTTTAACCTAAACCTGGTAAAAACATAGCAGATACAAAGTGAAGCTGGAGATGTCAATTTCTATATTCACCGTGCAATGGCAGGGATGTAAAAGAGACAGTCATCTTTTTATTACTGCATAAATTAGGTTCAAATTATTTTAGACGGGAAATGACTGACAGGAGATAAAGTAAAAGGAAAAACTAGGTTGGATTTAAAGAGGAAACAGTAAAAGTAAGAGCAAAGGCTCCAAGGTAAAAATGACTGTATTGTGTCCCAAGCCCAGAACATGAACCAGGTGATAGGATGATGAATCAGTACCAATGGAGAAAGGGCTGTGCCACCACAGGCAGTAACAACTTAGCTATGTATGGTCATGTATAAAGACATGTAGAACTACTCATAAAAATGCTCATGATTTTTACATGGTGATATCTTTACCAGCCAGTGACAAAGACAACCCCTACAGTCCCCAACCCCCCCCCCCCCCCCCCCCCCCCCCCCCCCACTGAAAGGGTAACATGATTATTTAGTCTAGGAACAAACAGATAAGGAGAAGTACTTACCTTACTCCTGACTCTTGCAGACTCCCTTAAGCAATGTTAACGGTCTCCTGCAGCTACCTCTTTAAGGCGCTTTAAAGAGGAAGTAAAGCCTCTTAAAAAAAAAAAAAAAAGACACCCTGCAAGGCAAAGGCATAATGAGCTAGTATGCATAGCATACTAGCTCATTATGAAAGACTTACCTGAAAACGAAGCCCCCGAAGCCGTCCTTATCCTCGATCTTCTTCGCCGCCAACCAGGGCCGGAGTGACTTCCGGGTCTCGCCGCTCCGGTGCTATCATTCGCTGGAGCGGCGATGACGTCACTCCCGTGCATGCGCACGAGATCGGCATATGGCCGTGATCTCGGCATCCTCAGTGCGCCTGCACGCCGCTATCTACGGCGCATGCGCCGCTGTCTACGGCGCATGCGCCGTAGACAGCGATGCCTTTTCATCGCTAAATATCTCCTAAACCATGTAGGTTTAGGAGATATTTATTTGACCTACAGGTAAGCCTTAATCTAGGCTTACCTGTAGGCCAAAGTAATTTGGAAGGGTTTACTTCCACTTTAAGATTAAGTGACATGCTCACCAACACCACATACAAGACAGGGTAAATAAAATAGCCCTGCATTGCACATGACTATGATGTCAAGGCCCTACCCACAGACCAGAGTGTCAGGGAGAGCGCCAGAACGAGGATTCAGGTAAGTAATGCCTGATTCAGCTCTCACTAGACTAATCAAGCTTTTAACTCTTGCATTGTTGGGGTGGGTTTACTGCAAGTGTTGTTTTTGTCTCATTCATGTTAAGCTTTAAAACCTCTTTCACACGGGGCGGTTTTCAGGCGCTTTAGCACTGGAAATAGCCCCTGCTAAGTGCCTGAAAACCACCTCCCATTCATTTAAGTGTGACCTTTCAACACTGGGGCAGTGCGCTTTTCGGGATGTTCCGAAAAGTCCTGCAAGCAGCATCTTTGGGGCGGGTTGGGAGCCCTGGCCATTGAAATGAAGCACCTGAAAAGCACTTTGGGAGGCGCTACAACACGGGAGTTTTTTAACCCCTTCTTTGGGGTTAAAAGCACCACACTAGTGTTCGAAATGCGCTGCTTGAACAGCGGTAAAGTGCCACTAAAACCTGCAGCACTTTACTGCGTACGCGGCTGCTACCACAGTGTGAAAGGGGTCTAGGAACCTTCAGGTATCATTTTTATACTAGGACAAGTTTATAATACAGTGATTCAAGTTGGAAAAAATACTGCGCTGTCCTTAAAATTGTCGTGAAAAAATATATAAAAAATATATATAAAAGTGGTGCTGCTGCAAATCATAAATGTGAGATACCCACATAAAAACTACAAAATAAAACCAAATGATTGCGCTGCTAACAGTGGAAAAATTATATAAAAACCCACCAACAAAAATGAATTATATTCGTTAAAAATATAATCAAATATATACACACCCAAATGTGTTGAAATATTGAGATTAATATACATTAAGGTGTGCAAGTGAATCATACAAAAGTGTAACAAAAACAATTGTATAATCATAAATGTCCATAAAAACAGAAAGATCATAAAGTGTCCATGCAAACACAGGAGTCCCGTTGGTGACAACACACGTATTGCACCCGTAGAAAGGAGTGGTCAATCAGATAAGGACCTCAACCACCAAACACACTGTCCCTTACCAGAAGGCAAGATCTCCTGTTACAGAGATCCAGAAAACTTTTGGCCTATTCTCCCAGCCACGGGTCTCTGATGCAGGTATAATAGTATCCACAGATCGCTGTACAGACTCTCTCAGTATCCCCAATCAGGCATCATGCAGGGATAAAAATGGAGAGGACTCATAGTGTATCACTGTAAATAGACATTCATAAGCATCCAAAGGGCACAGGGGTACATTCCAGTTCCACTGTATCTCTCCACCGACTCAGCTCTCCTAGTATGGATGCCTTTAGTGGAAATATTTCACCGGCTTCCTATATCCAAAATGGCGGCCGCGATCCCTGCATGATGCCTGATTGGGGATACTGAGAGAGTCTGTACAGCGATCTGTGGATACTATTATACCTGCATCAGAGACCCGTGGCTGGGAGAATAGGCCAAAAGTTTTCTGGATCTCTGTAACAGTAGATCTTGCCTTCTGGTAAGGGACAGTGTGTTTGGTGGTGGAGGTCCTTATCTGATTGACCACTCCTTTCTACGGGTGCAATACGTGTGTTGTCACCAACGGGACTCCTGTGTTTGCATGGACACTTTATGATCTTTCTGTTTTTATGGACATTTATGATTATACAATTGTTTTTGTTACACTTTTGTATGATTCACTTGCACACCTTAATGTATATTAATCTCAATATTTCAACACATTTGGGTGTGTATATATTTGATTATATTTTTAACGAATATAATTAATTTTTGTTGGTGGGTTTTTATATAATTTTTCCACTGTTAGCAGCGCAATCATTTGGTTTTATTTTATAATACAGTGAGTCTGAGATCCCCTGTGGATGGACAAGGAAATATGGGTATAATAGCAATGTGGATTGGTAGAGACAGGCCTTTAGGGGATTCAATTATAGCAATGTAGTCCTTTGACTAAACAGTGCTGACTTGTTCTCTAGGTCAAAAATGGGCAATCCTGACAATACATGGGCCACAAACCGGCAGTTGTTATAATACATGGTCTACAAATGAGCAATTGATTTAATACGGTGGCAAAAAATAGGCAATCATTACAATACATGATCTCCAAATGGGCAATCCCTACAATATGATATCAATAAATGGGCAATTGTTACAATACGTGAGCACCGAGTAGGTAATCATTACAACACGTGGGCAACTGTTGGACAACTATGCCAATACGTGAATACCAAATTGGCAATCATTACAAAATCCAAACAAAAAGATCTGTGTGCTTAGGTATATCTAATCAATGTAGCTGCTGACACAAAATCTTGTGACACCAAGCCCAAAAACAGAGAATTAAAAAACAGTGAAGCCCTATAAGTAAAATGTCTATTTTATCCTCCACAAAAACTTGAAAAATGTGCACAACGGTGTCATGCCAATAATACTGGAATTACATAACAATGTTAAATAATCACATTTAAAGATCTTCAGATTATATAAAGAAAGTGTCCAAAAATTATTGTCAGTGTCAGAAATAGTAGACAAATGTTACCCAATCCTACAGAAAAAATATCCAAAGTGCAGGTGTAAAGAAATCCAATGGGAATGGGAATCTTCAAACAGTCATATGATATCATGATCCCGGTCATCACCTATGGCAAAACACGTCGCGTGGGGCCTCTGGGAGTGACTTAATTACGTACCACGAACGATCAGTAGAGTAGGATGGATCTCAAGCGGCCCCATAGCATCAGAATTGTTATACATTGTGAAGCCTGTTTGGATCCTTGGACATCGTAAGTGTGTAGGTCTTAATAAACAAGTTGCAATACTGTTTTACACTAAGTGCCTTTCACTTTTTATTTTTGAGCATCATTGTGGTTGAGTTTGCTATAATAGTTATGGTCATGGTTATCTGGTAAGAGGCTGTCCTTTTTTTTTCCTTACATCCACAGATGCTTTGGGATTGGTTTGAACACTGGGATCACGGTATCATATGACAGTTTAAAAATTCACATTCCTATTGGATTTCTTTACACCTGCACTTTGAATAGTTTTTCCTGTAGGATTTGTGGGGCATTTGTCTACTATTTCTGACACTGATAATAATTTTTGGACAGTTTTTTTTTTTTTTTGTTTGTTTTGTTTATTTTGGGTAAAATAGGAATTTTACTTATAGCGCTGCTCTGTTTTTTATTTATCAATCATTACAATATTTGAGCCCCAAATTGGCAATTGTTACAATATGGAAGCAACAAATGGGCAATCATTATATTATGTGAGCACCAAATGGGTAATTACAATACGTGGGCAACTATTACAAAATGCAGGAAAAAGATGGCCAATTGTTTCAAAACCTCATTAACACATGACCACTCCTTACAAAATGTAGGCAACAAACTGGCAACCATTTCAAAATGGCTTTCACACACTCTAGTAGCTTACTCTCTCAGACAATACAATCAGCTCCTTTCTGGATACCAGGAAAATCAAGTACAGGATAAGGTATCTTAGAATTGTGTGTAAAACGGACATAGACACAAATCTTTTGAAAAAAACAATAGGAGCAGTAAAGCACCCTCACTTTGTTACAATAGCAAGTATAAAGGACACCACAAGCAGTATATAATAAGAGCTGGCACGAATGAGAACAAGTACAAATCAATAAAAAATGACCATAGTAAGCACCCCTGTCAGTAATAATTGGTTTGTCTTAACACTCACTGACCCATTTTCCGGACAGCTTGGATCTATTAGAGCGGGGGTCCCAACCTCTAGGCCGCAGACCAGTGCCAGTCTGTGGCACGTTTGCAGCCGGACCACAAAGGCTGCACTGTTAAAGGTGCGACGGTAGGCGAGCAAAGAGATGACATCATCTGTCACCACCCGCCCCACATCACCACTATCCCACTCTCACTCTAGGCTAGGCTCAATGCACCAATGCGCATGTCTGTGCAGCCACCAATGCAGCAACAACCTGTATCTGGTGGTAGGCAACATGGCAAGTGACACGCTGCATCTGGTAGCAAGTGACACGCTGCATCTGGTGGCAGGCGACGTGGCAAGTGACAAGCTGCAATTGGTGGCAAGTGACAAGCTGCATCTGGTGGCAGGCGATATGGAGAGTGACAAGCTGCATCTAAAGGCAGGCGACATAGCAAGAGACAGGCTGCATCTGGTGGCAGGTGACGGGGCAAATGATGACAAGCTGCATCTGAATGCAGGTGACGTGGCACGTAACAAGCTGCACCTGGTGGTAGGCGATGAGGCAAGTGACAAGCTGCATCTGAAGGCAGGCAACGTGGTAAGTGACCCACTCAGGGCTGCCACTGTTTCTGCATTATGGGGAGCTGAACTATTTAATTTTATATTATAATGTAATAATAGAAATAATGTGCTTCCATCATCCTCACACCATATCCACCATGGTGTCGTGATGATTGAAGCGCTAACACCAGCCATTCCCCCGACAAATACCCCCCCCCCCCACGGTGCCAAAAAGTTTGGGGACTACTGTTTTAGAGGACATTGAAAAATAACGGAATTACGGATCTCCAGGTAAAAATAAAGAAAAACGTTAACTAATGCAGCCACCATATCAGTGGCCTGCAATATATGACTTTTTTGTTTTTGGATTTAATAACGCTTTAGAAGAGACCTGAGTGATACCAAATACTATTGTGGGAATTAATATACTTACCGTATATACATTGTTTGTACGTGGGCAACTATTACAAAATACATGCAAATAATGGCCAATTGTTCCAAAACCCGATTAACACATGGCCACTCGTTACAGCCAATATTGCAAAAAAAAAAACACAGAAAAGCCAATTCCTTTAACATTAATAAATAAAAGGATCTACTTTGTAAAGACAAACATGTGCTCATGATATAGTCTATCAAATGTGGCTGCACACATACACAAAGGGGTTGATTTACTAACACTGGAGAGTACAACATCTGGTGCAGCTGTATATGGTAGCCAATCAGCGTCTAACTTCAGCTTGTCCAATTAAGCTTTGACAAAAAATTTAGAAGCTGTTTGTTTTCTATGCAGAGCTGCACCGCATTCTGTAGTCTCCAGTTTTAGTAAATATATGTAGCGGCCATAACCCTCGATGGGGCGGCCTTGACTTTTGGGCTTACCAGTTACCTCCGCTTGGCTTGTCGATGAATGTCCAGGGTTTCCCAGGGTTAGTCTGTCTCCTTGGCAGTACTGTGAAACTGTGGATTCTTTAGTGTCCCTAACAACCCAGCAACCAGGCTCTTCTTGAGATGCCAGCTTGTTGGCCCACCTCCGAAGAGTCCTCTCCCGGTCGCCTATGCAAGTTGCGGTGCCCCTCCAGTGATGAGAGCACACCAGGACGCCTTGAATCCTCCTTCAGTTACTGTGCCTCGGACCAGCCGGCTCTGAGACTTGGGAACAGATGGATCCTTGCCCCAGACCCTGCCAGTCTATGGGGCTAGTCAAACTGACCTTGTTGCGGGACAGCAAACGCTCCCAGGCCCCGGACCCCTCACGGGACTACCCCGGTCCAGAACCAGGAACAGACAGCTACGGCCGAACACCGAACATGTGACTTCAGCACCTTAAGTACCCTTCCCCAGACTACACAGCGGGGCCAGACGCACCCACTGATTGGCTCCGGGGAAGACTGATACCTAAGACATCCAACCAGGCCTGGTTCTATCCCTGTCATGTGTACCTCACTGTACCCATGACCAGGCAGAACCCTAGTACAGCCCAGCTGAACTGATGCCAAAGCTAACCTGCACAATTAACCCTCAGAACCCCATTACTGTTCTGAGGGAAAAACTAAATTTCCACATATAGTATTAGCGGACACCTTGTGAAAGTTTCCCCGCTACATATATTTCAACATGTGTTCTTTTCTATAGTTCTGCATTAAATTCCATTGATCTGTTGCATGCCAGTTGAAAGTTCAGAAAAAGCTTAAGGCTGGTGTAGAAGATGGGCATCTTTGTCAAACACAAGTATCGTCATTCAAATGCAACCCTGCTCAAATGCATGTGTTTGAACTTTGAAGCCTTTGACTTGCTTTGGGTGCAGTTAAGAAGGCACATTAAAAGCACAAGCATTGTGTGAAGAAACACAAGGCAAAGCAGATCAAATGCAACCTCTAAATTGTCATCTACACTACTCCTTTGAAGCCAGTAGAAATCTACTCATCAGGATTTGACATGTGTTTCAAACACATGCCAAATACAGGAAAACAACATGTCTACAAATGTCCCTATAGTTTTAGTATCAGTGATGGTTTCCAAAATGATGTTGTGGCGACCACGGTTAGGCTTTGGTGTTTGCATCTTATTCCAAACTCCCCTGAGCTATTCCACCAGGAAGCTGTCACTTTGAACCACCAAACACAAGTGACCAAAGCATTCCCCACCATGCAGCAACACGTATACACACTCCTTTTGTTTATACAAAAACTATTGTGACAGCTGAATGAACACAGACTTCCCAGCAATGCCCCTTTCGCTCAATCAAGGTGTAGCGGTCATAACCCCTAGGGGCGACCTTGAATTTTCTAGGCTTACCAATTACCTCCTCGTAGCTCGTCGGTTGTTGTCTAATGCCGCGTACACACGGTCGGAATTCTCGTCGGAAAAAGCTCTGATGGTTTTCCCGTCGGAATTCTGATGGAATTTCGCTCAAACTGTCTTGCCTACACACGGTCACACCAATTCCGACGGTCAGTAACACAGCGGCATAAAACACGTTCGACAGCACTATAAAAGGGAAGTTTAATGCTTCCGAGCATGCGTCAAATTGTTTCCGAGCATGCGTCGGAATTTTGCGTGTCGGAATTGCATACACACGATCGGAAAATCCGATAGAAAGGTTCTCCGTCGGAAAAATTGAGAACAGGTTCTCAATCCAAAGTCCGTCGGAAATTCCGACAGAAAAAGACCGATGGGCATAAACACGGTCGGAAAATCCGTTGAAAAGATCCCATCGGACTGTTTCCATCGGAAATTCCGACCGTGTGTACGCGGCAGGGTTAGTACCCAGTAACTTCAAAAGCTGACACGCAAAAGTCCTTTTGAGGATTTTTATTTTTCAGGGATAACATCCAACTATAACACAGTCTCAGGTGGGAATAGAGGGCACAGGTGATAAAACTCAGGCACTTTGAACTGCTGACATCCACTGAATGTCTCTTAGTTAGCCCAGAGAGTAGCCACTCGCAACTGGGTGCTTCACTGCTGGATAAACCTCTAACCATAGATTTAGCAGCCAACATGTGATCCGGAAACTTCGCAAAGTCTCTGCCACAGACTAGATTGTAACTGAAGATTAGTTGGGAACCTTTCCCACAGTACCTGGATCTCTCAGCCTGCTTGGTGATACTGTGTGAAGTGTGGATTCTCTAGTGTCCATACAACTCCACTCCCAGGCTCTTACCGAGCAGCCAGCTTCTTGGCCCTCCTCCGAAGAGTCCTCCCCTGGTCACTTGTACGAGTTGCCGTGTCCTATCAATACCAAGAGCACACCGGGACACCTCCGAATCCTCCTTCAGTTACTGGGCCTCTAACTAGACAGTTCCGAGGCTCTGGAACGGACGGATCCCCACCCCAGACCATGAGGGCCTCTGGGGCTGATCAGGGTGACCAGGCTTACGGGGGCAGCAGACACTCCTGGGTTCGGGACCCCTCATGGGGCTGGCCCGGACCGGAACCAGGAATCAAAGCAGCAGCCGAACCCTGAACACGTGATTTCAGCCCCTTAAATACCCCTTCCCAGATTACGCAGCGGGGCCAGACGCGCCCACTGATTGGCTCCGGGAAAGATTGGTACCTAACACGTCCAACCAGGCTTGGTTCTCAGCCTGTTACAGGTGCCTCACTGCACCTATGACCAGGCAGAACTTCAATACAGCCCAGCCAAACTGATGCCAAAGTAAAAACCTGCACAATTAACCCCCAGAACTCTGTTACAGTTCTGGAAAACTAAATTTACATATGTATAGCGCACACTTAGTCAAGTGCCGGCGCTACAAAGGTAACATGTAGTCTCCAAAAGTCTTTAGAACAACAGAGTCTACTTGAGAAGCACTACATCAGTAAAAAATATCAAAACACAAACAGCAACTTACAATTATCCTTATAAGCTGTGTCTCTCACAGTGAAACCCAGGGTAGTTCTAGTAATACAGGTAAAAAACTGGAGGCATCCAAGGTCCAAGGACCACCCCACTTGAACTGGGGTACTCTGGTAGCAAATGGGGAGGTGGCCCCCACAGCAGCTAGGTCTTCTGAAGAAGATGCATTTTAGCAGGCTCTGGCCCAGATACCATCATGCTCAGCGAAGAGCCTCTCACCTGGATGAAGATCAGTTGCTCAGCTACCTCTGCCTCATTAGGCCTCTTTGAGCTCCTGAGAGAGAAAAACAGACATTTATCTTTTCTGGGCGTGTCCAGGAACCAAGGTGGTTTTGGGAAATGGGGTTAGGGGCCTACGTTTACATCTGAGCATGACAAGCAAATGGGCACTCTAGTATATCTAAAGCTACAACTTTTTTTCTTTTTCAGAAAGAGTTTGAAAGGGTTAGTACCCCTGCCAGGTTTTCATTGCTGCCTATGTCCCTACTGGGAAGATACCTCTTTTATAATAGGCCTGGTGAAAATTGAAAATTTTACAACTGTCACTGGAACAGGAAATTTTCCATATGGAAACCTTTGCTATAATAGTACGAGTTCCTTTTACTTTGGAAGGATTTCCTCTCATTTCCTAGTTTGTCTTCAAGACAGGAAGCTAAGGCAAATTTAAGGCAGATTTCCCCACTAGAATCTAGAAAGCAAAAAAAAAAAAAGAAAAGAAAAAACAGGTAACAGGATTCGTACCCTATCCAGAGAATTTCTAAATAGCTACGGGGTAAAATAGACCTGCATAGTTGGAATATCACTTAACAAAAATTGTTGAATGATTTTAAAGAGGGATATACTCCATTACATTTTCGTAGCATAGATGGAACCATCTGGTTTAGTCACTTATACACATACACTATATTACCAAAAGTATTGGGACACCTGCCTTTACATGCACATGAACTTTAATGGCATTTCATTCATATTCATTCATATTCTGTATGTTGAGTTGGCCCACCCTGTGTAGCTCTAACAGCTTCAACTCTTCTAGAAAGGCTGTCCACAAGGTTTAGGAGTGTGTCTATGGGAATGTTTGACCATTCTTCCAGAAGCACATTTGTGAGGTTAGGCACTGATGTGGACAAAAAGGCCTGGCTCGCAGTCTCCGCTCTAATTCATCCCAAAGGCAGGGCTCAAGTCCTGCGGGAACGCATGGGAACGGAGTTCCTGTACTTTTTCCACAACAGGAACTCAGTTCCCGTTAGCAGCTGTGACTTTGAAGTATGCAAGCTGTGTGGCAGGTGCTACACCAGCAGCCGCCGACACAGCTCGCAATAGTATGTGACGCAGACCAGGGGTGGACTGACCATTCAGGCATTGCCCCATGACAGCTTCCGCTTCAATCTACCTGTCAATCACAGCTAGCTGACGGGTAGATCAGGTCCCTGCTGCTAAGAGATTGTGTTTAGTCAGACCTCTCGTGATGCGCTCCTCCCGGCCGGCCCCTCCTGATTTTCTGTCTCCTCATCTCCCCCCCCCCCCCACAGTCTCCTGCATACTTGCTCTGTGTGTCCCGCTGAATCCCCCCCTCCTCTATCTTCAGTGCCATATGATGAGAGAACCCAGAGGAGGAGCACAGCTATTCTGCTCACAGGACATGCAGGGAGAGAGGTGAGCTGAGGGAGGAACATCAGTTTGGGGTGGTAAGCTGAGCACAATACCTGGCAAAGTTTAATGCCAGAAGGGAAGTTTATGTGGAAATATGTGAAGGGTTGGAATAGCAGCGAGTGTGTGTTGGAGCCCTGCAGAGTTTGCAGCCCCCCAAGCTAACATACATCTCCTAAGCAGGAACACATCACTATCTCCCCAAGCATTCTGTCCAGATAATGTGCAGTTCATTTATGACCTTTCCGTTTAACCCTGTGTTATCCAAACTCTGTTCAATGAAAAGTGTAAACTCACCACATATACACTCTATATACAAAATAAAATTCCCCAATAAAGATCAGAACATGATGTTCACATTTGCATGGAAGCACAATTGAATGAATGCTGATTATGCAGAGAATTACGGTATTTATGTTTATTGAGGATTGTTTTTTTTGTATGTACTAACAGTTAAGCTTCATACACACAATACGAAAATTGGATGAAAAATACCACTTTTGAAGCGTTCGTGCATATGAGCGTATTTTTTTTTTTTTTTTTGGTGGGCGCGTGGATCTTGGGTGGGAGTTCCCACACTTTTTTCCCCAGGACTTGACCCCTGCCCAAAGGTGTTCTATCAGGTTGAGGTCAGGCCAGTCAAGTTCCTCCACCCCAAACTTGCTCATCCATGTCTTAATGGACCTTGCTTTGTGCACTGGTGCGCAGTCATGTTGGAACAGGAAGGGGCCACTCCAAATGTTCCCATTAAGTTGGGAGCATGAAATTGTCCAAAATGTATTGGTATGCTGACGCCTTAAGAGTTCCCTTCACTGGAACTAAGGGGCCAAGTCTAACTCCTGAAAAAACTGAAAAAACTGAAATACAACCCAACACCATAACCCCCCCCCCCCCCCTCCAAATAATTTGGATCATTGCACAAAGCAAGGTCCATAAAGACATGGATGAGTGAGTTTGGGGTGGAGGAACTTGGTTGGCCTGCCTTCTTTTCCAACACCAGTGCATCTGGAAGAATGGTCAAACATTCCCATAGACACACTCCTAAACCTTGTGGACAGCCTTCCCAGAAGAGTTGAAGCTGTTATAGCTGCAAAGGGTGAGTCAACTCAATATTGAACCTTACGGACTAAGATTAGGATGCCATTAAATTTCATGTGCTAAAGGCAGGTGTCCTAATACTTTTGGTAATATAGTGTAGGTGGCCATAGAGCATGCAGGTAGTGCTGGGCTTTTTTTCTTTAGACTGCCTAGCATCCTCTGCAAATTGAATGTAATAGATGTATCCTCCACTCTTGAAAAGTAAGCATTTTATAACGAATTAAAAACACACAATTGATTTTTAACCGCTTGCCAACCAGCCACCGCAGTTATACTGCAGCAGGTTGGCTTGGCTATGCAAATCACCATAGGTGTACGTCAGGGTCATACACGGCAATTTCTGGGCGCGCGCTCCCATTTGCCTAGGGGGGAGCCAATCAGGGATTGTTCCCCGCAGTGACAGAATGGGGATTTGCCTGTGTAAACATGGCAAATCTCCGTTCTGACAGGGGTGATCACACAGATCATGTCTTTCTGTTTTGCAGGAAGATGGATCTGTGTGTTGTCCCAGTGAGCCCTTCCCCAACACAGTTAGAACACACAGTGGGGGGAACACAGTTAACCCTTTGATTGCCCCTGATGTTAACCCCTTCTATGCCAGTGTCATTAGTACAATAACAGTATATTTTTACCACTGATTACTGTAGTAATGTCACTGGTTCCCCAAAAAAGTGTCAAAAATGTCCGTTAGGTGTCCGATCTCTCCGCCGCAATGTCGCACTCCTGCTAAAAATCACTGATCGCTGCCATTACTAGTAAAAAATAAATAAATATTAAAACTGCTATTAATCCATCCCCTATTTTGTAGACACGGTATCTTTTGCTTAACCACTTCACATCCGGCCGTAGCCGAATGACGGCCACAGCGCGGATGTGAAATCCCGGGAGGACGTCATATGACGGCCTCCCCTTTCCTCGTTCCCTGTGCGCGCTCACGAGCGCGCAGCAGGGAAATTCTGTGTTGGCCGTGTCCCTCGGACACGGCCAATCACAGATCGCTGTAAACGGCCAATCACAGCGGCCGTTTACAGCGCGATCGCCCTGGCCAATGAGAGATGATCTCATATGTAAACATATGAGATCATCTCTCAGTGCCGCTCCCCCTCCTCACACAGAGACAGCGTGTGAGGAAGGGGAGATTAATGGCTGCAGCGCCGTAAGTTTTAAAAAAATAAAATAAAAATGAAATGCCATCTGTGCCCACTGCCACCACTGCAATCTGTCCCCAATGCCATCTGTGCCCAGTGACATCGCCATTGCCATCTGCCAGTGCCATCCCCAGTGCCATCTGCCAGTGCCATCCCCAGTGCCATCCCCAGTGCCATCTGCCAGTGCCATCCCCAGTGCCATCTGCCAGTGCCATCCCCAGTGACGTCATCTGCCAGTGCCATCCCCAGTGCCATCCCCAGTGCCATCTGCCAGTGCCATCTGTAGTCAGTGCCATCTGCCAGTGCCATCTGTAGTCAGTGCCATCTGCCAGTGCCATCTGTAGTCAGTGCCATCTGTAGTCAGTGCCACCTGTCATCAGTGCCACCTGTCATTAGTGCCATCTGTCATCAGTGCCACATAGTGCCATCTGTCATCAGTGCCACATATTATTGCCATCTGTCAACTGTGTCACGTATTAGTGCCATCTGTCCTCAGTGTCACCTGTCATTAATGCCACGTATCAGTGCCATCTGTCATCAGTGTCATCAGTGTCATGTGTCATCAATGCCACGTATAAGTGCCGTCTGTCATCAGTGCCACGTATTAGTGCCATCTCTCATCAGTGCCACATATTAGTGCCACGTGATATCAGTGCCATGTATGAGTGCCATCTCTCATCAGTGCCACATATTAGTGCCATCTGTCATCAGTGTCACGTGTCATCAGTGCCCCGTACTAGTACCATCTGTCATCAGTGCCGCGTCAGTGTCACCTGTCATCAGTGCCACGTCAGTGTCACGTGTCATTGTCCTGTTGCTCCAGGGCCTTCAAAAGTGTAATAGGTAGTCAACAATTTAGATGTGTAATTTATGCTCCTAGAACACGTGATGGCGCTCCCTGCATGTTGGGCCTCTCTAAGTGGCCAGGCTGTGGAAAAGTCCCACACATGTGGTATCGTAATACTCAGGAGGAGTAGCAGAATTTATTTTGGGGTGTCATTTGTGGTATACACATGCCATGTGAGAGAAATAACCTATTACAATGACAATTTTGTAGAACAAAAATAAAAAATAAAAAAATAATTCATTTTGCAAAGAATTGTGGGAAAAAATGACAACATCAAAAAGCTCACCATGCCTCTTACTAAATACCTTGGAATGTTTACTTTCAAAAAAGGGGTCATTTGGGGGGTATTTGTACTTTCCTGACTTGTTCGGGTTGCAAGAAATGAGATTGGCCACCAGTACATCAAGTGTGATCAATTTTGTATAATTCGCACCACAGCTTGTAGAGTCTGTAACTTTCACAAAGACCAAATAATTTCCACTAATTTGGGTTATTTTTTACCAAAGATATGTGGCAGTATAAATTGTGGCCAAAATTTATGAAGAAAAATTAATAATTTCCTAAATTGTATCACAGAAACAAAGAAAAATGCGTTTTTTTTAAAAAAAAATTCGGTCTTTTTTCAATTATAGCGCAAAAAATAAAAAACCCAGAGGTGATCAAATACCACCAAAAGAAAGCTCTATTTGTGGGAAAAAAAGGACAAAAAATTAATTTGGGTACAGTGTTGCATGACTGAGTAATTGTCAGTCAAAGCGTGAGAGCACCGAAAGCTTAAAATTGGTCTGGATGGGAGGGGGGTTTAAGTGCCTGGTAGGCAAGTGGTTAAACCAATCAATATACGACTTATTGGGATTTGTTTTACCAAACATATGTAGCAGAATACATATCAGCCTAAACTGATGAATTTTTTTTTTTTATTTGTTTTTTGTAAATGTTTTATAGCAGAAAGAAAAAAAAATATTTATATTTTTTTCAAAATTGTCGCTCTTTTTTTAAAATAAAAACCGCAGAGGTGATCAAATACCACCAAAAGAAATCTCTATTTGTGGGAAAAAAAATGACCTCAATTTTGGTTGGGTCCAGCGTCCCACGACCGCACAATTGTCAGTTAAAGCGACTCAGTGGTATATCGCAAAAAATGGCCTGGTCATTAAGGGGGGTGAATCATAAAAGCAGTTAAACAACTATGCTTTCAGATAAAAAGGTCAAATAAAACCGGCGAAAAATGCATTAGCCTTTACCAATAAAAAGCAAATCTTTTGAAAGATGAACAGTTTGTCACAATATAACACATAACATAATAAAATCAAGGTAACGTTGTAGTAGCACCTCTACAAGCATCTGTCTAAAACTGACCTTAGGAAAGAAGCCTATGTAAATATTATCCAATAGTGATAATAAAGTGAAAGCTGAAGATTCCTTTATAAAAATACGGATGTGTACATATAGATTACACAGAGCCCTCAGTAATACTCACACTGCTTCTATATCACCAGGAGCTTAATATATTTTCAAGGTCTTTGAAATTTCCTTCAAGCATCTTCGTTCAGATGTGGATTTTTCCTTCCCAGATAATAACCCCAGATCACTGGTGTTAACAGGAATTGACAGCAGCTGATCTGGCCCTTATTTGCATTGTAAATAACAGGGGGAGAGACGCTGAGAATATTAGATCAGAATCAAGGTAATTTTCATAAGGAATAAGGAAGCTTCTGCCCTTGAAATTCAAACTCTTAGCTCAAAGTAGTCTATTATCACGTTCGCCACGATTCCTGCATCATCTGTCAGTTTTTTCTTCCTTTTTTAATCAAAACCTGTTATATTTTATCATCAGAAATTTTCTTTGTTATATTACACATTTTTTTTTTCTTCCAATCAAGTGAGTATATTGTTTGTTCAGCAAATGTCTTCAGAGAAACTATTCCCTCAGGGAAGCTACATTTTCACAAAAGACATCATCATTTGTAAGAAAATTAATACCATCCAAAGCAGAATTGGACACACTTCACAAATCTGAGATGAGGATGAAAAGATCAGGGGGCAAGATAAATGATAGCTAGAGAGATAGAGAGAGAGATAGATAGATAGATAGATAGATAGATAGATAGATAGATAGATAGATAGATTTAGTGGCTTGGTTTCTAAATGACCCCCTTGACTTTTTACCTATTTTGTTACATTACAGCCTTTAGTTCAATGTTTTCTTAATCTGAATTATATGTGATGGATCAGAACACAACAGTCTAAGTTGGTGAAGTCAAATTATCAAAAATAATAATATACATAAAACAATTTTGCAGAAATAAAAAAAACGGATAATTGGCATGTGCGTATGTATTCACCCCCTTTTGTTATGAAGCGCATAAAAAGTTCTGGTGCAAGGAGGAGACAGGAGAGGACTGGGGGGGAAAACAAGTTAAGGAGGTTGTGCAAGACTTATCCCCAGACAGGAAGGCCTATGTGGTTGCAGTAAGACCAGATTATGGGTCCGATCGCACTTATGCACTGCTGGAGTGGAGGAAAGGGGTTCCTAAGAGTTTTCAAGGCACCAGTGTGAAACTGTCTGACAGAACCCAATTCTGCCTGACACACCCAGAGAGGCAAAGTGAAGGTCCTGTCAGCTCCAAACCACGAAGAGGACCAAAAGACCCACATTCAATGGGTTCCCCTCCAAGTTAGTGGGGCCTTCCCCAATTGTCCCCATTCAAATTGAGGGGATTTATACAAAAGCCCTGCTGGCCACTGGAGCCCAAGTGACCTTATTATACAGGGGCTTCTATAGCCTCATACACACGATCGGACCGTGGACCAACTTTCCCGTGGATTTTTGTCCAAAGGGTGTTGGCCCCAAGTTGGTATTGCATACACATGGCAGGACTTTTTAGCCAACTTTCACCAAATCACTTGGTTTTTCTGCTCTTTACCGCCACCTTTGGTCAACTTCTGTATTGTTGTCTGATCTTTTGCATTGGTTCTGCATTGGTTTGTACAAAAGTCCGTTGGTTTTGTGTACACACGGTCGGACTTTGGTCCATCGACTTTTGTTGGCAGAAAGTTGGTCCGTTCGCACAGCCAACAAAATTCTGATGAAACCTGGAAAAATTTGGTCCGATGGAGCGTACACATGGTCGGATGTTGGTCCAAAACAGCTAATTTGCTTGTTGGTTGTCAAAAAGTCCAATAGTGTGTATGGGCCTTAAGACCGACATCTCAAGCACCTGCCGCTACATAAATTGAAGGAACTGGAGATATGGGGGTTAGGCACTCAGAACTTCCCATATGATGGTTACCTGTCGGTCAGACTCACCTTTGACCCAAGTACAGCAGGAGAGGCTGAGACGTTCGACACCTTGGTCGTGGTATGCCCTCGCCCCCCAGGGGCTGACAAAAGTTCCCTCAATATTGGAACGAACACTGAGTTGGTGAGAAGGCTTCTTACACCGCTTGTGCTCCAGAAGGAACCCCCACTATTAAAATACATCCAATGTTGGCCCAGACATACCAAGATCTTAAGCAGGAAGAAGAGGCTCCTGAAGAGGGAGTGGGGAAAATCTGGCTCTTGGATAGGGGGAAAAATGGGTCCAGCCCGGTGAAGTAGTTTGCCTGAGGGCCTTTGTCAAGTTAAGCTGGAAGAATCCAGGTCCTTTCGTTTGTCCTTGAAGATACAAGCCAGGAAGAAAAGAAGGGGTTAGAACTTATCCCAGAAGGAAAGGATTCCCCCACTGTGGGGTTTTTAGGCAGCTTGCGACAAATGGAGTCGAAAAAGGTATATAAAGTAAAATAATTTATTCAAAAATGGGTATAACAAAATAAATGAATTAGGACATGAGCTCCAGTGCAGAACAATTAAAACATGGATATATAATGCGGACTTGTCAAAACTATTAACCACATGTACAATGTAAATCATGGGGTAGTAGGATGACCCTGACGCGTTTCAACCCACTAGGGGTCTTCTTCAGAGGAGTACGTCCACTAGAAGAAACATACTGTCAATATATTTATCACAATATCGTTGCAGTTAGGCAATAATCTATGATGCAGTAATGTTTAGTATAGTTACCACAAAGGGCATATATCCAAAAGGTAAAATGAAGAAAGAGTCCTCCCACGTGGAGAATCCTTAATGTAGAGGTGTTTCTCGTCTCACCCGGAGGACGCCAGAGTGTTAGAAAGTCTGCCGATGAAACCACATGGGCCAGTGTTTCCAAGCGTGTCTTACGAGGAGTCACACTATAATCCCCCTTCCTCCTTCCGCCGGAATCGGCGGGGGTGTCAGAGGGAAAAGAGGTGCAACCAGATGGAGGTAAGGACAATACTGGCCCAACCTATAATGGGGATTTTGAACAAAAGGGACTGTATTAGGTCTGTTGTACTGGAACATTCTACATGCAGTCTCATATGTTATTTAACTATTCCCATGGCCGTATTTTATGTGCCAGGGATCCATGACATGGGTGTGCCAGTGTTGGGAATCCATGCAAGGTGGTGAAGTATAGTGTCGGTATCACCAAGGGAGTGCCAAAACAGAAAGGATATGAATACGAAAATAAAAGAGTGAATGTGATACGGTGAGTGTGAAGGAATGTGAAAGGTGTGGTGAGATAGTGTGTGAATGAAAACAAGGAAGGGGGTGCAGGGAATGACGTATGATAGCAGGAACTACGTCAACGAAAATAGTACAGCTGAGGCGGGGCTGAATGTAACAAGCAAGAATGGAATTGAAAGTAGAGGGTGAAAATGAAGATGATGATAGATGTGAAAAATGTGTAAAAATATAAAGAAAGAAAAAAAAAAAAAAAAAGGTGTTGTATGGTGAAAAGATAGGCAAAAACAAAACTAAGGCAGACCCAAATACAACACACAATACTGTGATGAATGATCAAGGATTGTGAAATGAAGTGAAAGGGGAGGGAATGTTGTATGATAGGTAAGGGGAGAAAAGGGTGGGGGGAGGGAGAGAATATATAGGAAAAGAATTGTATAGAATGTTGTGCGGATGTATCTGTAGCGCCTATGATGCATCCTTAGGGAATTAAGTGCAAGGAGTGTGACAGTTGCTGATGAAAATAAGTGGGGATAGGGACACACCAAAGTTACCTATGTAGTTAGAGTAGGAGAGATGGATGCCACAGTCCACTGTTTGGGAGTAATATAGTAATGGTCAAAGTGCTGGTAATTAGCTCCAGAAAGATGGTCACCAATACAGTGGCCCCTTATTTGAATAAGGGTAGCACAGTCTATGAATGGATAGAAATGGAGGTAAAGATTAGTGGACATATTTAGGTGTGTCAATATTAAGCGGTCAAACGCAAACATTAGACACAGGGTACATACCTTGTAAAGACAGTCAAATTGTATACCTCCTCTTGCTGGGGCAGTGGGAATAAAATGTGTTTCCACTGGCCCAGCATATATAGGGCAGGTGGGGAAATTAGGTTGATTGAAAAGTTCCCACAGGTGTGTGTAACCTGAAATTAGTCCACCCCCATGGGAGGATTCACATAGGTATATACGGGCAGAAATAAATCCACCTCCACTGGCTGCTATTGGCCGCCGTGCAGGGCGGCCATAGTGTGGCTTCCCCGGCGTCCCTAGAGACCGTTGGCCCGTAGTTACGTCATCCCCGACGTAAATAACATGACGTGCGTGCGTCGTGTGCACATGCGAGGCCACGCGCATGCGCACTAGGGCACGCCGTCCGGGGATGTCTAGGGACGCCGCCGGCAAGGAGAATAGTCCCGATTGGGTGCCTGGGACCAGCCCGGGATTAGCCAATCAGAGACAAAAGGAGGAGCTAACAGGTGGAAAATAGCGACCCCCCTCCCCCTTGCCGTGAAGGCATGCTGGTTGACAAAGGGCCACGGGTTAGGCGGGCATGAGGGCAGGTCCGGGGTGGAGGAAACACCTATAACCAAGGATAAAAAGGATATAAAGAATATAAAGTTGATCTGTCTATGGCTCTAATGGGACATAAATATATGACCACAGAGGGCACTGCGTAACTCAGGCCGTATTAAGACAGAATTTGCTCCTTAGTCGCTGATCTGTGGGCAAAAAAATATATATGTTGCAAAATTGTTTGTTTTAATTATAGCAATACTAGTTAGTTATACATACAGATACAGGAGCTATTGGTATAATAATGAATATCAAACGGTTGTACAAGACGTCATGATATAATATGATATGGTAAATTACTACTCAATCATTCCTAATGGGACGCTATAAAGGTGGATCGTGTAGTTAGAAGGCCAAGTCGTGGTTGCGCAAAGGTGCGGTTAAACGCCCTGCGCAGGCATGATCGGCTGTACCCGCGTGCCAACAACCTGGCTTGAAGTTTGCTTGCCTCAAGTCTGAAAAGGGAATCGTTGGAGCAGTCGTAGCTCAACATGAGGTTAGCCCATCCCTCTCCCTTGAAGTCACTCATTGTAAAACACGTTGTCAGAATATCAAAAGGAATATCAAAATGTCAAAAATTACAACAAGTAAGTAAACGATTAGATACCAAAGCTCATGTTCTAACTCTCGTGTGTCTGGGAAGGGGGAAAGGTGTTTAGCCACCAAATTTTAAACGACAGAGAAAAGACACATACCCGAGGGTGTGGAGAGTGCTGCTCACCCCTATGGGATACAAGAAGGAAAGGATTCCCCCACTGTGGGGTTTTTAGGCAACTTGCGACAAATGGAGTCGAAAAAGGTATATAAAGTAAAATAATTTATTCAAAAACGGGTATAACAAAATAAATGAATTAGGACATGAGCTCCAGTGCAGAACAATTAAAACATGGATATATAATGCGGACTTGTCAAAACTATTAACCACATGTACAATGTAAATCATGGGGTAGTAGGATGACCCTGACGCGTTTCAACCCACTAGGGGTCTTCTTCAGAGGAGTACGTCCACTAGAAGAAACATACTGTCAATATATTTATCACAATATCGTTGCAGTTAGGCAATAATCTATGATGCAGTAATGTTTAGTATAGTTACCACAAAGGGCATATATCCAAAAGGTAAAATGAAGAAAGAGTCCTCCCACGTGGAGAATCCTTAATGTAGAGGTGTTTCTCGTCTCACCCGGAGGACGCCAGAGTGTTCTAAGTCTGCCGATGAAACCACATGGGCCAGTGTTTCCAAGCGTGTCTTACGAGGAGTCACACTATAATCCCCCTTCCTCCTTCCGCCGGAATCGGCGGGGGTGTCAGAGGGAAAAGAGGTGCAACCAGATGGAGGTAAGGACAATACTGGCCCAACCTATAATGGGGATTTTGAACAAAAGGGACTGTATTAGGTCTGTTGTACTGGAACATTCTACATGCAGTCTCATATGTTATTTAACTATTCCCATGGCCGTATTTTATGTGCCAGGGATCCATGACATGGGTGTGCCAGTGTTGGGAATCCATGCAAGGTGGTGAAGTATAGTGTCGGTATCACCAAGGGAGTGCCAAAACAGAAAGGATATGAATACGAAAATAAAAGAGTGAATGTGATACGGTGAGTGTGAAGGAATGTGAAAGGTGTGGTGAGATAGTGTGTGAATGAAAACAAGGAAGGGGGTGCAGGGAATGACGTATGATAGCAGGAACTACGTCAACGAAAATAGTACAGCTGAGGCGGGGCTGAATGTAACAAGCAAGAATGGAATTGAAAGTAGAGGGTGAAAATGAAGATGATGATAGATGTGAAAAATGTGTAAAAATATAAAAAAAAAAAAAAAAAAAAGTGTTGTATGGTGAAAAGAAGGGCAAAAACAAAACTAAGGCAGACCCAAATACAACACACAATGCTGTGATGAATGATCAAGGATTGTGAAATGAAGTGAAAGGGGAGGGAATGTTGTATGATAGGTAAGGGGAGAAAAGGGTGGGGGGAGGGAGAGAATATATAGGAAAAGAATTGTATAGAATGTTGTGCGGATGTATCTGTAGCGCCTATGATGCATCCTTAGGGAATTAAGTGCAACTTATCCCAGAAGTGTTGCCCACCAGGACATTGAAGAGGACTCATGGCAAGGTTCCAGTCAGTGTCCGTAACGTAGCAGCTGTGCGAGTGAGGGTGCCATCCAGACTACTGTTAGGACAGGTTAGTCCAGCAACCCTAGTCTCGGCATGTGGCTTGAAGGAAGGATCAGCAGCAGAGATCCCTCAAGAAGAGTTCTGCCCTAAGGACACGCCACTTACCCCTGCCTGGAGGGAAAGAGCTAAGGCCCAACTTCTAAAATGGAGGGACGTTTCTCAAAAAGCAAGTTTGATGTGGGATTATTGAAGAGTGCCACCCATCGAATTAGTCTGGAGAAAGACGAGCCTTTTAGGGAAAGGGTCAGGCGAATCCCATTGGGAGATCTGGAAGATGTGAGAGAACAATTGGCTGAACTCAAGAGAACGGGCATTATCCGGGAATCCAGGAGTCCTTATGCCTCCCCAATAGTGGTGGTGTGGAAGAAGAACGGGTCTCTACCCTCTGTATTGATTATAGGACCCTGGACCGGAGGACCATTCCCGACCAGTACACTACACCTCGGATTGAGGATGCTCTGCTGTGCCTGTCGGGAGCAAAGTGGTTCAGTGTGCTGGATTTGAAGAGTGGATACTATAAGATCCCCATGCGCCCTGAAGACAGAGAGAAGACTGCCTTTATCACCCCGGTGTTTTTTTTTTTAGTTCAACCGGATGCCACAAGGACTGTCTGGGGCCCCAGCAACTTTCCAGAGACTGATGGAAAAAACAGTGGGTGACATGAACCTAATAGAAGTACTGGTATACCTGGATGACATACTAGTGTTTGGAAGAACATTGGAAGAACATGAGGAACGCCTGGAAAAGGTCCTGAAGAAACTTCATGAGGAAGGCCTGAAGCTCTCTGTGGAAAAATGTCAGTTTACCCAGCCCTTAGTGAATTACCTGGGACACATTGTGTCCGAAGAGGGAGTGGCAACTGATCCCAAGAAGTTAGAAGCTGTCACTTTTTGGCCCAGGCCCACCAACGTAACTTAACTCAGGTCATTCTTAGGGTTTTGCTCATACTACAGAAGGTTCGTGGAAGGGTTCGAAAAAATAGCCCACCCACTCACTGAGCTTATAAAGAATCAGGAAGAGGCTAGTGAAAACCCAGATCAGTCAGGAAAGCCAAAAGAAGGGCCCAGAAGAAAAAAAGAGTCCATCCAGGATCAGTGGACTCCAGAATGTGAGGAAGCCTTCAGGCAGTTGAAGTGGAGCCTTACCACTGCTCCGGTTTTGGCCTATGCAGACCCTACTAAGCCTTACAAGCTGCATGTAGATGCCAGTCGAGACGGACAGGGAGGAGTGCTCTACCAAGTGCATGAAGGGCATCTGCGACCCATCGCCTATGTGAGTAGAAGTTTGATGCCTGCTGAAAGAAACTATCCAAATCACAAGCTTGAATTTCTGGCTCTAAAGTGGGCAGTGGTAGACAAGCTGAAGGACTACCTGTATGGGGCTGAATTTGTAGTGAAGACGGACAACAACCCCCTCACTTACTTGCTCACCACTGCGAAGCTGGATGCCACTGGTCACAGGTGGCTAGCTGCTCTTTCGGCATTTACCTTCAGCCTGAAGTACAGACCAGGGATTGGTAACCGAGATGCGAATGCTCTGTCCAGAAGGCCTCACGACCCTCAGAATCCCTCAGAAGACTGGACTCAGCTTACTGCAGAAGGGGTAAGAGCCCTGTGTGAAGGGACAAGTCAGTATGGAAAAGGTGGGGTCAGAGCCGAAGAAGTAGGAGTGTCCTCAGTGGGAGTTCCCAAGTGCTATTGCAATGTCTCTCAGGTTGTACAAGAAGGTCTTCCCAAGCTATCTAAAAAAGATCTCAGGAGAGATCAAGAGGAAGATCTACTGTGCGGACTGGTGCTGAAGGCATTGGAACATCAACAGTCTGATGTACTGCTGAAGAGCCCCAGTAAGGAAGCCCGGCTGTTACTGAAGGAATGGGATTGGTTGCAGTTGCAACAGGGGGTGGTCTACCGAAGTGGCAGCTGTTCTTGCCAGAAAAGCACAGAGAGAGGGTACTGATTGCCCTACACGACCACCATGGCCATTTGGGAGCCAAAAGAACTCTTCCATTAGTAAGGGACAGGTTCTACTGGCCATACATGAGGACAGAAGTGGAGAGTTACTGTCATTCCTGCCTCAGGTGCATACAACGGAAGACATTGCCTCAGAGGGCTGCCCCAATGGGCCATCTGGAGAGCCAGGGCCCAATGGACCTGGTCTGCATAGACTTTATCTGTTTAGAATCTGACCTGAGTGGGCAGGGGGACATTTTTGTGGTAACCGATCACTTTACCCATTATCACTTAGCCCGATTACCAGTGGATCTGGCTTTTGGAACCTCCTTGGATGACACATCAGAGACCTCTCATAGAGGGTATTTGGATAGGCTGAGGAGGAACTTGAGAATTGCTTACGAGCAGGCCCAAGCCACATCGAGCTCCAGAGAAAACAGGAACAAGAGGAACTTTGACCTGAAAGTGAGAGTTCAAGACCTTCAACCAGGTGACCGGGTTTTGCTGAGGAATCTAGGCATCCCAGGCAAGCATAAGCTGGCTGATCGCTGGAGATTACAGCCTTATGTTGTGTGTAGGAAACTTCCAGGGCTCCCAGTGTATGAAATTAATTCGGAAGGAAACACTGGGGCAGTGAAGACCTGGCATCAGAATCACCTCTTGCCTCTCACTGAGGCAGTCAGGATAAATGCCGAAGAGGAACTCCCATCCACATCCACCGATGTGTGTAGGCCAGCAACCAGATCTCAGTTTGTGCCCTCTGTAGATGAAGATGAGGAAATAGAGATGAGTTGGCTGTGGTCTACAGAAACTTCAGAAGTAGATGCTGATGTCTCTTCAGAAGTGGAGGAAGATAGTAATGGAGCTCTCAGGACAGAGGCCTCAGAATTTGTACCGGCAACCTATCCTACAGAGGAACTCAGTACTCTTAGTTACTCCCCACCTGCAGACACTGAGAGAGGAGTTGAAGATACTTGTTAGCAAGAAATGGATACCCCGAAAGTGCAAAGAGAGACATTCGTCCACCAGGCAGACTGACTTACGATACATTGGGCGAATGCTCTGAAGCATCTCAGTTTGTAAGCAAAAGAAACCCTAAACTGCCTGGTCCCTCTACTACTGATTCAGTAGGGGACAGCCCCACCTCACCCCTTGGCACATCTGTACCAGATATGGTAGTATCAGCTGTGAGTGCACAGGATAGCTCCCCATCATATGATAACTGGTGGGAAGTTCCTCTGTCTGTATTATGTGACCGTATAGAAGCTAGAATACAGGAAAGAGCTAGCAATTTGAACCTCTTTGGGGACCAAAGAGATAAAGTAGGGGGAGTGTGTAGCGCTGACATCCTTGCCTATTGATGTGGTTATGTATATAGTAATGTAAAGTCTATGGCCATTGCTATGGTTCAGTGTTCTAGTGACCAAATACTGACCAAATACTGGTAATGCACTGATATGTTTATTACATCAGAACAAGCACAGAAGACTTTTACAGGAAGTACTGTTGTTTTGATTGAGAAGGTTGACCTTGTTACCCAGGAGTCTGTGTGACCTACCCATGAACACTCTCTTATGCAGTGCATGCTGGGTAGGAGATAAAAGGAACCTGAGCGGCCATTTTAGGTCTCTTGGGATCACGTTGCCTGCCTGTGCGGACCTGTGAGGAGGCTTTCCGGGGACAGCGTCAAACAGTCACTTCGGAGCACGAACCTGCTTGTTTGTGAAGTGACCTGACGGAGGCTGAGAGACGGTGACTGGATTGACAAGGCCCAGAGACACTCATCTGAGTATTGGGGGACCGGATCCATCCTGTGGAGCAGTGCGGAGTGTCTGGCCCAGCTGACACAGAAGCAAGCTACAGTCATCGGACCGAGGTTATCACACGGATCTCTGATTCAGTTGGTGAGCGGGTTACGGCCCACTGTTTATTAACTTTTACACGCAGTTTGACTCACATACAAGCCTCGCTGGAATCTGTAGTTCCACGGAGGAGTAACAGAGCAACTGACACTGAGCAGGCTTGAGGCCTATCTACTCTAGCGCCTCAAGCATGGTAAATTGGTTATTGAAGTTACACCAGGAGCACTTCAACTTAACCTCCCACAGACTTTGGATTACAAATTACAGAGTGACTTTAGCTAGCGAAGAAAGAAGATTCACGGACAAAGAATCTTGTTAAAACCATGATGCTAAATGGATCTTCCTAAGCCTGACCAAGTTCAGCCTGGAGGCAAAGGCCACCCCTCCCCCCCAGACCTAGGGGACCCTCTTAGGCCACTGACAACCCACTCAGCACTCCATCTTCACCCGACTCCTTTGCTAGCATGGCTCTCCCATATTTAGGGGCTGACCCAGCCACCCTGCCAGGCCCTCTGCCTGGGCATTGGCCAGATTCCCTCAAGTATGCAGATCAGGACCTCCTGGCCTCCGCCCAACTAACTTACAGAAGCAGGTATCAAAGACCCACACTGTAGAGCCATCCAGCCTGACCTCTAGTAACCTGGCCAGATTATAGACTTTTACAGTTACCATGAGTCAAACATAAATTTCCCTGCCCTAATTTAGTAGCACACTAGAGGGTTCTACATATATAAAAAAATATTGTTTACATTTGCCTTAATAAATTTTATATGTACATGGGGGAAGCCAGACTGGCTCATTACATACACATGCACATGCTTACTAGTTCATACACATGCTTACTAGTTCTAGACAATAAACAGGCTTTAATGCTATATTGCAAAGTGAAAGACTGTGGGTCAGATATGATAAATACAGCAGAGTTTCTTGATATGCGATCACTTCTAGAATGACTGTTTTCAGATCCATATACCATCAAGCTCTCAAACAGTAAGTAAAGATGTAGCGTCTTTCTCTAGTTAGCCTATATTTTGTTTTTGGCCTAAATGTAGTCAGTGGAACAGTGATCTTTTGTTTTTGTCTGGTGAGGGTTTTCAAGGCTGTGTGATTGATTTCTTCTACCTGCTTCTGGAAGAAGCTTCCAGAAAATAGGGCAAGGAGAATCAGGTATCAAGTTATGAATATTTATCATGCCTCAGCCAACCCCTGGAAGGGAGCATCCAGAAAGTGGCTGGGGAGGTGATAAATGTTTGGAAGGCCTTTCCAGAGTGTTCTTTTCTTTTCAGGGAGGGTTCCACTGGAGCTGCTGCCTCTGGAAGGCAGCTAGTGTGACAGAAGCTTTGCAATTTTGGGCCTCCGAAGTTGCTGGGCGGATTACATAGAGAAGATTTTCCAAAGGATTTCTGCCGGAGGGCATTGCCTGGGACGAGGTCTGAAGAAGGATCTTTTGTCTCCGACACTGAAGTGTGTCATGCGGAAGCTGGGTTGCAGTCAGCTCCTGTGACAATTGAGTAACACCTGGTTTTGGGACTTTCATGTGTGACTGCAGCTTTAAAGATGTGTGCTAAGAAGTTTGTCCTTCTGCTATTTTTGCTATCATTTTGGAGTATCCTGAACCCCTAAATCCCCTCCTGTTCAAGTTTCTGCAATAAATTAACAACAAGGACATCCCCTAGACAGCGCCTGTGTTGTCAGTGTGCATGGAACTGTGTCTGTGGCAGACAGTCTCTGTACTAGCCAGGAAGACCTGGGCACATTCTCAGCTGCCCCTTCAAGGGTGAGTGCTACATATGAAAGTAAAAGTCAAAAATAACTTTCAACTAAATACTATAAAATTATTCTTAAACTTTCTGTCTTTTAAAACATTGTAAGCAGGACAGGAAATAAGGCAAAGTCTCTGTAATGCCGCGTACACACGAAGGGACAATCCCGCGGGATTATCCTCTGGACTCAAGTCCAGCGGACAATCCCCTCGTGTGTGGGCGTCGGCGGACCAAAGTTTTAAGTTTGGTTTTAAAATGATCCGCTGGACTTGGCAGTCCAGCGGACAATTCCGCCGTTAGTAGGCTAGTCCGCCGGACTTTTGAAAATGAACGGACTTGCCGCTCATCGGCAAGTCCGTTCATTTAGCACGTGACTTCAAGTTACGTAGCTAGCGTAGGCAGTAAATGCCGGCGCGCTAGCTCCGTAAGCTGGCATGGATTTAAAGGGACTCCCCACGCCGAAAAACGGCGTGGGGGTTCCCCCCAAATCCATGTCAGACCCTTATCCGAGCACGCAGCCTGGCAGGCCAGGAAAGGGGTGGGGACGAACGAGCGCCCCCCCTCCTGAGCCGTACCAGGCCGCGTGCCCTCAACATGGGGGGTGCCCTGGGGAAAGGGGGGCCGTGCGGCCCCCCCACCCTAGAGCACCTTGTCCCCATGTTGATGAGGACAAGGGCCTCTTCCCGACAACCCTGGCCGTTGGTTGTCGGGGTCTGCGGGCGGGGGCTTATCGGAATCTGGGAGCCCCCTTTAATAAGGGGGCCCCCAGATACCAGCCCCCCACCCTATGTGAATGAGTATGGGGTACGGTGTACCCCTACCCATTCACCTAAGGTGTAAAATGTAAAGTACAAAAACACCCACACTTTTGAAAAAATAGTTTATTGCACTGCTCCGGGGGTCTTCTTCCGTCTTGGGGGTCTTCTCGCCGGACTCCTCCGCCATTTACCAAGCTCTTTTACCGAGCGGAGAAGTCCGGCTACCTTCTTCGTCGTCGCCGCCGTCGTCTGGGGGTCTCGATCCGCCTTCGGGGGTCTTCCGGGGTCTTCCGGGTGTCTCTTCTGTTCTTGCGGCGGTCGTCGTCTTCCGCGCCGCCGGCGCCTTCTTCTTCTTGTTCTTCTTCTTGTTCTTCTTCTTCTTCCGATGTTGACCCGTCGCTGTCTCTGCCCGGAATGGCAGAGCCGCGCTGTGCTGGGACTTACATAGGGACATGGGGACAGGGTCACATGCTCATGTCACATGGTGTCCCCGCCCCCCTGTGATGTCACAGTCCCGGAGGACGTCTTGTAGTGATGTACAAGACGTATGGCGAGCTGATAAAAAGGAAGTTCAATAGTCATGTGATATCTCCATTACGAACGCTAGTTTTACAAGACCGAGCGCTTCTGGCTCGGATCCTCCTGAATGTACGAATTTACGGAAATTCGTACGAATCAAAAACTCGGACGAATTTCCGTAAGTACTAATCTCACATGTCTACCGTACACACGATCAGACTTCCCAAATACAAATCTGTGGAATTTTGTTCGAAGGGTGTTGGCTCCAACTTGTCTTGCATACACATGGTCACACAAATGTTGGCCAACAATTTCGAACGTAGTGATGTACAAGACGTATGGTGAGCCGATAAAAAGGAAGTTCAATAGTCATGTGATATCTCCATTACGAACGCTAGTTTTACAAGACTGATCGCTTCCGGCTCGGATCCTCCTGAATGTACGAATTTACGGAAATTCGTACGAATCAAAAACTCGGACGAATTTCCGTAAGTACTAATCTCACATGTCTACCGTACACACGATCAGACTTCCCGAATACAAATCCGTGGAATTTTGTTCGAAGGATGTTGGCTCCAACTTGTCTTGCATACACATGGTCACACAAATGTTGGCCAACAATTACGAACGTAGTGACGTACAAGACGTATGGCGAGCCGATAAAAAGGAAGTTCAATAGTCATGTGATATCTCCATTACGAACGCTAGTTTTACAAGACCGAGCGCTTGCGGCTCGGATCCTCCTGAATGTACGAATTTACGGAAATACGTACGAATAAAAAACTCGGACGAATTTCCGTAAGTACTAATCTCACATGTCTACCGTACACACGATCAGACTTCCCAAATACAAATCCGTGGAATTTTGTTCGAAGGGTGTTGGCTCCAACTTGTCCTGCATACACATGGTCACACAAATGTTGGCCAACAATTTCGAACGTAGTGACGTACAAGACGTATGGCGAGCCGATAAAAGAAGTTCAATAGTCATGTGATATCTCCATTACGAACGCTAGTTTCACAAGACCGAGCACTTCCGGCTCGTCCTTGATTCGGAGCATGCGTGTTTGTACTTTAGACTTTTGTCCGACGGACTTGTGTACACATGATCGGAAAGTCCGACAACACACATTTGTTGGCGGAAAATTTGAGAACATGCAAGCCAACATTTGTTGGCGGAAAGTCCAACAACAATTGTCCGATGGAGCATACACATGTTCGGACTTACCGGCAACAAGCTCACATCCAACATTTCCCATTGGAAAATCTGATCGTGTGTACGCGGCATAACTCTTTACTTGCTACTTAAACTCAGTAGGAAGCCCTTACATCACACTAGTATTTATCAGGATAGTACTGTAGATGATGTCTATCTAGGATTCCCGATCCTTTGGATATTTGCCCTATTGCTGCTACCAAGTGGGTTTTAATAAAATATGCAATTATAACAAAGGACTAAATGCAGGAAATTCAGATTTAGTTGGACTATAGTCGGATGCTGGTTTTACTATCAGTATGTTTTTTTGAACAGTAAACCACACATACATAAGGAGAACAGATAAAGAAAAAGGAGAAGATAAAACTGCTACTCCTAACCACCATCTTGGTCACTGTAGACATATTTGTTTGTAAACCTACTTGGAGAACAGAAAGTCTTCTAATACATACAAACATACATACTTTAAGGGTTCTGGTCTAAACCACCACATTCTACCTATTTTTCTCTGAAAGTAACAGACAGTTCATCTATCATATTACATTTAAAATGTATGTTTGCAATCAACCAACACATTCTGGGTTAATTTAGTCAGAAAGCAAGTGGGATATTCTGAACTTGGCAAATGTCACCTTACTGATATAGGTCATATTATCAAGTCCCATTGCAATTAACCTTTGAACTTATGCAAAAATGGGACCCCATTATCAATTCATTACAGCTCCATAATAACTTCAAGTGGTTTTCTGTTTCATATCCCAAGACACCTACACTAAAGAACTCTCTCAGTGAATACAAATGATTATGCTCTGTGTAAAATTAGTAGGAGTGAAAAGAACATAGCTTAGTTAAAGGTTAAAGCAGAACTAAACTAAACCCAAAGCTTTTAACAAAGCAGATACAAGGCATGCCAATACCTCCCAACAATGCCTGACTGTCCCCGTTCCCTGGATTTGTATAAAATCCCAGCGTCCAGCAGTGTCCTATTACTGGCTGGTTGATGGAATTCTCACTCAGCTCGACTTTAGCTTGTTTGCTGCTCTGTCGGGTGAAGTGATCTACTCTCTGCCATGAACCACCCAGTTCCATCAAAGAGAGGCAATGGCGTAGGATTAAATGTGTGGACAGGTAAGTATTGCCACCAGTTGCGTAAAGATACAGGACATGGTATCAAGGTCACACACTTTTCCCACACAGCATAGGAGCTGTCCAGCCATTACATAGGGGTCTGCCCAAGCCCTGCAACTCCAAACAGGAGGTCACCCTTGGATTATGAGGTTTCAGTGGATAAGAGGCCTAGACGCTGTTACCATGGCAACACATGGCACTACTTTTGTCAAGGGTTGTATGCCTGCTTTACCCAGGGGAGCTTGTGATGTGTCAGATACACACCTTGATGTATTATGATTCCTTGGGCTAAAAATACTAAGCTATGATCTTTAATCTGCTGTGGAACCACATGTTCTAGCATGTCACTGGCAACTAAATGGCTGTTGACGGCATGCTAATGGCTCAAGCCATTCAAAGAAAGATGTCTGTGCAATTGATAAACAGTTTTTCCAACTTGCCTGAATTTCTTCTCTCACTGTGCAACCTAGACAGCCTGCAAAGAGCAAATGCAACCATCTTGGTTTTAGTGTGGCATACTTGTCAGTTAGCCCTGACCCCTGAATCTGATTTCCAGGCACTGTGCCAGGGCTTGAAGACTGGTCCCTATAAATTCTGGCTCTTAGATTGGAATAGATCCAGCAATTAAAGCAGAACTAAACCTGCCTAGCCTATACAGCCAAGGAAACCACCATTGTAGCTTCTGTTTGATCTGCAGTTGCCATGGTGCTGCCTTTGAAAGCTTGACAGTTTTGGAGGGCGTAAGCAACTGTGAAAGTTATCATTTATGGAATACCTTGTATGAAACTGTTTTGGGAAACGGTTAAATAAATGAGTTAATCTCCACTTTAAAGTGTATATAAACTCCCACAGAGCAACAACATCATCCCTTTCCCACCACTGGGAATCAATGTCCCTAATCTCCCTCTAATCAGCACCAGTGCTCCTGACCACTAGGTACTGACGCTGAGCATTTTCTTCTTTCTACTGACAACAAACATTTTGAAAGCCAATGCCAAGCATTTTTGCCTTGCACTGACCACAAACACTATCCCCATTTTTCTCCTGCTGACCACCAATGCCAAGCAGTTTTCCTCCCTTTGACCACCAACACCACCAATTTTCTCTTCCCTGAGTACCGAAGCCAGACATATTTTTCCACCTGACTGTCAGTGCTGGACATTTTTTTATCCAGCTGACCACTTGCACAAGCATTATTTTTCTCTCGTTGGCAACAAAGCCCAGTTATATTTTCCTCCTGCTGAGCAGCAATATAAAGGGAACTATGACACATCCGGCAGACTGCTGCACTCTATACATTGTGTTGTACATAACAAACTTATGTACATTACATACTCCTGACCAGAGTGTCTATTGTCTCAACAGTTGTGGTTGTTAAGTAGTTTTCGACTACTTTAAAGACTTTTTTCTTTTTAATGTAGGCTCAAAGTGTTTTTTTCCCCCTGGTACAGGCATATGTGTACAGTGTGTACTGTAAGCTTATCTCTTTTTTGAGGTACCTATATAGTGCCGACAATTTACACAGCACCTTACATATATTGTACATTGACATCAGTCCCTGCCCTCATGGAGTCTACAATCTAAGGTTCCTAATTTACATTCATACACAAACATGGTTGACGTTGGTTGACCAGGATGGACTTGTTTTTTTTTAACAAGATTAACTATGAAACTATGTAACAGAACGTCTTTGAAGCGTGGGAGGAAGCCTGAGTAAACATCAAAACTCTATGCAGGTAGCATCATGGTTGGAATTGGAGATGACAACCCTAGTGCTGCCAGGCAGAGGTACTAACCACTAAACCACTGTGTTTAGACTATATTTACCCATGTTCCTTCCAGCCATGCCCAATTCCCAGCAAAATTTAGCCACACCTGCTTTTTGCCACGGCACCCTCAGCGCGCCACACCTTTTCTCCTTTACAGATTGCACCTCTTTCTCAAATTCTAATGTTGGGAGGTAATTGTCATGTTGCTAGTGTGGTTATGTCAGCTGTAAGGCCGGCTTCACACTGGTACGACAAACGCTCCGACATTGGGAGCTCATGTCGCATGACGTGTGAAAATCAATGTTTCCCTATAGGAGCCATCTTAACTGGTCCGACACAAGTCAGTACGACTTTGAAAATGCTCCCTGCACTACTTTTGTCCGATTTTGATCCTACTTCATCCCTCTGAATATCACTGAAGTCGAATCAAAGTCGGATTGCAGTCTTCACTGATCCGACTTTGGCATGCGACTTGTGCTCTGATGATCTTGAAGGGGAACTCCACGCTATTTTTTTCTTTTAAAACGGCATGGGTTCCGAAGACCGAAGGGCCTGGTATGCCCTTGGAGGGGGAACCCATCACATTTTTTTTTACATTGTGCATGCCGTTCCCCTAAAGATTTTATCAAACTTCTCTATACAAACCTGTTTAAAAAATTTGGATAAAGAAAATATATATATATGTAGCACTAACCCCCGAAGGAGCTGCTGATTTGATTTGGGCTTACCGCTACCTCTATTGAAACTCTATTGAAACTGACACTGAATCCTCTTTTGGGTTATTTATTTGGACAAAAGACAAAGTCTCTCAATAAAGGGTAGAGGGTTAGGGGTGAGTTCAGGTACTTAAATATCAGGGTAAAGATAGAAGAATCCAGAGAAATTCACTATTCCACACACTGGATTCCTGCAACCCCCAGATAGGTATCTCTCACTAGGCCTAGCAGCCAGTAGGATGCTCGGTAAAGTCTCTGCCACAGACTTGTAAGTTACACTTGAGCGTCACTGAGGGATTGGATGAATTTTAAAGAACTAACATACGGTACCAGTTTCTCTCAGCCGATCTGGCGATAACGTATGAGTGTTGATCCAGGTTGCGTCCTCCAACAGTCTCCAGGCTCCTCCAGAGAAGCCAGCCTTGCGCTCGGCCTTCTCCTGAAAGGGTCCTCCCCTGGGGTTCCTCAGTTGCTGGGCCTCTCCCTTCAGATGAGACGGCACCGGACCTTCCTTGGATCAGTAGGCTCCGAAAGTCACTCGGGCCTATCCCTGCAGTTGCGTTGCCTCGGGCCAGCCAGCCCCGAGACACAGGATGCATGGTTCCACACCCCAGGCCAGGAGGGCCATGAGGCTGGGTCAGGAGGACCACCAGAACCAAACAGACAGAAAATAAGGCCCCTAAACATGGCGTTGGTACCTTAAATACCACCCCCCAGAATTCACAGCAGGAGGACACTCCCACTGGGCTGGTTCCGAGAGATAAGTGGCATTCAATGCATCCAGCTACACTGCGTTTCTACCCTTGCCGGCGGTGACAGCGACACCTGCGGTCAAGGAGAACCCAGTGCAACCGAGCTGTACTGCTACTGAAACCAGAAATTTAAAGAAATTATCCTGAAGCCCAACTGTGGCTTCATGTAACTTAATTTTTGAAAAACAATAGTGCCTGCTCATCAGGAGCCAGCGCTACATATATATATATATATATATATATATATATATATATATACATATACATATATATAATAAATTAAGGACAATAAAAAAAAGTTACCCCTCAGATACTTTTGCTGTTCTAACAAGCTTCACTCTTCTAGGAAGGCTGAGTTTTTGTGCTCATTAAGCCAATTTTGAGGTCAGGACAATACTGTTGGAAGAGAAAATCTATCTCACAATGAGTATCTAATTCAGCAGGAGGAAGGGCTCCTTGCAGGCTATTCATGTTCTTCCAAACTAAACTCATCACACATGTCTTTATTGAGCTTTTTTGTGCATAGAACATAGAACATAGAGGTATTAAAGATGGTGCAGCCATAAGACTATAAAACAGAACAAGATGTTTAGGTGTTTTAAATAGCCTTGTCTTTTTTGCATGTGTGCGCTGAGTTATTTTGTTCTGTTTTATGGTCTTTAATGCATCTTTTAGGGTGTGCCCTCCAAATATCTTGTTTGTCTTTTTGTGCATAGAGGCACATTCATGCTGGAACAAGAAATGGCCTTCCCCAAACTGTAACCATAAGGTTGAAAGCAAGCGTGCAAGTGTCTAAAATCTCTTTGTATGCTGTAGTGTTAACAGTACACACTTGAACTCAATCATTTGGAGGGATGCTTAATAGATGGCCCCATAAAAGTCTATAACTATCTACTTTGCAGGTGCAGCCACCACACAAAAACCTTTTAAAAATTATATTTAACCGGTTCCCGATGGCACGGACAGGCATAAGGGTGTACAGGTACATCCCTTTAAGAATGCTGCCGTGCCATCGCACATGCGCCGCCGGTTGGGACCCCCGTGAGTTCGGTTGCGGGTCCCGCGGAATCGATCGCTGCGGGGATACCCGCTATCGTCTCACGGGAAGGCTGAACAGGGAGATGCGGAAGTAAACAGCGTCTCCCCATTCTGCCTAGCAACTAGTGACACTGATGTCTGCTCCCTGTGATTGGAGCAGAGATCAGTGTTCACTAAAACACAGCCACGCCCCTTACAGTTAGTAACACGCCCCTAGGAACACTTAACCCCTACACTGCCACCCCCTGGTTAACCCCTTCACTGCCAGTGTCATTTACACAGGAATCAGTGCATTTAAATAGCACTGATTGCTGTATAAATGACAATGGTCCCAAAAATGTGTCAAAAATGTCTGATGTGTCCGCCATAATGTCATAGTCACAATAAAAATCACTGATCGCCAGCCATTACTAGTAAAAAAAAATTATTAATAAAAATGCTATAAAACTATCCCCCATTTTGTAAACGCTATAGCTTTTGCGCAAACCAATCAATAATCGCTTATTGCGTTTTTTTTTACCAAAAATATGTAGAAGAATACGTATCGGCCTAAACTGAGGAAAAAATCGTTTTTTTTTTTTATATTTTTGGGGGATATTTATTATAGCAAAAAGTAAAAAATAATGTGTTTTTTTCAAAATTGTCGCTCTTTTTTTGTTTATAGCACAAAAAATAAAAACCGCAGGGGCGATCAAATATCACCAAAAGAAAGCTCTTTTTGTGGAAAAGAAAGGACGTCAATTTTGTTTGGGAGCCACGTCGCACGACCGCGCAATTGTCAGTTAAAGCGACGCAGTGCCAAATCGCAAAAAGTGGTCTGGTCTTAAGCCAGCAAAATGGTCCGATCTGAAAGTGGTTAAACAGTAAACTCTCTGGCCACTTTATTCTGTTTGCATTACTCTTATATGAAATGTGTCCTATGGTATAAGGCATCAGAACCTAATGGACCCCAAAGCTCAATGGGATGAAGAGCATTGGCAAAGCCAGAACCTGGTGACGTCATGGTGCGGACTGGTTATGTGATCCTCAGTGCTGAATGAGAGCCCTATAGGGTACAAAATTGATTTTTTTTTTTTCAGTATAATATTGGTTTTAAAAAAAAAAGTCCACACCATTAGCATCTGTATCCCTCCTTTTTTCATATGCTGGAGATTTATGTGATATTCATTTTCCTGAGAGTACCCGTAGTCAGAAGATTACATGAATATCTGCTTTGTTTAACCATTTTATTAGGTTAAGTGTTCAACAACAGAAGTGAATTTATCACCGCTTGTGTGTTCCTAGGAGAGGAAAAGTGGTTATATTGGAAGAATAGGAGTGCCGATTTGCTTGCTTATACTGGCACTTACGTCAATGGACTTTGCACTTTGCGAATATTGTGCTGCACTATATATATATATATATATATATATATATATATATATATATATACACACACACACTGAGCAGAATTCTACAACACTTTTAATTACACATTTGTGTTTGCCCCTATTTATCATAAGCTGAACTTCTACGACTTTTTTTATGAACACAAAAGGCCTATTTCTCTCAAATATTGTTCACAAATCTGTCTAAATCTGTGTTAGTGAACACATCTCCTTTGCTGAGATAATCCATCCACATCACAGGTTTGGCATATCAAGATGCTGATTGGACAGCATGATTATTGCACTGGTTTGCCTTAGGCTGGCCACAATAAAAGGCCACTCTAAAATGTGCAGTTTTATCACACAGCACAATGTCACAGATGTTGCAAGTTTTGAGGGAGCGTGCAATTGGCATGCTGACTGCAGGAATGTCCACCAGAGCTGTTCCCCTTGAATTGAATGTTCATTTCTCTACCATAAGCCATCTCCAAAGGCGTTTCAGAGAATTTGGCAGTACATCCAAACGGCCTCACAATTGCAGACAACGTGTAACCACACCAGCCCAGGACCTCCACATCCAGCATCTTCACCTCCAATATTGTCTGAGACCAGCCACCCGGACAGCTGCGGCAACAATCGGTTTGCATAACCAAATAATTTCTGCACAAACTGTCAGAAATCGTCTCAGGGAAGCTCATCTGCATCCTCGTTGTCCTCATCTGGGTCTTGACCTGAATGCAGTTCGTTGTCGTAACCGACTTGAGTGGGCAAATGCTCACAATCAATGGCATCTGGCACTTTGGAGAGGTGTTCTTCACAGATGAATCATGGTTTTCACTGTACAGGGCAGATGGTAGACAGCGTGTATGGTGTTGTGTGGGTGAGCGGTTTGCTGATGTCAACGATGTGGATCGAGTGGCCCATGGTGGCTGTGGGGTTATGGTATGGGCAGGCGTATGCTATGGACAACGAACACAGGTGCATTTTATTGATGGCATTTCGAATGCCCAGAGACACCGTGATGAGATCCTGAGGCCCAATGTTGTGCAAATCATCCACGACCATCACCTCATGTTGCAGCATGAAAATGCAAGGCCCCATGTTGCAAGGATCTGTACACAATTCCTGGAAGCTGAAAGCATCCCAGTTCTTGCATGCCCAGCATACTCACCATACATGTCACCCATTCAGCATGTTTGGGATGCTCTGTATCGGCGTATACGACAGCGTGTTCCAGTTCCTGCCAATATCCAGCAACTTCGCACAGCCACTGAAGAGGAATGGACCAACATTCCACAGACCACAATCAATAACCTGATCAACTTTATGCAAAGGAGATGTGCTGCACTGCGTGAGGCAAATGGTGGTCACACCAGATACTGACTGGTTTTCGGACCCCCTCCCCCCCGATACAGTAAAACTGTACATTTTAAAGTGGTTGTAAACCCTTACAAACCACTTTGACCTACAGGTAAGCCTAGATTAAGGCTTACCTGTAGGTCCAATAAATATCTCCTAAATCTACATGGTTTAGGAGATATTTAGAAAAGAAAAGGCACCGCTATCTACGGCGCATGTGCCGTAGACAGCGGCGCGCAGGCGCACTGCGCATGCCGAGTTCACGGCGATATGCCGCTTTCGTGCGCATGCGCGGGAGTGACGTCATCGCCGCTCCAGCAAATCACAGCGCTGGAGCGGCGAGACCCGGAAGTCACTCCGGTATTGATGGCGCCGGAGAAGGTCGTGGATGAGGACCGCTTCGGGGGCTTCGTTCTCAGGTAAGTTATTCATAATGAGCTAGTATGCTATGCATACTAGCTCATTTTGCCTTTGCCTTGCAGGTTCCGTTTTTTTTTTTTTTTTTTAGTGAGGAGGCTTTACTTCCTCTTTAAAGTGGCCTTTTATTGTGGCCAGCCTAAAGAACACCTGTGCAATAATCATGCTGTCTAAACAGTATCTTGATATGCCACACCTGTGAGGTGGATAGATTATCTCGGCAAAGGAGAAGTGCTCACTAACACAGATTTAGACAGATTTGTGAACAATATTTGCGAGAAATAGGCCTTTTGTTTACAAAAAAAAAGTCGTTGCATTTTGCGTTCAGCTCATGATAAGTAGAAGCAGACACAAAAGTGTTAAGTGTTGCATTCATAATTTTGCTCAGTGTATATATATATATATATATATACAGTATATCAAGAGGTTTTTTGGTTATTAAGTTTATGGATTGTAAGTATATGTTTTATTTATGTTATTGATGTATGTTGTCTTTTTTGTCTGTTTTTTTTTACGAGTAACTCTTTTTTATTAATATTTTGGTATTCTTACAGCACCTGGGTTTAAGCTTTATTAGCAATATAGTCTAATGTTTTTATTTGGAGGAATGTTACCTCCATAATTTGGAGGGGTGTCAGTACACCATGCACATCAAATTGAGAGCTTGTAACAATCATAAAGTACAGCCTTTTTTTAATGCTGAGGAACCCTTAAAATAACTTTCCAGACACAGGGAACAACTGCCAATAATTACTATATCTACAGCTCATGGTACATACTGTTAAGCCCCATACACACGGTCGGACTTTTTCATGGATTCTGTCCGATCGGACAAGGTTGTTGAAAAATCAGACCATGTGTATGCACCATCGGACAGTGTTCGTCGGTTTGACCGACGGACAAAGTCTTATCTCCTGCTGGAAAGATTTGCCGTCAACACGGTCCGATCACACCAAATCCGATCGTGTGTACGGTTGTCCGACCGGACAAAGTGCTACGCATGCTCAGATCACATTACAAGACCAAAGCTATTGGCTACTAGCCTCTACGTAGTCCCGTCGTAGGCAACAAACGTCACCACGTTCAGAATGATCGGATTTTCCGACAACTTTGTCCGACCGTGTGTACGCAAAACCAACATCGGACAAAGTATGACGGACAGGATCCGACGGACCTGGTCCGCGGATTGTCCGACCGTGTGTATGGGGCTTAAGTGTGATGGTCAATGGGAAGAACGTGGTAATTGGCTAGAATCCAACCCTTATAGATAACTAAAAAATTCATTGTTATCAATGATTACTTATCTGACAGGAAGAATATGCTAATTTCTTGAGGCACCCCTAGCAACCTTTGGAGTAACCCTATGGTTCCATGGAGCCCTGGATGAGAAAGGCTGATATAGTGGATGTCAGAAATCTAGAAGGATAAACTGGAAATGCAGAATCACTTATTCAATATATCATGAGATCTTACTACTCTACAGGACTACTGATCATGTAATGGAACTTTGAAGTTTTCATGGTTTAACTCTATGGATTACTCAACTAGTCTGAAAGTAGGTACCTCTTGAATTTGACAGAATAAATTTAATGTTACTAGTCTAAAGTAGTCAATATGTTGTCAGTGAAAATAACAGAATAGATGACACAGTTTTTCTATTTATCACTACAGATATGTATTCATTTTTCAATTTTTTTTTTTTTTTTACATTGGCTGTTAGTTGGGATAAATTAGACTATTGGCAGATGGACTGCATTTTCAAAACTACATTTCTCCTGGACAGAGAACAATCATGCCATGCCTCCTTAATTAATGACATCTTTGTCTTGCCAAAAAAAAATCTAAGTTGTATAACTGCACCTTTCACCACATCTTTGAGGCTGTAGTTTGTCGAAATATTTATGGTGCAGAACGGAAAACTATAAAATTTTTCTTAACATCATGTTATGTATTTGCAAACATTCAATTGCCAGCTGTAGATGACCGTGGACAGCTGTGGACTGACAATGTAGGTATCAAACAAAATGTGAACATTTGTTATATGCATAACAGATCATTTCAATGTCTGTACAAGCATAAGGAAACAGGAGGCCCTAATAAGCCTAACGCTGATAAAAACATACATACTGTAGTTCTATCCTAAAAGTCTGCTGTTTGGGATCAATGGCACTCATCTGCTATGTGAGAACAATGGTTTACATAGTTAAAGGGTCAATCTTCTCAAAACTGATATTTCTGGGTTTTTTGGATGCTAAAGAGTTAAAGTAGAACTCAAAAGAAAACATATTTTTTGGGGGGATAGAGTAAAGGAGGGATATAACCTCTGCTTTCTATTTTGCAATCTTCGTCCCATTGGGGAGATTTAACTTCACTTCCTGTCCTATACCCACAACAGGAAGTGAGAGGAAATCCCTTCATAGTGAGGAAATTGATGGTTGTCACCAAGTGTAGATATTTTTTTTTTTTTTTACTTTTTTTATTGAGGTTTCACAATCTTTTTTTACATACTTGTACTTATGCGTGAAGACTAAGGCATAGGTGATGCAAAATACATTCTGAGAAAACAAAATAAGTGTTGGTGAGTACAAACATATCAAGCTATATTCTTATGACAATACGTTATATAGTCCAGTTTTTAGATCCAGGTACATTGGAAGGGGGAGTTGGGGGGGGTGTTATGACGAGGTGGTGGATAATGTTATAATGTTACTTAAGCAATTAGGCAGAAAGAGGGTTTTGTTCTGCAAGTGAGGCAATTAGGCAGGAAGAGGGTTTTGTTCTGCAAGTGAGGTAGGTGTCATCTGATTCATTAGGGAGTAGTACTGTGTAATCAATGAAGTAAGGAGGAAGTGTCAGTATTGGCGTAGTTTTGCCATGGAGCCCATTCTTTCTGGAATTTAGGGAGAGTCAAGTATGCTTTGGCGAACATGAGTTCCATCTGTAGGTGTTGATTAAGTATTTGAGGGACTAATTGAGGTGAGGGTGGTGAGATGGCATTCCAATTCCTAGTTATGGAAAGTCCAGCCGCAATTAGGATGTGGGTAAGGATGATATGATGAGAGGTGTCCCATTTTTCTATTCCCAAGCCTAGCAGTGCTAGTTGGGGTATTGTTTTTGTGGAGTGATGTTGGTGATAAGGGACTGAACAGATTTCCAGAATGAAAGGAGTAGGGGGCAGGACCACCAGACATGTAATGTGGTCTCTGTGTCTCCGCAATTTCTCCAACAAGCAGATGAATGGGATAGCGAGAAGCAGGATAATCTTGTTGGACTGGACCATTGGTGGAGTATTTTATGCGCTGTTTCCCAATGTGATATGCATCTAGAGGCCTTCAAGGTGAGGCGCGTTGCAATGTGCCAAGATGTAAGGTCTGTCAAGAAGTTTAGAGTATCCTCCCATCATTTTTTTTGAGTCCAGCATTTTGTAGAAGATAGAAGATCCCTTCAGGAGTGATGCGGGGTGGTCGTAGATTTGTATAAGGTCGGTCGTGAGGGGTTGTTCTGACCGAGTGAAAGAGGATAGGGCATGTCGCACTCTTAGGTGTTGGAAGGGAGCGTAGCTTCCCTTCTTGTAGAATGTTTCCAATTGTGGTGATGCCTGCTGTTATCCAGGAGGTTAGGGACATATCAGAGCATATTATTTCTAGTGCAGCCAAAGGAAGAGATTCCAATGCTTTTCTCAAGAGACCGTCATTTTGATGATGGATTGCGCTCCAAATTTTGAGGGTTGTGTTTACGGTACTTAAGAAAGATGGCGTTGTTTCTTGTTAAAAAAAAGAAAGATGGCGTTGGACAGTGTTGTAGCCATATAGCCGCTAGCAAGGATTTGGTAGGATAGCGAAGGGCGGTTTCTCCTATCTGTGCCAACAGAGGGCGTGATGAGGATGACCACCAATATTGGGTTTGGTTTAGTAGAACTGCTTTGTAGTAAATCTTGATGTTAGGAGCTCCCATTCCTGCTTTGCTGTTGTAGTGCACATAATGGAGTGTTTAACTGTCGGGCATTTGCCTTCCCAAATAAAGTTGTTGATGGTGTGTTGAGAAGAGAGTAGTGGTAGTGGGAGGGTTTCGGAACAGATACAGCAGGTGAGGCAAGAGAAACATTTTGGATAGCTCTATCCTCCCAGCCCAGGAGGCGCAAGTGGAGGTACAGATGTCCTGTCGTTTCTTAAAAAGTGCTTCATAATTTATACGGAGGGTGTGGCCCATGGAAACAGGGATAGACAAGTAAGATTTGCTTTTGTGTCTTGATGTAGACATAGGCCCATCAAATTTGATTTGGAGTAGTTGATTTTGTTATAAATATATCTGGCCAAACTGTATCAGAAGGTCATGAAGTGCTGGTAGGGACTGAAGGGATTGGTCAGGACAATAATGACATCATCTACGTAGAGTCCTTGTTTGTGGGTAGTCTTTCCAATCTGAAGCCCTGATATCGTCTGATTAACTTTTATGGCCGCTGCAAGGGGTTCCATCCATCACTAGTGAAAATATTAACGGGGAGAGGGGGCATCCCTGTCTTGTGCCGTTGGAGATTGCGAAAGGGTCAGAGGTCATAACAGACATCCGAACCCTCGCCGATGGTTGTGAATATAAAGCTAGAATCGCTGTGTTGATGTTGTCTGTAAATCCAATTTTTTGGAGGACTGAGATAAGGTAGGACCAATGGACTCTGTCAAATGCCTTCTCTGCATCCAGAGAGAGGAGCAGAGAAGGCATTTTGTGGAATTCAGCCCATTGTATAAGGTATAATAATCTTCTCGTGCCATCAGAAGTTTGGCGTTTTGGAATAAATCCAACTTAATCTGCATGTATTATTAAAGGCATGTGACATGATACACGGGAGGCTAGGATCTTTGCATATAATTTAAGGTCAGTGTTTAGGAATGAGTTGACAATGAGGGCTTCTAAGGATTCCTTTGGGATATTGCCTGTCTGCATAATGTGATTAAAGGAAGTGCAGAGGTGTGATGTTATTATATCTGTGTATGTTTTAAAATACTCATTACAAAAGCCATCAGGTTCTGGGGCTTTGTGTGAGGGCAATGAGTGGATCGCTTTTAGGATTTCTGGCGTAGAGAACGGGGAAATTAAGATCTGCTAATTGGTCGGGCGTAAGGTTAGGTAGTTGTATTGGGTCCAGGAACTGGGAAATATGAGTGACTGCTAAGTTAGGGGTATCTGTGGGGGTGTTCAAGTTGTATAGGGATGCGTAGAAATCTCAAAAGCAGTTTGCAATGTCTACTTGATTACTTACTCTACAACCCTGGGCTGTTTGTATGTATGGGATTTTAGAGGCTGCTGCTTTGCGTTTAATTTTTCTGGCTAAAAGAGCACCGAATGTAGACAAGGGGTTGCAGCACTCTTGCAAAAGGAGCCTCCTGGATGTAAAATAAAGTCCACGATAGGGTGCTCTGGCTGCTGTGTTGTCCGAACAACACTTATGCCGCGTACACACGGTCGGAATTCTCATCGGAAAAAGCTCTGATGGTTTTCCCATCGGAATTCCGAAGGAATTTCGCTCAAACTGTCTTGCCTACACACGGTCACACCAAATTCCGACGGTCAATAACACCACGCCTTAAAAAACATTCGACTGCACTATAAAAGGGAAGTTTAATTCTTCTGAGCATGCATCGAATTGTTTCCGAGCATGCGTCGGAATTTTGCGTGTCGGAATTGCATACACACAATCGGAAAATCCGATAGAAAGGTTTTCCGTCGGAAAAATTAAGAACAGCTTCTCAATCCAAAGTCCATCGGAAATTCCGACAGAAAAACACTGATGGGCATACACACGGTCGGAAAATCCAATGAAAAGCTCCCATCGGACTGTTTCCATCGGAAATTCCGACCGTGTGTACGCGGCATTAGACAATAGTAGAATAGAGAAGGGCCGGCAACTCCGATATGTCCATATCAAATGTGAATACTTTTATTGGCACGTGTTAAAATACAAGGGGAGGTGCGTTTCAGCACACCGCCTTGATCACTGCACACAATTAAAATGAGAAGCATACTATATAAAGAGTACAAAAAGGGGAGGAAAGGAACCCCACCCACTGGATGGGCAATAATCAATTTAAAGTGAAGAGTACATTGAATTGTCCAAATTACTTCAGGAAAAGGTCCACATCATACTTGTGGTTCAGACCTGTAGGAAATCTTCTATGATGGTGGAAGATCCACCAGACCTCTCTTTCCAAGAGTTTCCGGTGGGTGTCACACCTCCTCTAGGAGATCCTTTTATTCTTTCTAGACCACAAAATTTGAAAGAGTCAACATGAACGTGTTTGAAATGCTTGGAGACATTTGATAGACAATTCAGCCTGGGGAATGCCCAGGAAAAAACCAAGCCTACATGTTATCATCACATGTTGTTTGGGTTATTATTGTTTTAATTTTTGCTTTTAATTTTTTCCTACTACTTTTCAAAAGGTGTGATCTCTCTTTGGCACTAGCCAGACGCATGGCTCTGTCTATATGCCACTGTTTAGAACCACGGCAGTAACAACCTTACATTCCTGGAGGAAGGACTCATTGTCCGAGCAGTTCCGTTTTGCTCTCACAAACTCCCCCACTGGCCCTGCTCTGATGGTGTGGGACGGATGACAGCTGGAAGCCAACAACTAGGAATTTCCAGCACACTCTTTCCGATAGGTACAGGAGTGGCCGCTATTATTAAAGGTGCTGCTGGTGAAAGTAACATCCAGAAAGTTGATACAATGTGGATGGCTTTTAAAGCTGAATTCCAAATGTAAGTAATTGTCATTGGCATATGAAATAAAGGATTCCAAATTTCCAGCTGTATTCTACCACACCAAAATCAAATCATCACTATACCTGTCAGGAAAGCCCCTCCAGCGGGCGTCCCAACATCCCCAGGAGGAGAAGGATCCCTCGGCTCAGAACGGGCTGCTGCGCCCACAAATGCGCAATGGCGCGACTGTCATCGCACGCGGACGCGCAGGAGCGCGCACGAGCGCGCACGGGAACACGCACGTGCACGCGCGGCGCCGGGCGCGTGCGGGAGCGCGCGCGACCGCCTTGACGCTGTTTGGCGCCAAGAGCGCTATTTAAGCTGAACCCAGACCCTGTTGCCTTGCTGCCCAATCAACAGTGTTTCCTGTATGTGCTCCGTTTACCTGCAAAACCTGATTTACCTGTTCCCTGCTGAAACTCGGCTTGTCTCTGACCCTTCTGACTTCTGCCTGCCCCGATCCCGGTTCTGGACTTTGACTACCCCTTTGGATGCTCCCTTGTACCTGATCTGCCCGCCTGTGTTTGACCCTGCCTGTCTGAGACCCGCCTGCACATTACCTGCTTGCTTCCTGCTGCTGGACTACAGGACACCTCCTTGTGTCTGCTGCACATACCTGCTTGCTTCCGGCTGCTGGACTACAGGACACCTCCTTGTGTCTGCTGCACATACCTGCTTGCTGGACTACAGGACACCTCCTTGTGTCTGCTGCACATACCTTCTTGCTTCCTGCTGCTGGACTACAGGACACCTCCTTGTGTCTGCTGCACATACCTGCTTGCTTCCTGCTGCTGGACTACAGGACACCTCCTTGTACCTGCTGCACATATCTGCTTGCTTCCTGCTGCTGGACTACAGGACACCTCCTTGTACCTGCTGCACATATCTGCTTGCTTCTTGCTGCTGGACTACAGGACACCTCCCTGTGTCTGCTGCACATACCTGCTTGCTTCCTGCTGCTGGACTACAGGACACCTCCTTGTACCTGCTGCACATTACCTGCTTGCTTCCTGCTGCTGGACTACAGGACACCTCCTTGTACCTGCTGCACATACCTGCTTGCTTCCTGCTGCTGGACTACAGGACACCTCCTTGTACCTGCTGCACATACCTGCTTGCTTCCTGCTGCTGGACTACAGGACACCTCCTTGTACCTGCTGCACATTACCTGTTGCTTCCGCTGCTGGACTACAGGACACCTCCTGGTCCCCGTCTGCACAGATCTTCAGCCCTCTACCCAGCTTACCAGTCGGGCACTTGTGCTCCCCTGTGCTCCCGAGCTCCTGTCTTCCCTATCAGGGGCTCCCGAACCAGGGGTTTACGAGGGGCCGCTTCCTGCAATAAGGGCTCTGCCTTAAGGTACGTGACAGTATCGGGCAGCCATGACTGAGCCCACGCAGGGAGCTACGGCTAAGGAGGACTTATGCCGTCACCTGGCCGGACTGACACAGGCCGTCAACGCCCTACAGGAGGGGTACTCCCGCTTAGAGGAACGGGTACAGGTTCTAGCCACCTCAGGCCCAACAGCGCCCGGCGTCTCACCTGCACCCTCGGTGGTCATGCTGCCTCCTGAGCCCAAGGTCCCCACTCCAGATAGATTCTCCGGGGCCCGGAGCAGATATAGGGCATTCCGCAATGCCTGTGAACTCTTCTTTGCACTTCAACCCCGAACCTTTTCCCTTGAGTCCACCAAGGTGGGGTTTGTGGTCTCCCTGCTACAAGGGGAGCCCCAGGCCTGGGCCCACCGCCTGGTGGAACAGAAGCACGAGTGCCTCAGCAATCTGAACACCTTTTTCCAGGCCATGGGCACTCTCTATGAAGACCCACAACAGGCAGCAACTGCAGAAGCAGCTTTATTCTCCCTACAACAGGGCCGTAGGGCGGCAGAAGACTACGCATCCGAGTTTAGGCGCTGGAGCGCCGATACGAGTTGGAATGACGCAGCTCTGCGTCATCAATTCCGTATGGGCCTCTCCGAGTCTTTGAAGGACGAGTTGGTCCGAGTGGGCATTCCAGAGACTCTCGAAGACCTGATCAACCTGTCCACTCAGATAGACAGGCGTCTGAGGGAGCGTAGGACTGAGCGTACGGCCGGTCCTTCCCGTCCGGTGTGGATGCTACCCCGGGTATCCAACCCGTCTGGCCGTACCACAACTGCACTTTCTGAGCCTATGCAACTGGGCGTCCTTCGCCCTTCCCTGACCACGGAGGAGCGACAATGCAGGCGAATCCAGAACCTTTGCCTCTACTGTGGGGAACCCGGACATTACGTGAGGGCCTGTCCCGCGAAGTTCTGTAAGCACTCCTCTCTGTTTTCCACTGTCCTGCCTGCAGTACTTAACAATGCTTCTCACCTGACTGTTTCCCTTTCCCTACAGCTCCCAGGAGGGAATACTCTGGTCCCCGCCATAATTGACTCTGGAGCTTGTAGTGGGTTCATGGACCAGACATTTGCCCGCAAGTTTCGAGTTCCTTTACGTCCCAGGGCCAGAGGACTGTCGGTGCATCTAGCCGATGGGTCGGCTATCAAATCTGGGCCTGTGACCCAAGAAACGGCTCCTCTACATGCTACCATTGCAGGCAACCACAGTGAACTACTCTGCCTGGACATCATTGAGTCCCCTCTGTTCCCTGTCATCCTGGGCATACCCTGGCTCAAGGCCCACAATCCTCAAATCGACTGGCCCACTGGGAGTATCAGCTTCCCCTCTCCCTACTGCTGTCAGCACTGCCTGCAAGGGACCACCAACGTCTCCCCCTCTCTGCTCTGCCTAGAAGTTGACGTTGAGGCCCGCAAGGCTGTCCCGGAAGAATACCACAGCTTTTTGGACGTGTTCAGTCAAAAAGGGGCAGAGACACTCCCTCCACACAGGCCCTATGACTGCCCAATTGAACTGCTACCAGGTGCGGAAATCCCCTTCGGGAGAATCTTCCCCTTAACGGGACTGGAATTGGAGACTCTCAAAGTATAGATCGATGATAACCTACGAAAGGGGTTCATACAACCCTCTACTTCCCCAGCCGGAGCGGGGATTTTCTTCGTGGAGAAGAAGGATCACTCTCTACGCCCCTGCGTAGATTACCGGGACTTGAACAAAATCACAATTAAGAACCGGTACCCTCTGCCCTTGGTACCAGAGCTGTTCCAGAGGCTTGGTACAGCCGCAGTGTGTACCAAATTAGATCTCCGTGGGGCGTATAACCTGGTCCGTATCCGAAGCGGGGACGAATGGAAGACTGCCTTTCGCACCCGCTTCGGACACTTCGAATACTTGGTGATGCCATTTGGGCTCTGCAACGCCCCTGCTACATTCCAACATTTTGTAAATGACATTTTCAGAGATTACCTTGACTTATTTGTTATTGTCTACTTGGATGACATCTTGATTTTCTCTCCCTCTCTGCCTGCTCACAGGGAGCACGTCAGGAAGGTCTTGACCCGTCTTCGCCAACATGGCCTATATGCGAAGCCTGAAAAGTGCGAGTTCGAACGTCAAAGTATCCAGTTCTTAGGCTTGGTCATTTCAGTAGATGGGATTAAGATGGATCCGCAAAAGGTGTCTGCCATCCTGGATTGGCCTGCCCCCACGGACAAGAAGGGAATTCAGCGATTCGTAGGATTCGCAAATTTCTATCGCAAATTCATTAAGGGGTTCTCCAACATCATTGCCCCCATTACGAGACTGACCAAGCAGGGTACCAAGTTCCAGTGGTCCCAAGAAGCCCAATCTGCCTTTGCCACTTTAAAGGATCAGTTCGTGTCGGCCTCTGTCTTGAAACACCCGGATCCCGCACTCCCTTACATCTTGGAGGTCGATGCCTCTGAAGTGGCGGTAGGGGCAGTCCTCTCCCAAAGGCAAGGTCCCAAGGCGCTCCTCCATCCGGTGGCCTTTTTCTCCCGTAAGCTGTCCGAAGCAGAGAGAAATTATGATGTCGGGGATAGGGAGCTATTGGCCATCAAGGCCGCACTCGAGGAGTGGCGTTACCTCCTGGAAGGAGCTGCCCATCCTATCCTGGTCTACACGGACCATAAGAATCTGGAATACTTAAAGGTAGCCAAGAGGTTGAGACCCCGCCAGGCTAGATGGGCACTTTTCTTCACGAGATTCTCATTTCACATCACCTTCAGGCCAGGATCCAAAAATACCAAACCTGATGCTCTATCACGAATGTTCAGTGAGTCCGCAGATCCGTCACCCCCAGACACCATACTTACCCCGGGTAACTTCCTTCTCCTGCATGAGGATCTCCTATCTGAAATTAAACAGGCATCCGCTTTGATCCCTCACCAGCCGGGCAGTTCCTTGCAGCCTAGAGATGGTCTGCTGTGGCATGAGGAGAAGATCTTCGTTCCTCAACAGTCACGGGTGGCCGCCCTGAAATCCTGCCACGACCACGAATTGGCTGGCCACTTCAGTGCCCGCAAGACCGCTGATCTTCTCCTGCGCACCTTTTGGTGGCCCAACCTCCTGAAGGACTGCAGGGCATACGTCGAGTCATGTACCACGTGTAACCAGAATAAGGGCAGCAAGACAAGAGCCTGGGGCTTATTGAACCCCCTTCCAGTCCCGGAGAAGCCATGGAGGATGCTCTCCATGGACTTCATTGTCGAATTGCCCCCTTCTGAAGACTTCACGACTATTTTTGTGGTGGTAGACAGGTTCTCCAAAATGGCCCACTTCGTACTTCGTACCCATGAAAGGCACTCCCTCAGCTCCGGAGACCGCAAGAATCTTCATTAAGGAGATTGTGAGACTCCACGGAATCCCTGTCAATATCGTGTCTGACCGAGGGGTGCAATTTACGTCCAGGTTCTGGAGGGCATTGTGTGCGGCCCTGAAGATCAACCTCCTATTCTCCTCCGCTTACCATCCCCAGACCAACGGTCAGACCGAACGTACCAACCAGACCCTGGAACAGTACCTGCGATGCTACTCATGTTTTTCTCAAGATAACTGGGTCCCCCTCCTACCTCTTGCCGAGTTTGCATACAATAACTCTGTTCATTCTGCAACCAACCAGTCTCCATTTTTTTCTAATTACGGGTTTCACCCCCTGTTCCTGTCCAACAGCATCCCAGAGTGCAGCCCAGGAAACACTAAATTTTTTCAGCACCAATAACAAGTTACTTCAGGAGACAATACTGAAGACTCAGGAACGAAACAAGGCGATATTCGACAAGAGGAGGAGAGGGGACCTCAACCTAAAACCAGGAGACTTGGTCTGGCTGTCCACTCAAAACCTGAAACTGGCATGTCCTTCCAAGAAGTTGGGGCCAAAGTTTGTGGGTCCTTTCCCGGTAACTAGGAAGATCAACAATGTGGCCTACGAGTTAAAACTGCCTGACTCATTCAGAATCCACCCAGTTTTCCACGTTGCCCTCCTAAAACCTTCAACTCCGGATCCCTTTGCCAGCCGGAACACCGGTCCTCCTGAACCTGTGCTTATCAATGGCGAGGAGGAATTTGAAGTAGAAACTATTGTGGACTGCAGGAAGAGATATGGCCAGGTTCAATACCTTGTAAAGTGGAAGGGCTACGGGCCAGAAGAGAATTCCTGGGAGCCAGAAGCTAACATCCATGCCCAGAGGTTAATTTCGGCCTTCAAGAGAGCCAACCCAAGTAAGTGGGCCCAGTTGAGCATCCGGAGGCTGCCCATTGGGGGGGGCAATGTCAGGAAAGCCCCTCCAGCGGGCGTCCCAACATCCCCAGGAGGAGAAGGATCCCTCGGCTCAGAACGGGCCTGCTGCGCCCACACATGCGCAATGGCGCGACTGTCAGCGCACGCGGACGCGCAGGAGCGCGCACGAGCGCGCACGGGAACACGCACGTGCACGCGCGGCGCCGGGCGCGTGCGGGAGCGCGCGCGCGACCGCCTTGACGCTGTTTGGCGCCAAGAACGCTATTTAAGCTGAACCCAGACCCTGTTGCCTTGCTGCCCGATCAACAGTGTTTCCTGTATGTGCTCCGTTTACCTGCAAAACCTGATTTACCTGTTCCCTGGACTTTGACTACCCCTTTGGATGCTCCCTTGTACCTGATCTGCCCGCCTGTGTTTGACCCTGCCTGTCTGAGACCCGCCTGCACATTACCTGCTTGCTTCCTGCTGCTGGACTACAGGACACCTTGTGTCTGCTGCACATACCTGCTTGCTTCCGGCTGCTGGACTACAGGACACCTCCTTGTGTCTGCTGCACATACCTGCTTGCTGGACTACAGGACACCTCCTTGTGTCTGCTGCACATACCTGCTTGCTTCCTGCTGCTGGACTACAGAGCACCGCGCGACCGCCTTGACGCTGTTTGGCGCCAAGAACGCTATTTAAGCTGAACCCAGACCCTGTTGCCTTGCTGCCCGATCAACAGTGTTTCCTGTATGTGCTCCGTTTACCTGCAAAACCTGATTTACCTGTTCCCTGCTGAAACTCGGCTTGTCTCTGACCCTTCTGACTTCTGCCTGCCCCGATCCCGGTTCTGGACTTTGACTACCCCTTTGGATGCTCCCTTGTACCTGATCTGCCCGCCTGTGTTTGACCCTGCCTGTCTGAGACCCGCCTGCACATTACCTGCTTGCTTCCTGCTGCTGGACTACAGGACACCTTGTGTCTGCTGCACATACCTGCTTGCTTCCGGCTGCTGGACTACAGGACACCTCCTTGTGTCTGCTGCACATACCTGCTTGCTGGACTACAGGACACCTCCTTGTGTCTGCTGCACATACCTGCTTGCTTCCTGCTGCTGGACTACAGGACACCTCCTTGTGTCTGCTGCACATACCTGCTTGCTTCTTGCTGCTGGACTACAGGACACCTCCTTGTACCTGCTGCACATTACCTGCTTGCTTCCTGCTGCTGGACTACAGGACACCCCCTTGTACCTGCTGCACATACCTGCTTGCTTCCTGCTGCTGGACTACAGGACGCCTCCTTGTACCTGCTGCACATTACCTGTTGCTTCCGCTGCTGGACTACAGGACACCTCCTGGTCCCCGTCTGCACAGATCTTCAGCCCTCTACCCAGCTTACCAGTCGGGCACTTGTGCTCCCCTGTGCTCCCGAGCTCCTGTCTTCCCTATCAGGGGCTCCCGAACCAGGGGTTTACGAGGGGCCGCTTCCTGCAATACGGGCTCTGCCTTAAGGTACGTGACAATACCTGCCATTTGATGGCGCCTAAACAGGGGTTATTGTGGGAGAAGAGAAATTCTTCGTCCCACCACCCCATATAAAGGTTTGCCAAAGAGGGTGAAAATTTGCCCCCCATGGAAGCCCCTCTACACTGCAAAAAATAAGTCTGGTTAAACATAAAATAATTGTGTTCCAGCAAAAAAGCCACAGACATTATAATAAACTCCTGCAAATTGTCATTGTACGTGCCGTAAAGCTTAGGATGAAACCGCAAAGCATGTAACGCTAAATTGTGGGGAATGCAGGAGTAGAGGGATTTCACATCCATGGTGGTCCAACAGTAAGAATCTTGCCAGTGAATGTGCTCAATGTGGGATAATACTGAAGAGGTGTCCTTAATGTGGCCAGGCAATCTTCTGACCAAAGGTTGTAAGTATTGGTCTAACCACTGTCCCAGTCTTTCAAATAAAAACCCAATACCAGCAACAATTGGTCGACCTTGTACAGGAGCGATATTTTTATAAAGCTTAGGTAAATGGTGAAAGACTAGGACCAGTGGATGATCAACACACAAAAATTGAGCTGTCTTTAAAGTAAGGACTCACATTTCCACTCTACTGTCCAAAAGACTCAATAACTGAGCCTTAAAAACATTAGTAGGATTGGTATGTAGGATGCGGTATGTGTTAGTGTCATTGAGCTGTCTCAACAGATCCACCCTTGTCCGCCTCCCTTATGACAATATCACTGCGAGAGCTAAGAGATTGTCATCTGGACAGGTGGAAATCGCCGTGATGCTCGATTTAATAAGCTCTAAATCCCTTTCAACCAGGGCCTGAAAAGTCTCTACCACATTACTTCTGGCGTGGACAGGATAAAAGTATTTGTCTCCCTTGTGTATACTATCTGTATCTATCCCACATATGCCACCATTGGACTGCAATTGAATGCAATCTGTCTAAAGTGGATTTGGCTACAAGAGAATCACTGCTAATAGCAAAGTGTTTCCTGAGTAGCAAATTTCGTACGAATCTATTAACATCCAACAATGTATTAAATACATCAAAGTGGCTAAGTGCTGAAAAAGACAGACCCTTTGATAATAATTACCGTAAGTCTCTAAAGCAGTTAAAATAACTTTAGAGAGATTAACAACATTACACAAACTTATATGATACTTCATCATCTGTGTCAGTCCCTCTTGTTACGTGCCTGCCGAGGGTAGTTGTGTCTTCTTGGTGGCACGTTTTCCTCTTCTGGTTTTTCTTTTAGTTGTTTGCTGTTTCTGACATCCGGGGTCACTGGCTGTTTTTTTGAAGTGTCTTTACTCACCCGATCGTTATCAAAGACTGATGAGACTGAACTCCTGGTTGATGATCTCCCATCTGTGATGTGGGATAGCTCTGATTGTGAGTCTGTTAGATCAGGTGAGCTAAATTTAACATGTTTACGATTCTTCTGTTTAAACTTTCTCTTGTTAGAATGTAGGTCGCTGGATTTGCTGCGAATGTAAACAGTTCCTTGTGCATAATCCTGCACATCACGCAAATATTTTTGTCTTTTTGTATCCATAATCTCCTGTTCCAGCTTGTTTAAAGTGATGGTAAGGTCATTATCCAGGGTAGTATACAATTCCAAAGAATGAAACGGCTTTAGAGTATCCTTAGTCTCCGCATTAATGGATAATAGCAAATTCTCCTCCTGTTTTATGATGAGTTCCATCAATTCAAGAGAACATTTAGTACAAATATTGTTCCATTCTAGTGTAAACTCGTCAGAATATGGGATGGAGAGGAATATTTTTATTCTCAGTCCTCTAGGGATCATCCTCTCCCCCACATATTGCTTAAGACCAGTCAGATCCCACCAGATTTTGACCTCCTTAGTCATGATTAGGGATGAGCCGAACACCCACCCCCAGTTTCGGTTTGCACCAGAACTTCCGAACAGACAGAAAATTTGTGCGAACATGCGAACACCGTTAAAGTCTATGGGATACGAACGTGAAAAATCATAAGTGCTCATTTTAAATGCTTATATGCACGTTATTGCCATAAAAAAGTGTTTGGAGGCCCGGGTCCTGCCTCAGGGGACCTGTATCAATGCAAAAAAAAGTTTTTAAAACTGACGTTTTTTCAGGAGCAATGATTCTAAGAATGCTTAAAGTGAACAATAAAAATGAAATATTCCTTTAAATATCGTGCTTGGGGGGCCCCCTTAGTCTGCTTGTAAAGTAGCACATTTTTCCCATGTTTAGAAAAGTACTGCAGCAAAATGACATTTCTAAAGGAAAAAGTGTCATTCAAAATTGCTCACGGCTGTAATGTATTGCCAGATCCCAACAATATAAATAAAAAATCTTTTAAAAAAACAGCGTGGGTTCCCCCCAGTCCATACCAGGCCCTTCAGGTCTGGTATGGATATTAAAAAAAAAATTAAAAAAAAATCATTGGTTTTTTTTTTCTTAATTTTGTGATAAGGCTCCCTTTAACCGCTTCAATACATTATATTATATATTGTACACTGCACCAAATACCCTGCACTGTATTATATATACTACACTGAGAGCACTATATACTCGGAACTGCAGTATATATACTATGCTGAAAAATTGGGCCTTAGGTGTTGGTGATAGCAGAACACTGTAACCCCTCACAGTTACTTTTGTTGGGCGCAGAAACGGTCCCTGCTGTTAAATATTATTTCAGAGCCTGCTTGCCCTCTTTTAGTGGCCTGTGAGCATCTGCCTCTCCTTGGAGGCCTTCTGGACATGATGGGTATTTTTTTTAACCCCCGCGCGACACTGTATTATATACTGTGTACACCGCCTGCATTGTATTATCTACTGTACACCACCAAATGCACTGTATATATAGGCTACGCTGAATGCAGAGTATATATATATATATATATACAGTCCACTAGTAGACTGTATATGTATGTATGTGTGTATGTGTATATATATATATATATATTTATGGTCTAGAGCCCTACGGACGACATGAGTAAAGATGACATATAGGAACAACACAAAACTCACCAACATGAAATAGACCTGAAAGTGTGCCTTGGTCTACCGTATGGTACACCAAAATAAGGGGGCATACCCTAGATAAAGAATGATAAGAAGTAGTTATGGAATAATGTGGAATGAGTATTCAGTCTGAGGTAAGAATACTTGGAAGAGGCTTTTAAAAAGGGGAGGGTGGGTGGGTATCACGCACAGGAAACCGACAAAGACCGGCGGCCTTTGGGCTGCTTAAATACCCTCCGGGCTCCTCCCATAACTTCAGGCCGGTACCCGGCCTTCCAATTTATGGTCTAGAGCCCTACGGACGACATGAGTAAAGATGACATATAGGAACAACACAAAACTCACCAACATGAAATAGACCTGAAAGTGTGCCTTGGTCTACCGTATGGTACACCAAAATAAGGGGGCAAAAACCTTCAGGTAGGGGATAATTATTTATTAAAGGTAAATGTCACTGAGTAAGACGAGCAAAGGCCTGAGCCATCTCTAACTGTGGGTTAGGAATGTAGCGAGAGAAGCAGGCCGATTTCCGCCGACCCAGTTCCTTGATCACATGGTCCGGAACCCCCTGTCTTGAGGCCGTCGTGGCCGCCCCAATCCGGAATGAATGCCCGGAGTACTGGCTGGGGTCCAACTGAAGATTGCCGAGAAGGACCCGGACATGTTCCACGAACTGCGACGAGTTGAGGGGTTATACCGGAAAGGGTAGAAGCGGACTGGACCCTGGGCGGTCGGATAGCAGTGCCGTCAAGCGGTTTAACACGGCAACTGGGCACCAGTTGTTGTGAGTCCTGTACAGGTGAACATCTACTCCGGAACCTCGCTGCTGAGTTTTGGATGTCGCCAAGTGAAGGACGTAGTGATCCTGGTGGCGGCAGAGACTACTTCTATGCAAGGCTGGACCGGCTGGGTGGCTGCGAGTGAACTCGCTGGGCCGTAGAAACCCATAAAACGCCATGTGTATCGCAGCCTGCAGGGCGGTGCTGAGGAGGAGACCGAAAGGGGACCTATCCAGGATGTCAGACATTCCCTTGAAGATCTCCCCCGTGGTAGGCAGCCGCTTCGGGCTGACTGGCGGCTGGTGTTTCTGCACTCCACGTAGTAGAGCCCTCACTGCGTGGCAGGAGAACACCGAAGGCCTCGCGGGGTCTTGAAGCGACAAGTAGTGCGGCACCCCGGCCACGTACTGGCGTATCGTGCTGTGTGACAGTGCTAGGTGAGAATGACAATAAGCGCTGAGTTAAACTTCCCTGGAATGAATGAGCAGTAAACATTGAACTGATGCTGTAGGGACAGCTGGACCAGTCTGCGGAGGAAGGACATGACGGGCCTGGATTTAGGCCTGCCCTTGCTGATGATCTTGGCTGTGGCTTGATTGTCTGTCGTGAAAGCCACAGTCTGTCCAGACCAATGGTGACCCCATAGGTGAGCGGCTGCTACGATGGGGAAGAGCTCAAAGAGGGCTGACGTGGTAGTGAAGCCTGGTGTGGCTAGTGCTTGAGGAGGCCAAGGGGCGGCGAACCACAAATGGCCAAAAATGGCGGCGCATCCTGTGGATGTCGCCGCATCGGTCACCACCTGAGGTGACTGCGTGGACACGACTGGGATGAACAGGGACACACCGTTCCAATTACCAAGAAAGTGTTCCCACATGGCCAGATCTGCCCTGGCTGCCCAAGGGCTACTCTTAGACCCGAAGGTCAAATTGGTCGCGAAATAATATCGCTCCCTCCACTTGATGAGGGGACGAGCGAGTTGAGACTGGGAGCGACGGAAGAATGAGGCGCTGACAGATCATACACCAGACGTTTTTATTTGAAAATATTCCCTGTACAAGCCCGATAGGGCTAACCCTCCAGATGTTAAAGGGAGACTGACTGAACGGGCCTATCAAGAAGTCCCGATCCAACTCCGTCTGCAGAAGGACGTCAATCGCTGGCTCATCTGTTGCTGCTGAGCGTAGGTTCGGACATTCGTGGGTGGAGTGGGGCAGGGTGATGAGCCCGGTATGAAACCCACGAGCCTGCTGAGCCTGGCTCGTGCTGGTAGAGGCCGTGCTAGCTATCGGATGGACAGAGGCTATGTTGGCACACCAGACCGTGGTGTGGGACGCTGACTGACAGACAGCACATAGCGGGGAGCGAAGACCCGCGAAGTGGCGGCAGAACAACTCCGTGTCCACTACGCTCCAGTCCGTTGTCAAATGAAACTGTGAGAATCTGGCTGCGGCTTTGGCCGAGAAGGACCGATGATAGTCGTAGAACGCTGAGCCACCGTATTTGTGGCCCAGGTCTACGATCAAATGGAGGTAGAGGTCCAGTTCCTCCCGTCTGCCGGGGGAGGCTGAGCACAGCACGTCCCTAAACATGCCGAAAGCGAGCGTGAACTCGGGCACCGTGAGCTTTCTGTTGAGCCTCGGATCCTTCGCTTTCAAAACCACTGAGACGTCCCCCCAGGTGTAGGCCTTGTTCTCGGCCAAGTCATGGACCGAGATCAAGAGTGAGGCCAGGTTAACGTCTCTGCCCTCTAGAATGTCCTTCCTTACGCTGGGTGGCACCAGGTGGGAAGGGTGAACGGTAGTCGTGGCAAGCTCACTACCTGCGGCCGGCACTGATGGCTGGGACCACCGCAGGGTCCGGAACCGTGGCAGCCGGGCTAGTCTCTAGACGAGACACCCTGTCCTGGACCTCAACGATTGAGGAAGACAGGGAAGACACGAGGGTGTGTAGCTGAGCGACGGCGGCTGAAAATCGATTCCAGAGACGCCTGCTGGCTGCTGGGGCTTGCTGCGGCCGGTGGTGGGAAGAGGAGCCTGAATAGCTCCGCCTTCCTGGCCGCGGCCGAGAAGGGTATCCCTCTGCGTCTCAGCTCGGCGGACAGCCTGGGAATTGTCCATGCCCTAAGGGACTGGACACTGCCAGCCTCGGAGGCTGATGCCGGAGATAGCGGGGTGGTGAGGTCATCGCTGCCGACTGATGACATGGCGGCTGCCAAGACCCGTTACTTAGTAGACTGGTCACGTGTCTGCAGGCTGGGCCTATAAAGAGGTGACAAGCAATGAGTTTGAACGTGTCACCTATGATCTACGTACCTGCCATGAGAAAGCAGGAGCCCCCCGTGCCCCTGCGTTTTTTTTTTTTTTTTTTACCTGCTGGAACCCTGATCAAGCTGGTGCAGGTGGACCTACTGAATCCGACTGACCTGAGAGAGTGTGAGAGAAAGTACCTATTTAAGAGCCTAAAACTGCTGCCGTCCAGAGCGACGGGACCCAACGTAGATGATAACAACAGGCGATAGTGACTTAAGTCGACTGCCGAGACCGCTGTGGGATCAAATGACAGATGACAACACGAATGACTGACTTGACATGTTGCCTAACTGAACGAACTTCCCGTGACAGGGCCCGGCCCGTTCGTACCGTATGGGGGTGACTGTAAGCCGGACTCTGGAGCACGTACAGACTGAGGCAACCGTGAAACGAGGCTAACTGCCTGGGTATTGCTGAGGCCGAACTGTGACATCCAGCTGCCACCGGGTCCGACTCCAAGCTCCCCTTTTTTTTTGTAGAAATGCGGCCGGCCTAGGGCACTCCGGCGCGAATTTGTACAGGCAGGTGACCAATTAACGCCGGGGCGTGGTAAGGTGACACAGAAATGATATAACATGACAAGGACAAGAATCAAAGTCTCTTTTTTTTTTTTTTTTTTGCGACTCCGCCCCTGGCGCATGTATTGAAATGAGGCCGGGCCTAGGGCACGCCGACACGAATTAGTGCGAGGTAGTGACTGCATTCATGCCGGGCGTGGTAAGGTGACAGAAATGAGATACCATGACAGGGGCAAGAATCAGGAATGTACGCAAACCAGTGATGCGATTCTGCCCTTGGCGCATGTATTGAAATGAGGCCGGGCCTAGGGCACGCCGACACGAATTAGTGCGAGGTAGTGACTGCATTCATGCCGGGCGTGGTAAGGTGACAGAAATGAGATACCATGACAGGGGCAAGAATCAGGAATGTACGCAAACCAGTGATGCGATTCCGCCCTTGGCGCATGTATTGAAATGAGGCCGGGCCTAGGGCACGCCGACACGAATTAGTGCGAGGTAGTGACTGCATTCATGCCGGGCTTGGTAAGGTGACAGAAATGAGATACCATGACAGGGGCAAGAATCAGGAATGTACGCAACCAGTGATGCGATTCCGCCCTTGGCGCATGTATTGAAATGAGGCCGGCCTGGGGCACGCCGACACGAATTAGTGCGGGGAAGTGACTGCATTCATGCCGGGCGTGGTAAGGTGACAGAAATGATGTACCATGACAGGGGCAAGAATCAGGAATGTACGCAACCAGTGATGTGATTCCGCCCTTGGCGCATGTATCGAAATGAGGCCAGGTAGTCGTGCATCTGGATCGCCCCGATCGGAGCATGTATGGATGCGACCGGACCAGGATCATAGCGATGGCATGAACGCCCTGTTCAACTGTTGCGAAATGATTTAGCATGACCGAATGGCCCGATACGTTAGCCATGGTTGAAATGATGAAATGATTGTCATGCTAACACGTGAAATGTTTCGACACGGTCGAAGTGATTCGTACAATTAGTATGCCAACAGTGCTTCAGAATGTGAATAGCGATTTGGCACGCTCGCTGGCGCCACCGATTCGAATAATGGCAGGACATGAACGATACGTGTGAGTGCGAACGGCACCCGTGCGTGAGTCGTGTTTGAACGATTCGAAGGCTGCGTAGCACGACCGCGTAAGGGAACCCTTGAGTGCCGGCATCGGTCGGAGTGTTTTGTGGCGGGCGGCCCTGAATGTGCGTGCCGCTAGATGGCTCCCGATCGTGTACAACCAAAAACGTGCGAGTAAGTGTTTAGGTTTCGAGACAAGCAGCGCGTGGTTCGTGAGCTACGCAGACCACAGTTTAGTGACATGATAAGCAGTGCATGAGAACGTAAAACATGGGAGCCGAAGCCCTACCTGCGACAGCCGAACCAGACTCTTTGTACGAACTGCGACTCGGCGACACGAGTGCGACACGAAGGGACAACGCGACTTACGAACACTGAACGCGGGACTGCAACAAGAGGAGACGGACAGACGAAAACGGAGCTCACGAACCAGCACCAACAGCGCTTGTCTCGAACGAGTCGGTCCTAGACGTCTGACGTATCAGATATCACGCACAGGAAACCGACAAAGACCGGCGGCCTTTGGGCTGCTTAAATACCCTCCGGGCTCCTCCCATAACTTCAGGCCGGTACCCGGCCTTCCAATATATATATATATATATATACACATATACACAGTGCCTGGTTTCTTCTACAGGACATGCGTGTTCCCCTGTATTTGTGTCCCCTTTTGGGGCTGAAAACGGCTGTCTAGTGCGCTGTGAGCTGCGGCAGAGACCCGATGGGGCAGGGAGATCTGAAGTCGAGCGGCCATCTCAGTCTGCGGCTTGGACATGCCCCCCACGAAGTGTAGATATTTGCCAGCACACCATGGATCTTTAAGTTGTCCAAACAGCTTTACTGGAGTATTATCACAAAACAGGAGAGTGAAATGTTTTGGAATGACGCAGGACCCCCTTGTCAGGCATGTGATCACGTGCATGCATGTGAAGGGATCCTGCGTGACTCCAGAACGTTGCACTCTCCTGTTTTTGTGATGTGACAATACTTCAATTAATCTGTTTGGACAACTTAAAAATCTGTGGTGTGCTGGCAAATATCTACACAGCGTCATGAAAGATCCAGTCTCCAGCTGGTGATTGCTGCAGCTCCAAGTATCCTAGAGCCTTTTTCAGAAACGTGTGCAGTGGGAATATGGATGGTTGGTTGTCACCAAGGTCACCCGGTTAGAAGATTTCCCCTCTATTCCTGTTCTGGCGACAACCCAAAATTTGGTATTTTATTTTCACTCTTGGGGATAATGGTAAACAGGACAAATATAAAGGGTGAATTTCCCTAATGGGTTCACAGACCCTACACATCTGTCACACTAGGAGGAGCTGTGTCTGTGCAGCTGCTCTGACCTAATAGACTTGGAGGGGCTGCCTGCAAACAGCACCTGGAGCCTAGAGATGCAGAAAATAAATAGATACATGGGCCTTAGCACAAGTGTGAACTTGGCCTAGTAAGTGCCCTAGTAAGCCTTGACAGCATTTGTTAGGTCAAAAACCGATGTTTGACGAACAGACCTGGCTCAGAATCAACATTCCAAACCATCCTAAAGGTGTTCAATAGGATTCAGGTCAGTAGGCCATTTAAGTTCTTTTACACTAAACTTTATAGACCTAGCTTAATGCACACGGGAATAGTGATAGTGGAGCAGAAAAGGGTCTTTCCAAAAATGTTTTTAACAGTGCCCCATCTTTGCACTGTATTCTGCAGTACTGTACACTGGATACACTTGAACTCAATATTTTTAGAGGTGGGCTCATGTAGCTTCTGAATCATCAGGTTGAGCTACAGGTGCCAGGATGCTTATATGTGATCAGCCACCATTGAAATGCTTGGGGTTTAGGCAGCTGAGTGTTTTGGAGCGTTGAGCACTCAGGTGTCAGTAGGGCCTATATATCAATGTCTATTGATAAAAGACAGAAAAGTAGCCAACTGATGTGGTGATAATAGAAAACTCATGAGTATAAAATTCATTTATTTGTTATAGGCACTTATAAAATAATTTATGAACAGTCAGTAATAGAACAGTGGAGGTGTACTTCCTGACATAAAATACGTGCCATATAACATCCTCTCTCTCTGCTTCCTGCATCATTAAAGTAGAGTTCCACCCAAATTTAAACCTTTTTGCCCCTGCATTTGTGACTACTGCACAATTTATCATTAGGCATTTTTTTTTCCAGCAATATATGCACCTTAATTCTCCGGCCAATGCTCCGCTTCCGCTGTACCTCGTCGCGGAGAGAGGTACGTAATTTCTGGCTGGCGGTCACATATTGGCTCCTGGGATATGAGTTTCATCGATCCCAGGAATCAATTGGCATCCTCCGCTTGTAGTATTGCGGTACTCGTGTGTGGCCCTTTTTCTTCGATATGCGAATGCGAGAGTGCCGTATCCTGGAAGAAGCAACGAGTGGGCTTCAGACTTGAGATGCTAGTGGACTTACAAGAGCAAATTAAGACTTTAAAAAGAAAAAGAATGCTAAGACATACATTTATTACTCATACCGCTATATATATGTGTATGTGCGACCATCACATGGGTGTTTAAAAAAAAAAACAGCTGGAGCTCCGCTTTAATCACTTTCAAACTTCTGGGATGAGTTTGATTGGTGGCTGTAAGCAACTTCTTAGTATTGAATTTTTTTGAAATATTTAGCTTTCAGAAGGTGAAGGCCAGTAAGGAGTGTATGCAAGATCAAAAGCAGGTATGTTCCAAGAACACCAGTTTATGAGGCAAGATAAAGTATAAGTTAAACTGGTGCACTACAGTAATGCCTGGGTAAAAGTATTAAGTCTATAGTGCTCCCTGTGTTAATTGTAAAGTTTAACTTTCAGCATTGGCTAGAGGGAAACCTAAATATTTCCAGCACACAGGGATGGGTGCCATATGGGCCAGGTGCTTTATCTTACTTTCAGTAGAACATAACATAATTTCTTCTTGTGTTAGTTAGGCAAGTGATTTTAAATAGGGAGCATCTGCTATATCTCCCCACCATATGTTTTTTTCCTAACATCTTCATTGTGAAGAAAGACTAAGACAAATATTTAATAGATCAACCTATCCTTTGCCTTCAACAGTTATGTTTTATACTTTATTTTGTAACCTTTAATACTGGATAGATTGGAATGAGTAAGTAATTTATCTTCTTAGAAAAACTATATTACCAGTTAAATTTAATATATTTAACAATTGTTCAGCTTTAGCCCTTTGCTAAATTGATTTTTTGTATCGCTCCCATTTCCTTATAACTACAATTCAAACTTCACATGATTCAGTAGAGCAAATGTTAGCATTACCAAATTGCAATACAATACACTGAAAGGCAATGGGACAGCAGTATGGGTTTTACTAGAGTTAAGAGACTGCAAATTATACAGCAGTGTAAAATTGGTCAGCAGCACAATTTTAACAAGCAATGTTAGACCAAAATTTACTAGAGACAAACAGCAGACTGTTTTTTTTTTATTTTATTTTATTTTTTTTTACTACAAGAATTAAGACATTACAGAGGATACAGAAGTGAAAATTTAACAAGCAGCAGGAGAGTATTAACCAGGAATAACAGGCCTAACTAGTCTTACTTTCAATTTACCAAAGGGGTATCATTTGCATTGGTTTAGGGGCACACTTTTCTTGCATTTCGTTTTTGTTTTCTTTCAAACGATGCAAGTGCTGGAAACAAAAAGCATTCCCAAAAGCAAATAGTCTACTGCTTTAAGCACCCCAAACTTAAAAAAAATTCCTATCAGCATAAAATAAAAATCAAGAACCCCTCTTCCCCAAAATAAATGAAAGCCCCAAAATACCACCACTGAAACAAAAGCCTACTTTTTTTCAAAGGCGTTTCGAAAAGTTTAAAAAAAAAGGCCCTATGAACATAAAAACATGAAAAAAAAATATGCAAAATTCTCTTGGGCGAATCTGCACACACATTTGCTGGGACCACAAATTTTGAACAGAATTTTCCTCAAACACATGGTAACAGCAAACTGGAACCTCAACCCTAATCACCATGCACTAACCTACAAGAGAGTCAATGTCTAATAAATATATTGCCCATTTTCAGCTAATCCTGGAACCCAAAGAAGTACGCATATCCAGTAGACATGTGCACCCTGAAATATTTTGTTTCGTTATTTAGTTACTCCCGAAATTCATTTTTATTTATTTTGTTTCGTTAAAAAATGCATTCGTCCGAAAATGTAAAATAATTAATGTTGAATCTGTCATTGAAGGCTTATGGTGTCTATCGAATGTTCTAAGAAGATTTGACGGAGCAGCTAAACTGTACGACGCCGCAATTGTACATTTCCAGTCGAATGTTCCGCCTACAAGCTATAGTAGAATTCTAATGTTGTATGACACTAGTAATAATTGTATTTATTAAATATTATTACTAGTCAACCAACATTAGAATTCTTCTATAGCCTATGGGAAGAGCATTTGAACATAAATGTCCGCTCGCGGCGACTGATTTGTCGAATCTTCATGTCAAATCTTTTCTCTCTATGTCGAATAATCTTGGACTAATAGAGTTAGGCACATTTAACCTTTTTTGCTATTGTCTCTATAATGTTGAATCTTTTCTCTCTATGTCGAATCTTTTCTCTCTATGTCAAATCTTTTCTCTCTATGTAGAATAATCTTGAACTAATAGAGCTAAGGTTAGGCACATTCGACCACAGGTTCGATGGACACAGATCACTATTGTCAGTGTCATGTCGAATCTCCTATCTATATCGAACTGTTGCAATCAAAACAAAAATAAAGCATTTGTGTATGTCGGATCTATCGGCTTTCGGATTCAAAAAATACGAAGAAAAAAAAACGAAAATACCAGAAATTCGGATGAAAACAAATGCACATGTCTAATATCCAGGTCCTTGGTGTAATCAACACTATCCTTCTAGTGAACATATATCTTTAGCCCTTTGCTGTCACACATACAGTACAGCCACCTTTTACACCACCACTATTAAATATGCTGCTTTTGGGGAAATGGAAATGTATAGTATGTGAGGACCTTTGACAAATAACAATAGTGCCTCAAAAAAGAATAACCAAAATCTATTAGTCATTCCCACCTGAAACTAAAGTCATCGCTATCTTACTGTTCCTAATCATCATTCGCTTGTTCCAATAATTCCACAAAGAAACTCGTCATTCACTTTGACCTACTCCCACTAATATGATATGGATCCAGATGTTTGAAAAGGCTGGATGTTAATCATTTCAAGACTTTTTTTAATACATGCTTGTAAAGAAGCCTGCTTCTAAGCCTGCCTCACACTAATCATAAATTACATTCTCAATTCTGCTGATGAGTAATACCCATTTCACAGTTAATGTTACTTGATTTCTTACAAACAAATGTCCTATTTCTGCTTCATTTACCAGCAATGATTCGTGGTGTAATTTTGCAGAAACGTTCAATGGTTTGATGTCATCCAGAAGCTCACAGATAGAATAGGGAGATTTTGTGCATCACGGCACCACTAAGTCAACATGGGCCACATCGCGATTGCTTGCAATTAACTCAACAGCTTCTGTTAAAAATAAATAAGAATCCCAGGATAGAACATATGCAAATGATACCATTATTTTCCTCGTTAGTTTGGCCGGCGCTGGCAATTAAAGAAATTAGACGGAATTAAACAGGGGCCCAATCATTCCTGTGTAAATTGTATCAACTGAAACTAATTTAATTTTGTTGAAGGCCTTTCTGAAAATTGATTTTTTTTCCCCCCTTTATTAAAAGTGAGCTTGCGATTAAACAAGCTTAGCTATCTCGACACTTTCTCTGCAAATTCTAGAGAGCTTTGCTCGGAATGCTCAATTTGGCTAATAGATTTTTGGGGTTGAAATGACTTGCTGAAAATATGTAGATTTTATCAGACTGTATTTCCAGAGGATTATTACATGACTGTGGTATGAATACTAAATCACAGTTAATGATGCTAATATCAAGACACAAGTTAAGTGCATATACTCAAGATAAGAGACATACTGCTCACTGAAAGAGAATGTAAAGTGATTTTGTGCATCACTTCTATATTTATTGATCATTTTGAATAATAAGAAAAAAAATAAAACAAAACGTATATACAGTGCCTTGAAAAAATATTCATACCCCTTGAAATTTTCCACATTTTGTCATGTTACAACCAAAAATGTAAATGTATTGTATTGGGGTTTTATGTGAGAGACCAACACAAAGTGGCACATAATTGTGAAGTGGAAGGAAAATTATAAACTGTTTTCCAAATTTTTTACAAATAAATATCTGTGTGGTGTGCATTTGTATTCAGCCCCCCTGAGTCAATACTTTGTAGAACCACCTTTTGCTGCAATTACAGCTGCAAGTCTTTTAGGGAAGAATCTACCAGCTTTGCACATCCATAGAGTGAAATTTTTGCCCATTCTTCTTTGTAAAATTGCTCAAGCTCTGCTCAGATTGGATAGAGAGAGTCTGTGAACATCAATTTTCAAGTTTTGCCACAGATTCTCAATTGGATTTAGGTCTGGACTGTGACTGGGCCATTCTAACACGTGAATCTGCTTTGATCTAAACCCTTCCATTGTACCTCTAGCTGTATGTTTAGGGTCATTGCCCTGTTGGAAAGTGAACCTCCACCCCATCTCAAGTCTTTTGCAGACTCTAACAGGTTTTCTTCTAAGATTGTCCTGTATTTAGCTCCATCCACCTTCCCATCAACTCTGACCAGCTTCCTTGTCCCCGCTGAAGAAAAGCATCCCCACAACATGATGTGTTCAGGGTGATGTGCAGTGTTAGTTTTCCCGCTACACATTGTTGTTTTGCTTTTAGGCCAAAAAGTTTTATTATGGTCTCATCCGACCAGAGCACCTTCTTACACATGTTTGCTGTGTCCCCCATGTGGCTTCTCACAAACTGTAAACTGGACTTCTTATGGCTTTCTTTCAACAATGGCTTTCTTCTTGCCACCCTTCCATAAAGGACAGATTGGTGGAGTGCAGAACTAATAGTTGTCCTGTGGACAAATTCTCCCACCTAAACTTTTTATCTCTACAGCTTCTCCAGAGTTACCATGGGCCTCTTCTTCGCTGCTTCTCTGATTAATGTTTTCCTTGCCTGGCCTGTCAGTTTAGGTGGAAGGCCATGTTTTGGTAGGTTTGCAGTTGTGCCATACTCTTAATTTTCTGATGATGGATTGAACAGTCCAACATGTACAAAGCTTGTGATATTTTTTTTATAACCTAACCCTGCTTTAAACTTCTCCATAACTTTATCCCTGGCCATTCTGGTGTGTTCCTTGGCCTTCAGGATCCTGTTTGTTCACTAAGGTTGCCTCTGAGGGCTTCACCGAACAGCTGTATTTATACTGAGATTAAATTATACACAGTTGTTTAGGTGACTTCTGAAGACAATTGGTTCCACTAGATTTTAGTTAGGGGTATCAAAGTAAAGGGGGCTGAATACAAATGCACGCCACACTTTTCAGATATTTATTTGTAAAAAAATTTGAAAACCATTTATCATTTTCCCACTTCATTTTCCCACTTCACAATAAGAGGTGGAGGGCAGAATGCCCCCGTCACTGAGGGAGGGGATGATTACGATCTTGTATAAGCGCAAAGGGGAGAGATCGGATCTGAAAAATTGGCGTCCGATCTCTCTTTTGAACGTGGATTACAAGATCCTCGCCAAGGTTTTAGCCAACAGGCTGAAATCTGTCATCGGACAGATCATCCATCCGGATCAAACTTGTGGCATTCCTGGTAGAAGGATTGCGGACAGCCTTGTGCTTGTCCGGGACACGGTCCAGTACATTCATGGCCGCCGTGTGCACACGTGATGTACAGTGACATTTGTAGCTTGGTGTTGGTGAATGGTTGGAAAACTGACCCCTTTCCAGTTCGGTCTGGGGTCAGACAAGGCTGCCCTCTCTCACCTCTGCTTTTTGTCTGTTGTATAGAGCTCTTTGCCGCAAGCATCAGACGGAACCCAGAGATCAGAGGGATCACCGCACCAGGACCAGACGGGAGGTCAAGTGCTCACTCTACATGGATGATGTGACGGTGTTCTGTGCCGATCGGCGCTCCATCGACGCACTCGCCCAGACCTGTGAGGACTTTTTCAAGGCACTGTATATAATGTGTAACTATATATATATATATATATAGTTTATATATATATATATATATATATATTATATATATATATATATATCTATATATATATATATATATATATATATCTCACACACACATTTATCGTTTTAATATATCATAAAAAAATGAAAAACAATTATATATATGCAGTAAATTAAGAAAGCTTTCAGAAATATAAGTGTTGATAGTTTACTTTTATCAATTAACAAAATGTGTAAAAAAGCAAAAGTAAATGAACAGAAGAGGAATCCAAATGAAATCAACCACCCTTTGCCTCAAAACAGCATCAGTTCTTCCAGGTACACTTGCACAGTTTTTGAAGGAATGCAGCAGGTAGATTGTTCCAAACATCAGCCTTGAATCATTCTGTCTCTTCATGTAATCTCAGACAAACTTGATGATGTTGCGATCAGGGCTCTGTGGGAGCCAAATCATCACTTCCAGTATTCCTTGTTCTTCTTTACACTGAAAATTGTTCTTAATGACATTGGTTGTATGTTTGGGCTCGTTGTCCTGCTGCAGAATACATTTTGGCCCAATCATACACCTCCCTGATGGTATTTTTTTTTTTTTTTCCCCATCATTACTTACCTAGGTGGATGCAGCATCGGACTGATTCTGCATCTGTCCCCTGCTGCCTTTGCACTGAGAACCGAGCGAACCAACACCGCTGATGGCTCGGTTCTCTCAGCTCCTCGAGCAGAGAGCTGCTGCCTGTCAGTCAGCAGCTTTCCGCTCTGCCCCCCCCCCCCCCCCCCCAAGCTCACTGGAGCGCTGAGCTGTGGAGGGGTGGGAGCGGCCATCTCAGGCTCTCTGTGGCTCGCTGAGAGGCTGAGAAAGGCATCAGTCCAGGCACCTGGCAGATCCAGACTTTATTGTTGTGATGACATGGTGCCTGGACGTATTCCTTTGACGTCAGCAGAGAGCGGACTTCAGACCTGTGACCCATAGGAGAAGCCCAACCAAACGAGCTCAGGCTGGACTTCTCCTTTAATGACATTGGTTGTATGTTTGGGGTCATTATCCTGCTGCAGAATAAATGTGGGGCCAATCACACACCTCCCTGATGGTATGGCATGATGAAGAAGTATACAGTATACCTGTATTTCTCAGCATTGAGGACACCATTGATTCTGACCAAATGTCCAACTCCATTTGCAGAAATGCAGCCCCAAACTTGCAAGAAACCTTCACCATGCTTCACTGTTGCATGCAGACACTCATTATTGGACCGTTCTCCAGCCCTTCATGAACAAACTGCCTCCTGCTACAGCCAACTATTTCACATTTTGACTCATCAGTCCAGAGCACCTGGTCCATTTTTTTACACTCCAGTTTTGTGCATAGTTGAGTCCCTTAGCCTTGCTTCTATGTTGGGTCTATGGTTTTATGGCCGCAATTCTTGCAATAAGACCACTTCTGACCAGACTTCTCCTGACAGTAGATGTATGTACCTGGGTCCCACTGGTTACTGTCAGTTCTGTGCAGATGGCACTACTAAGTTGCTACCAGAACGGGGATAGGGGGAAATCCTATTATTATGGGGGATCTAGCTGTCTGATTGAAAATATATCCTCTCACTTCCTGCTGTGTCTACAGGAGAAGTAAAGAGAAATCTCCCTAGGACACAGATGGGAAAAAAATATGGTTTTAATCCCCTCTACTCTAGGCAAAAAACAAGAACGTTTTGGCTTTATCTAGAGGAGGGCCAAAGCTCTTTTTGCACCACTTCTTCTTTGCACTTAGCACTTAGTTCTGCACTCCTGTGACCAGATTCAACTGACAGCAGGCTAAAGTCCATTGTCGGCTGAAGTTACTCAGCCAGTCCAGGCTCTGCAGGGATCCCGACTTTATTGTCAGGATCCACCCAGATGCCTAAGTGGCAGTTATCTCGCCCTCTCAGCATGAGAGCCTTAGCTAGCTGATCCTGCCTCCTTAATAGTCTGGCAGTCCAGTGAGCACTGGAGGGACAGAGCAAAGAGTGGTGACTGACAGTTACTGGCTGTTGTGCTTGCGTCTATCTAGCAAGGTTACTCTGTGGTATAAGCAAGGAAGCTGAGACTTCTGCGGTGTGTAGAGGGTGCTTTTACTATACAAAGTTGCTATACATAGCCTATGGTCTAACAGTACAAATACATTTAAAAGTTACTTATCTTCTGTTACGGTATGTTCGTGATCTCCATTGGCAATAATTCTTCTTGGAGACCAGGTTCTGTTCTTCTTGTATCATGATTGGCTTCTTCTGATCTTACAGCAACATGATGATGTGTGTGTGTCCTCTGTCTACTTATCCTTTTTATTTGTACAAGTTTGTTGACCAAAATTGATGGTTACAAACTTGTTTCCATAACAACCGACTAACAGGTATTCTTTCAGTTTGAGAGACCCTCTCATACCTGTTTACTGTAGCTGTAGAAACAATGGACTGTTGCTATCTACCCATTGTCTACTCAAACCATACCTGTCATTAATATAACAGTCATTCTTTTCAGGTTGAGAGACCCTCTCAACCTGTTTACTGTAGCTGAAGAGACAATAGCTTCTTCAAACTGTCAATTTGAATACAACAATGGTATCTAACCCCATTGTATGAAAACAGCATTTGTTTGAGAAATCTACTCAAACCAGAAGACTGACAGTAATCTGATCAACTAACTTGGAATATTGACCCATGTAATGTTATGTCTGTTAAAAAAAATCATATTTTTAACAAACGCAACACACCGGCTCTCTAATCACTGAATACCAAGAACCTGAGCAATCAGTTGCCTTTGATTGCTCAGTTATCGGTGTAGAAGTACAGATACAGCATTAGACTGATGCTGCATCCACCTAGGTGAGTATGTAATTTATTTAAAAAAAAATAATCCCCAAATATTTAAGCCTCCTATTTTACAGACTGCAGTTTTAAAAAAATTAAAACAGATATTTAAAAAAGAACTTGTCATATTCAGAAACATGTCATATTCATCTGCTCTGTGCAAGGGTTTTGCACAGAGCAGTCCTGATCCTCCTCTTCTCAAGTCCCTCCCCAGCGCTCTTGGCCTCTCCTTCCTGCCAAGTGCCCCAGAGCAAGCAGTTTGCAATGAGGCAACCAAACAATCATACACAAAGCCATAGATTGGCCCCGCCCCCTCTCTCCTCATTGGCTCACATCTGTGGTTGACAGTCAATGAGCAGGGAAAGTCCCAATAGAGCCCAGGCTCTCGTGCACATTGCTGCATCAAGATGGGGCTCAGGTAAGTATTAGGGGGGCTTGAGGGACTTCTGCAGAGTAGGTTTTTTACCTTCAGGCATAGAATGCCTGAAGGTAAAAAAAAAGAAAACTTGAGCCTTTAGAACCACTGTAAGGTTCCTACATCCATAATCAATGCTAAACTCCAGGTAGATATAGGATATGGAAATGAATGCAGTTCTGTTAGATTAATAATATTTATTAAAATCCCAGGAGTATAACTACCTGAATTTTACTTGGTACCAGCCTTTTGCAATCCTTGTACAGAAGAGCTAAGACTGGGGAAGGAAGATGAAGCACACTAAGTTAGTCAGCTGTGTAGCAGTGCTCATGTGTTAAAATGCAGCATGCTGTAAGGAAGAGAGGGCAGCATGACAGAGAAATTAGGTGATCAATCTACTGCTTCCTCTTTCACTGTCCAGTCACAGGCTAGGGGAGGGACAAGACCCATAAGAGTAAGCCTCCATACACACGGTCGTAAATTCCGGCCACAAAATCCTTCCGTTTTTTTTCCGACGGATTTTGTCCGAAACTGGTGTTGCATACACACGGTCGGACAAAGTTGTCGGAAAATTTAATCGTTCCGAACGTGGTGACCTTCGTTGCGTACGATGGAACTACGTTCAGGCTAGTAGCCAATAGCTTTGGTCTCGTAATTTGATCTGAGCATGTGTGGCACTTTGTCATCGAATTCTCGACACACGATCGGAAAAAGTCCGATCCAATTTTGTTGTCGGAATTTTCCGCTCTCAAATTTTTTCCGGCGGAAATTCTGACGGAAAAAGTCTGCTAGAGCCCACACACGATTGGATTTTCCGACAACATAATCCGATTGGACTTTTCCTATCGGAATATCCGACCGTGTGTACGGGGCATTACTGAACTGCAGCAGATAAAATCCAGGTCTCCTTCACTACCAGACAGGGCTGTGCTATGTGGCAGAGCTGTAAAAATCTCAGCACTAGATAGATAGAAATAGAAATCTATTGGCAGGTAAAAACTGATTCCTTATTTGTATGTCATTTGTGGGTGTACAGTGCCTTGAAAAAGTATTCATACCCCTTGTAAAGGGCCGCTGTCATTGGCCCCTTACCCCACTCCGTGACGTTTCGGGTCCTCCAGACCTGACAGTCACGTACATTCCCGGGTGCGCGCCCCAGGGGGTGCGCAGGAGCGCGATTCTGTGCGATTATTCTAGAGTTTTTCGACCGCGCTGTAGCCTTCATTCGGCTATGGTCCAGTCGGCAACTGGTTAAAAAAAAATTAACCTTTACAATCCCTTTAAATAATAAAATCAATAAATCAAAACACAATTTAAAGTGAACCCAATTGTCACAGTTGTGATAAGTGATATCTATTACAACATACTGTATAATTAATAAAGTGCATGTAGCTGGGAATGGACTACTGTTATCTGACATTGCAGACTTATCCTCTATTTCTTCAGACTGTTCCTGTATCCCTCTAGTGCTGGGCTCAGATTACTTGCATTGCATTTCTGAGCCTAGAGAAGAGCATTGTGGGAACTGTAGTCCTCTGTGCAGCCATTGTTGAACTGTTCAATTACCCATGAACTATACCTTCCAGCAGGCCATCCTCTCCAGGGGAGAATTATGGGAGAGGCTTTAAAGGGATCTGCCGAACAGGCCTACACTCTCTTGCTTCCCGGGATCCATTGTATGAGCATCGGTCCGCCTCTCCATCCGGAGGATTGCGGCCTACCACGCCACCCACTGCCACTGCGGTTCCAGCCCAAATAGGATGAACTTTGCTCCGCCACACCAGGCGTATCCTTGCATTATCGCTGACAGTAGAGGTGCCAGGCAGCCATCTCAACCTGATCGCTAGACGAAGGACTGACTTGCATCGCTTACAGGATAGTTGTTTGTGGTCATCAGAATTGGTGAGCGGGCACATGCTCAAAGTCCTATTGCCAGCCACTAACACATCCCTCTTGAACACTGTATACAGACCTCACAGATTCGGATTGCCAAGAGGACCTGTCATTAGTCAGACCAAGTATCTTTGCACCAATTTCTAACCACTTTTGCCATACTAAGGCTGCTTTCACACTGGGGCGGTTTGCAGGCGTTATTGCGCTAAGAATAGCGCCTGCAAACCGACCCGAAACAGCTGTTGCTGTTCCTTCAGTGTGAAAGCCCGAGGGCTTTCACACTGAAGCGGTGCGCTTGCAGGACGCTCAAAAATGTCCTGCAAGCCGCATCTTTGGCTCGCTATAGGAGCGGTATATTTACCGCTCCTATAGCGCCCGGTCCCATTGAAAACAATGGGGGAGCGCGCCGAACCCGCCCGCAAAACGCCGCTGCAGCGGCGGTTTGCGGGCGGTATTGACCCTTTTTCGGCCGCTCGCGAGGGGTAAAAACACACCGCGAGCGGCCGCAATGCGCCGCTAAAACGCCGGTAAAGCGGCGCTAAATATAGCGCCGCTTTACCGCCAGCGCCCCCACCGCTCCAGTGTGAAAGCAGCCTAAAGGATCTTTTGCTTCTCTGAGCTCCAACTGCCAGCGAAGATAATTACAAGGTCTTCTATCAAGAACACTACCATTTTGCTCTTAAGGGGGCCGTGTTACTGGTACCGATACTACTCAATCTCTCATTAGGATTAGAGGTACTATAGGCCGGCCTGGGTTTTCCCTTTAGTAGTAGTAACACTGACATCAACTACAGTAATGACCACTTGAAAATACGTTTGCTTAACCACTTCAATACAGGGCACTTAAACACCTTCCTGCCCAGACCAATTTTGAGCTTTTAGCGCTGTCGCATTTTGAATGACAATTGTGTGGTCATGCTACACTGTACCCAAATGAAATTTTTATTTAATTTTTTTCCCACAAATAGAGCTTTCTTTTGGTGGTATTTGATCACCTCTACGGTCTACAGAAAATCTTGAAAAAAAATGTTTTTTTTGTTTCAGTTTCAAAACTTTGTAAATAAGTACGTTTTCTCCTTCACTGATGGGGCTGCACTGACGGGCACTGATAAGGCGGCACTGATGGGCACGATGAGATGGCACCAATGAAGTGGCACTGATGAGGTGGCACTGATATGTGGCACTGATAGGCGGCACTGATAGGTGGCACTGATGGGCGACATGGATGGGCACTGATAGGTGGCACAAATTGGCACTGATAGCTGGCACAGATTGGCATGGATAGGCGGCATGGATGGGCATGGATAGGCTGCGCGGATGAGCATGGATGGGCACTGATAGGCGGCATGGATGGGCACTGATAGGTGGCACGGATGGGCACTGATAGGTGGCACGGATAGGCACTGATAGGCAGCATTGTTTTGTACTGATGGATGCCAATCAGTGCCAAACAATAATGCATGCCAATCAGTGATGCCCATTGTGGGCACTGATTGCCATCCATTGTGGGCACTGATTGGCATCCATTGTGGTCACTGTGTGTCATCCCTGGTGGTCTAGGGTGGCCTACCTGGTGCTGGGCATCCCTGGTGGTCCAGTGTGGGCATCCTCGGGGGGCTGCGCTGATAATCGATCATAACCTGTCAGAGGAGCAGCCGATCGGCTCTCCTCTACTCGCGTCTGACAGACGCTAATGAGGAAAAGCCGATCACCGGCTCCTCCTATTTACACTGTGATCAGCCGTGATTGGACACAGCTGATCACATGGTAAAGAGTCTCCGTCAGAGACTCTTTACCAAGATCGTAGTTGCTGGGTGTCAAACTGACACCCCGCAACAACGATCGCCGCAATGCGTGCCCCCATATGACGTCTGGTCAAGATTTTAAAACCACTTTGCCGACGTCTTTTGACAATAGGGCGGGCGGCAAGTGGTTAATGTCTGTTACTGTCTGTTACTTCAGATACTATTGTCATTCATTTGTTATTACTATTTTTATTCAACGGCTCTGAGAGTTACCTTAACTAAGTCTTGGCTGCTGTTTTCCAGGACTTGGCTAATTTGACACTCTTATATAGCCTCTTTCTCTGACTAAGTAAAACTAAGAAGGTTGAATTCAGTTTGCATTGTGTTGGTGTCTTATTTAAAGGTATACACATCATGTCTGAACCTAGAGTGTCAGTAGGGCTGGAAAGTTCACAGGGTCAATGCTGCATAGAGGAACATACAATATTAAGCAGCCCTTGTAGGGGTAGTGCTACATGCATAAATGTCCATATGAAGTGATTATATCAATTATACCGTGATATAAAATAATAGTCCATAAAAAATGGTAAATGATCCACCACCATGTGACAAATCTTGCAGTTTCAGTGTCAGTCACCACTCGTGCTTCACTAACCGCTCACCTTAATGCTTTACCAGTAAGATCATGACAAGCATATGTTCCCCTTAAGGGAGTTGAAGATGGGGGTATAGTGTCCTCACTCCCCCAAGTCTCCTATGTCCCGATGTCACCCTCCAAATTTGCAGATAAACATACAGAAATGGAGATAGAACACACCCAATCTAGTGCTCTCAGTTTAAATATTACTTAAAAATAAAGAAATTCACTTACAATAAAAAGCACTTAAGCAGTGCTAGCTGGGTATTACATATGTCGGTTTACAACCACAGACAGAGATGGCCTCGAGATGACTTCACGCTCCAGGCTCCACCCCCTTCTTTATTAGGCTTGTTCATCACATAGAAGATAAGGTATATATAATCGATAACTTACCCTGTGGTGCCAAAAAAAATTCAAAGTGTCAAATAATATCAAAAGATATCAGAAAAATATATGTGCAAATATACCATCAAATATGCAACCTTAATGGATTCACATCAATAACAAACAACAAAATATATGTGTATACAAAAGTCCCAATATGCATTCTTCATATATTAATCCACCGTACTGAAAAAAATGTACAATCCAAAGCATTCTTGATTTGTGATTCACCACCACCTGCCAATAGATGCTCTTACCAGAAACCGGTAAAATATAAGCCTGTATTGTGCCTTAATCTTTCTGGTTCTTTAACCGCTTCAGCCCCGGAAGATTTTACCCCCTTCCTGACCAGAGCACTTTTTGTGATTCGCCACTGCGTCGCTTTAACTGACAATTGTGCGGTCGTTGCACCCAAACAAAATTGGCGTCCTTTTTTTCCCCACAAAAAGCTTTCTTTTGGTCGTATTTGATCACCTCTGCGGTTTTTATTTTTTTGCACTATAAACAAAAAAAGAGCGACAATTTTGAAAAAAAATGCAATATTTTTTACTTTTTGCTATAATAAATATCCCCCAAAAATATATTTTAAAAAAATAGTTTTCCTCAGTTTAGGCCGATATGTATTCTTCTACATATTTTTGGTAAAAAAAAAAACACGATAAGCATTTATTGATTGGTTTGCGCAAGTTATAGTGTCTACAAAATAGGGGATAGTTTTATGGCATTTTTATTATAATTTTTTTATTAGTAATGGCGATCTGCGATCGGGACTGCGATATTATGGCGGAAAAAAATCGGACACTTTTGACACTATTTTGGGACCATCGTCATTTATACAGCGATCAGTGCTATAAAAATGCACTGATTACTGTGTAAATGACACTGGCAGTGAAGGGGTTAACCACTAGGGGGTGATGAAGGGGTTAAGTGTGTCCTAGGGAGTGATTCTAACTGTGGGGGGATGGGCTACTAGTCACATGACAGCGAACACCGCTCCCGATGACAGATGTAAGTAGCCAATCGGTCATTTTTTAAATAAATCTATCCTTGCAGTATTACACTATTGGAGTTTTTGTTTTATATGATCACCTCCTACCCCTGGATATTTTGGACGTCCTGCCATGAGGGGAGGGTATTACCCCAATATCCTGAAGGCTTGGTTGTCACCATTATAACCCTATGGTTGCCACCTCATCCCTTTAAACCCGAACACATATTAAAGCGGAGTTCCACCCAAAAATGGAACTTCCGCTTTAAGCACTCCTCACCCCCTTACATGCCACATTTGGCATGTCATTTTTTTTTTTGGGGGGGGGGGAGTGGGGGCTTAATTAGGAGGGGGGACTTCCTGTCCCACTTCCTCCTTCCTCCCAGGAATCGCCTAGGCGACTCCTCCCTCTAGGCGATCTCCTGGGACACGTAACAGGTCCCAGGAGATCGCCTATCCACTCCGAGAGCGCAGCGCGACTCGCGCATGCGCCGTGCGTGCCCGGCCGTGAAGACAAAAGCTGTCACGGATGGGTGCCCTGAGTGGCAATGGAGGCGCCGGCGAAGAGGAGGGGGAAGAGGAGCGACACCCCGTTCGGCCGCATCGCTGGACCGTGGAACAGGTAAGTGTCTGTTTATAAAATGTCAGCAACTACACTTTTTGTAGCTGCTGACTTTTAAAATGCCTGGACCTCCCCTTTGATTACACAGGTTCTGTGGCTGATTAAGGTGGTAATTCAACTCACTTGGTGCCTTATCTGCATTTAATTCGTCTCAGAACCTAATTCAAAGGTGTTCAGGTTTAAAGTGATGAGGTGGCAACTCTATATAACCCGCAGAGGCATTCTACCTGCCTGATTTACCATCCTAGAGATAGGTGGTCTTGAGGATTCCATAAGAGTCCCAGACTACCGTGTGTGGTGTATTAGAGAAAAGTTTCATCAATAACTTGGTTGTGGAGAATTCATATCTGCTTTTTTTGGACTATTTTTAAAGGACTATTTTTAAACTGATTATATGTTAAGTGTCACTTTTGCTGTTTTAAACACATATGACTTGTTTATTGTTTAGTGTGTCACAACGCTATAAGCATATTATTCAATATATTTCACTATATATTTCACAATTTTTGATTAGCGCGCTTTTATATATTATATATATGGATCATATGACTCTCTTCTTTCCTCTCATGTGACGTTGCTGGGGTTTGGTGATTGGCTTGGCTCTGACAGGTCTGTCTCTGCACTCTGTGCAGGGACGGACCTGTCAGAGCGCCGCTCTCCCCTATGGGGGATCGGATGACGACAGACCGTAGAGTCCGTCGTCACCTGATCCGATCTGCATCCGACGGATGGAAAAATAGGGTTTTCCTCCGTCACACTTTTTCGGATCGGAGCGGGTCGGATGTCAGCGGACATGTCACCGCTGACATCCGACTCTCCATAGAGGTCTATGGAGGGTTCGTTCAGGTACGCCAAAAAAACTGACAGGCGGACCTGAACGGACCGCCTGTGTGAAAGGGGCCTTAAGAAGAAGAGAATGTGCGCTGTATTTCGAGATTTCATAATTTTCCACATTACGAATGTTAATTCTCCATTACAAACGTTACAAGACTGACCGCTTCTGGCTCGTCCTTGCTTCCGAGCATGCATGTTTGTACTTTGGACTTTTGTCCAACGGACTTGTGTACTTGTGTTGGCAGAAAATTTGAAGACATGCTAGCCAACATTTGTTGGTGGAAAGTCCAACAACAATTGTCCGATGGAGCATACAGCCTGACATCCAACATTTCCTGGCGGAAAATCCGATCGTGTGTACGGGGCTTCAGTGTTGAGTAAGTAACTTGTGGAATTGAGATCATGGCAGTTTGTTAGTGCATCCAAATTCATGGGTGTTGAGATGAGTTTTCCTAGAAATTTGTCAATAGTAACATATTACACTTGTAAAGTTCCACACCATTACATCTAGCCTCAATATGCAGGGGGCACCAATCACAGGTATAAGAAGAATTGCTCACGCCACTGAGAGATGTCGTAAAAAAACAACTTCATACTACACATGGTAGAACCTGGGCTTCCTTTACTTTGAAAAAGGGTGGGCTTATTTCCAGTTCATGTAAATAATGAGTCCAGCGCTTATAGTAATGACCACAATATACAATAAATGATGTGCTTAAAAAATTATCAAAATTAAAACATATCATGAAATCCTGAACAAAGTCTTAAATAAAATCTCATATTCAATAGTCTTCCCAATAAAACTATTTTTTTTTCATTTACATTGTTGTAACAAAGACATGGGAATGTGATTCAGCAGCTGTCATTCACATGTATTTGCACATGGTTGTAATATATTTATTTGTTATTGTAGTTGCTCACAAGATATATACATTTTTTTCTTATTCCTAGTTTATTTATTGATATAAGAATGGCATAGTGTGGGTGCTCATATAGTTTAGAGGAGGACCCTACTTTTCAAAGGTACATTAATGTGGTGGCGTGGCTCTTTTTGTATTTACAAATCAATTCAACAAAGACTTTTATTTGTGATCTAAATAATACGATATAACCAGCCAGGTGTAGCAACCCACTGCCACCCTAAAGGCAGGATAGCACCCTCAGAGGCCAGGGTGGGCTAGAATTTCCCCACAGGGCTAAGCCCATGACTGAAATGAAGGGACCAAGAAAGAATATTGGGCGGGAGTCACTTTGACTTTTTAACGTTTTTTTGCAGAAAGGTAAGGAGGTGAGGGTTAGGGAACCCAGATTCCATAGTAGATGACTTACAGACTCTCCAGATTCAGATCAATGTCCAGCTTCACAGTGTTAGCAATTTTAAGCTGACCCAGCTACACTGTAAGCACATTCCAAAAAATTTCTGTGCGTCCTCCAAGTAAGTCACAAGTCCCTTCTAAGAGACCAGCCTTCTTCCTGGACCTCTCCAGCAAAAGGCCTCCCCTGGGTCTCCTCCTTGGCACAGATTCCTTCAGACCATTCAAGACAACCTTAGGACCCCTTAAGCACACGTTAGGCCATAAAACAGGTTATTGGACCTAACAGCAGAGTTCCATCCAGCAGCACTTCTCTAGGCCTCAGCTCAGGGGAAGAGAGAGAACACATGGCCTGTCCCAAATATTTATGTCCTCCCCCAGCATGCACCAGTGTCATAAACATCCTACTAAACTGGTTGAAGAAAATGTAAATATTTAAAACGTAATTTTGTTTGTTAAATAGTTACATAGTTACATAGTTAGGAGGTCTGGTCAACCCAACCAGGACCACCAGAGGGACAAGAGCTAGCGGACTATCACGGTACGTATCAGAGAAAGTATGTGAATAATTGTTTATACAAGTATATAAAAATATACATGATTTATTGAAAAGAATATAGTAACAATTTATACAATAAAAACAGGTACATGCGGTGGGGTATTTCGACTAGTTTAGCTAATCAATAACTTCTTCAAGAAATACAGTACATATATCTTCAAGAGAAATATTACAATAAACATGCAATATGGAAAACTATTAAACAACCGTGTATTTTGACATTAGCAAGAAAAAAGGGGGAAAGATGATCACAACTATAGTAAATGCAGCTTCTTACCCTACTCTGGTACCAACAGAGCATACAAGGCGATCCAGCGGAGCATTCCACGGCGACTGGGGGAGGTCTATATATAGACAATGGGCCAGTATCTATGTAGGAAAATGAATGAATAAAAATTCTAATGATTAAGGGTATCCAAAATATATCTCAAGAGGGTCATAGCTTCAAAAGTCAGAGGCTATGAACACAATACCCCAACCAACTTTGTGAGATATAAAACACACTCGTGGACCTTGGAGTGCATACTTATTGGTGATAAAATGTGGTTGCCAAGAATAGTGAACGAAAAAAATATATATGTATATATGCCAGGCTAAAAGAAAAGAAGTTTGAAGAAGCCTAGCCGTGAGGAAATAATTATATCTGCTATACCTGAGAGTATAAAGGGTATAACAAAGGTAGGCTCAGGAGGTGAGCAAGATGTGAAATGTGCCATTGAATACTGACAGTCGTGATGAAACCACCAAACAAAATGATGAAGGTGCTGTACCCCAGAAAGGAAAAAAAAAAGAGGAGGAAGAACCAAAAAAACTAAAAGAAAGGATGCAAACAGATGTGAAAAGACACAAGTCCATCCAGTTCAACCACAAATAAAAAAAAAAATAATATCAATAAAAAAAAAAAATAATATCAATAAAAAAAAAGTAATAATACCCATAAAAAAATAATATCAATAATAAAAAAAAATAATGCCAATAAAAAAAAAATAATATTAAGAAAAAAATAATATTAAGAAAAAAATAATATCAATAAAAAAAAAATATATATATATATATATATATATATATATAATACTATGACCAGTGATACCATGTAGGGCTGGCCTTAGCTGATTTGTTTTTTGTTATGTGATACATTTACATCCTAAAGCTAGAAAAAAGATCAATAACTGGCAATAAACAGGCCACATGCCATAAAAAAACAGATGCCTCACTAAACGCGACACGCAAAATGGTCTTTGGCGGCTGGAACTAATGTACATGGATGTAAATATATCCTACAGTTAAAAAGCTGATTATCATAGGCTGCCCTATGCTGTATCCTTTTCCTCGATAGACAATTTATGGTCTGATGTTCTCTAAAGCTGATCAGAATATCAAAACACTCGGATGACCAAGCTGTCTGGCTGAAATGTATGTGGCCACAAGTAAATGGACTGTCATCCAGCCTCAGGTATACGCAATCTTGGGGAAAATAATTTTCAAATTCGTAGCCTGTAAGTCTTCTTCTGGGAAATTGTTAACCTTGAAAACGCAGCTCGTAAGTACCATCCAAACGCTTATAAAAAGGGCGCCAGACTCTAAGTGGAGCCATGGAGAGAATAAATGATTTCTTCAGTTTAATGTTTTCTATGGAGAACGAAAGAGTTTACATTTTAATCATGTTGACGCTTTATTGTTTATTGTTGCGGCGTCCCCGTAGCAGCTGTTCTCCAGAAGGAGACAGACAATCCTTAATGTCCTCGATTAAACGTGCTGTTCTGAATATCATGTTTCATAGATTCTGTATGTAGATACAGCAGCACTTGTATAACACGGGGCCCTTTCACAGTCTGATAAAGAGCTTGCTGGGCATTGGGGACCCACAGCTCTACAATTAACTTGTTAAATGAATTAAGGTTTATTATTTAAAGGGTAACTCCACTGCCATGGGGAAAAAAATAGCAAATAAAGAAAAAAAAAATAATATAGCACATATAATTGTGACACAAATCATATTGCAATTGAATGTTATTAAAAAATTGCATTTCCTTTTCAGTCTGCAGCCACTGTTGTTTTACTGAGAATGCATTGCAATATGGCTACATAGAGTTGTTCTGTACACAGAATGTGTACTGACCACTCCCCAGAAACATCATTTCCTGCTTGTGTGATTGGCTCACCAATTTTCCCAGAAGTCTGCCTAAGATACAAGTCAGATTTCAGGCATCATTTTTTGGAGAGATACTTTCAATAGGAACAAATCTACAGGGATGCAGGCCCAGCAGATTTCCTCATTAGGCCCCTTTCACACTGGGGCGGTGAGCCGCGGTGACGGTAAAGCAGCGCTATATTTAGCGCTGCTTTACCGTCGTTTTCACCGCGGTTTTCGGCCGCTCGCGGTGCGGTTTTACCCCCCGCGAGCGGCCGAAAAAGGGTTAAACACCCCCCGCAGAGCGCCGCCGTAGCCGCGGTATTGCAGCGGTAACCGCGGTATTGCCGCGGTTTTACCGCGGTCTCCCATTGTAATCAATGGGAAGGAGCGGTTTAGGAGCGGTGAACACACCGCTCCTATCCCGCTCCAAAGATGCTGCTAGCAGGACTTTTTTTGTCATCCTGCTAGCGCACCGCTCCAGTGTGAAAGCCCGCCGGCTTTCACACTGGAGTTAAAGGGGCCGGATTTTTTCATGCGGTGAACAGGCGCTATTTTTAGCGCTGCACCGCATGAAAAACGCCCCGGTGTGAAAGGGGCCTTAGTGCCCTGCAGCTGCACAGCTGACAGTTAATTATGAAACCTCTCCCATTAGACCCACTCAGTACAGAGGCATAGACAAACACACAGGGATTTCTTCAGAATAACAAAAGGTAGGAATCTGCAACAAAGGTTGTTATAATCCTTGCAATGTACATAGATCACCCAGAGGGGAATGTTTTTTTTCTCAACAAAAGTGGAGTTACGCTTTAACCGATTTCGTACCGCCCACCGTACATATACTGCGGCAGGGCGGCCCGGCTGTGCAAAATCATGTAACTGTACGTGATTTTGTGCACGCAGTGCAGGGGGCGCGTGCGCCGCTCCCGCTCCCACGATGACCGCCGCAACCCGCCGATCATTCTGTGGAGAAACAGAGCAGCGGTGTGCATATGTAAACAAGGCAAACCGCTCATCTGTCAGGAAGCAAAAGAGAGATCTTGTGTTTCAGCTAAGCTGAAACACAATCTCTCTTTTCCTCCACTCCCCCCACAGTTAGAAAGAACCTCCCAGGCACACACTTAACCTCGTGATCACCCCTGGTGTTAACCCCTTCCCTGCCAGTGTCATTTATGCTGTGACAGTGCATTTTTTTTAGCACTGATCACTGTATTGGTGTCACTGGTCCCCAACAAGTGTCACTTAGTGTCTAATGTGTCCACCGCAATGTCGCGGTCCTGCTACAAATCGCTGATCGCCGCCATCACTAGTAAAAACAATTAAAAAAATAAAAAGTCCCTAAATATATCCCACTTTTTACCAAAAATATGTAGCAGAATACATATAGGGCTAAATTGATGAAGACATTTTTTTTATTGGATATGTTTTAAAGCAGAAAGTAAGAAATATTGTTTTTTATTTAAAATTTTCGGTCTTATTTTGTTTATAGCGCAAAAAATAAAAACGTAGAGGTGATCAAATGCCACCAAAAGAAAGCTCTATTTGTGGGGAAAAATAGGGACATTTATTTGGGAACAGCGTTGCATGACTGTGCAATTGTTAGTTAAAATAACGCAGTGCTGTATTGCAAAAAGTGGACTGGTCATGAAGGGGTAAAACTTCTGGAGGTTAAGTGGTTATTTTGTGCACTGGATTGGATAGTACAGTACACTGTATTTGTGGTAGTAAAGTTTGTTTTTCTTCCCTTTTTTTTTATAAAGCAAAGTCTATTTTAATACTAGACCATAAGAGGTATATTTCTTCTTTTTTTGGTGAATTGACTAGAGCCTGGATGGAGTGACAGAGTGGTATGCAGGCAGATTTCTGAATGTATTGGAGGATCGATTGAAGATTGTGACCCAGATCGCTGGGAAAGCAGTGTTTGACCTTACCCTTGTGGAGGTCAGACATAGAGGTAAGAATTGTTATTGAGAGGCGGTGGATCGCACTGGTGGCAAGCACGCATGTAAATGGATGCATGTGATATCCAAATAAGAACAAGTCATTTATAAAGAACATTGCCGAATGTGTTGCTTTTGAGGATTTTAGAGTTTTATATTGATTATTTATACTGTATATAATAAATCTAGTGATACAGTAATTCACATTTTATGTATTGTTAATGTAGTTTGTTGCACACGCAGGAGATTTTGAGGAATAATGTATTTTCATGATTTGGCACAGTAGGATCATATTATTAAAATTTACTTGTTGCGCTGTACCTTTGAGATTTCTATATTTTATGAGGTGTAGGAACGCATGACAGTAACAAGCTGCAATATACCAATTTTATTATATTCAGTATATACACTGTTTTTAAAATATTTTTTCACATTTGTTTGGTGAGCTTTGTGATTAAATAAGTACGTCAAGGAGTGTGTGTCAGTGTAGTGACAGATATGGAAGAACTGCAGGCTTGTGTAGTGAAGATGGGGGAACCCAGATAGCAAGCAATTGTGCTGCATTTTTTTATAAATGACTTGCTAAGCTATTGCTAGACTTTCCAGGCTTCACAAGTTTATTGCACAATTGCAGCAAGTCGGCATTGCATGACTCCAGATCAACTTTCTTTACAACCATTCTGCAAGTTTGCTGCAAGTTCTGGTTCAGTTATGTTGTGCGATAGTCATCCCACCACAGGGGTCACTGTGGCTGAATTTCCATGCTGTGGATTTGCATAGCTCTTGCTGTAGACTCACCATTGCAACTTTGCTCTTGCTAGAGACATTCAAATTTGATACAAATTGGAAAAGTGTCAACTAGAAGATGTGCTTCAAGTGCTCTGCAAGTCTACAACTGTGAAAATGTGCAGCAAGTTAACAGACTTACTATTCAACATTGCCGCAAATTTGTAGCACGTTATCCTTGCTATTTGGGATGTTGCTTCCCTTGTGCTAAATGACAAAGTAAACAAAAGGGGTGGGGTCTCTCGGATGATCAGCATGGGCCTGGCCCTAACAACCAGAGGCCATGAATAGGAATCTTTCATGGTTAGCAGTGATTGCAATACTGCTGCTTAATTTTGCAGTTCCTGCTGCAGCTGGAGGTTCGGCTCAGCCAAACACCCATTTGTTCGCTGAAAACAGTGAATGAACCTTCAGCTCTTAAATACTGTACAGTGCAGAGATCTCCTATTAATTTCCCTTCTGGTCGAATGTTCTTATCCTATACCAGGCACGTCCAAAGTCCGGCCTGCGGGCCAATGGCGGCCCGCGTTCCAGTTTCAGAGGGCCTGCCTGCTAATTTTGACATATATATCTTTTGTGGACCCCAACGAATCCCCGAGCGCCGGGGGCCACAAAAGTTAGATATGCTGGCTGCCTTTGATGGGGCGGGACGAGTGCCATGCATACAGCAGAGAAGTATTTCGTGTTTACACAGCGTCCTGTGTAAAAGGAAATCCCGTATCCTGCGCTGCCATTGGACAACTGTTTTGTCCATCATAGGAGGCAGGACATCAATTAAAGAGGCCGCCAATAAAAACAGGAGTTTCTCCTGTATTTCTGTTGGTGCTCATCCCGCCCCCTCCCTGGCTCCTCCAAGGCTGCAAATGGACATGAATTAGGCTGCACTGACGGCAATGGTGAGTCTGCATTCATGTCAATGTGGGTACTGAATTAGTGGCAATGGAGTGGGTGCTGCATTCATGGCAATACAGTGGGTGCTGCATTCATGGCAATACGGTGGGTGCTGCATTCATGGCAATACAGTGGGGGTGCTGCATTCATGACAATGGAGTGGGGGCTGTATTCATGGCAATGGAGTGGGGGCTGCATTCATGGCAATGGAGTGGGGGCTGCATGCATGGCAATGGAGTGGGGGCTGCATTCATGGCAATGGAGTGGATGCTGCATTCATGGCAATACGGTGGGTGCTGCATTAATGGCAATACGGTGGGTGCTGCATTCATGGCAATGGGTGGGTGCTGCATTCATGGCAATGGAGTGGGTGCTGCATTCATGGCACTTGTGAGGCTGCAGATGGGCACTGATTAGGCTGCATTGATGGGCACTGACCCTTATTTTGCTTCACAGTTCTTTATTTAAAATGTAAGATTTTTTTCCTGAAACTTCCTTTTTAAAGTTAAGGTGCGTGTTATAAGCTGATAAATACGGTATATCCAAATAACATGCCCAAGCTCATCTATTCACCACACACAGCACAAAGGCAAGAGAGTTCTTGATGGGCAGTGTATTAGTGCTCGGACGAACACACTTAGACCAAATTTTAAACATTAAACCTTAAAGAATGTCAGGCAAAATTGTCGGCCCTCGCGCATGTTCACTTTATAAAATCTGGCCCTCTTTGAAAAAAGTTTGGACACCCCTGTCCTATACTGTTATGCCACGTACACAAGATCGGAAATTCGGCCAGCAAAAGACCAATGAGAGCTTTTGGTCGGAAAATGCGAGCGTGTGTATACTCCATCAGATTTTTGCTGTCCGAATTCAAGCCAGCAAAAGATTGAGAGCACGTTCTCAATTTTTCAGTCAGAAAAAGTTTTGATCGGAAATTCCGATCGTCTGTAGCAATTCCGACGCGCAAAATTCCATGCAAGCTTGGAAACAATTCGACGCATGCTCGGAAGCATTGAACTTCATTTTCTTGTCTCGTTGTAGTGTTGTACGTCACCGCGTTCTTCAGCGAACTTTTGTGTGACCATGTGTATGCAAGCTAAGCTTGAGCAGAATTCCGTAGGAAAAACCATCCAAGATTTTTCTGACGGAAAATCCGCTCGTGTGTACGCGCCATTAGGCTATTTTCTCTGTTGGTCGACTGTTTGGTGGTGCCAGGGCTGTCTTTAATATTGACTGGACCCTGGGCAAACATTTTCTTGGGGCCCCCTCTTCCATGCAATTTCACTCTCTGCATGCTTTGAGACATACAATATGTAGCAGCTAGACTCAAAATCAGTTTACTGAATCAGATCAGCGATTGGTTGCCAGAGGTTACAGTGTATCATTACCACTCACTGGCTGCTAGAGGTTACAGCACTCACTGTTATTTACAACCGGTTACAGCACAAGATTTCTGCTTGTTGATTAGTTGCTAGAGATTACTGTACATCAATACTGCTCACTTATTGAATGCTAGAGGTTACTGAACATGTATACCACTCACTAATTGGTTGTTAGAGGTTATTGCACATTATTACTGCTCACTGATTGGTTGCAAGAGGTTAGTGCACAGCATTACTGGTCGCTAAAGGTTACAAAACATCATCTCCTCACTGCCTGCCTGCGTATTCACATGCACCAAAATTTAGGGTGCTGTGGCACCATGTTATTTTGAAGAAGGGTTCCACCTCCAAATTGCTTACTTCTGCAGAACATGATGTTAGACTTAATGACCACAGTTGTAGGCAGGACTTTCAAGCATGCTCCTTTACCTCCCCAGTGGGCAGCATTCAGAAGAAGTGATGGTGGACATGACCTCATGGGGCAATGATATACATATGAATACTGTCTCTATTTAACAAATCAATGCTGTGTTCCACGACTAATTATATATTAATGCCGCCACTATTTACATATCAATGCAGGTTATTTACATGTAAACACAGGCTCTGCAGGCGAGTCCTCTGTACATGGCAATAGGGCAGAGCTGAGCAGTGCAGCAGAAGTTTACACTGAGATATCTGGACATAGCACGGGACTAAAACTTCAAGGGATAAGGGAATTTAAACTAGGATAGTTGGCAAGTATGAGGCACCTGCTTTGGGCCCACTACAATGATGGGGCCCAGGGCGGCTGCCCCTTTTTCCCTGCCTTAAAAAACGGTCCTGGGTGGTGTCATGCTGTGGTCAGCTTCGCTGTATTGATATTTCAACTTACTAAGGTTTCTCCTAGGCTCTGATTAGGTGTCACAGGTGCCTTTAGCAATAGTGTGAGGCTGCAATAATCAGGACCTTGGGAAGTGAGTTCTCTTATGGACTTCCTCGCTCTAGGGGAGAGATGTGTTTGGATGTTGAACCCTCCTAGGCCTGCTGTCTGAGGAGGATGACCATGTGGCTGGAGCAAGGACTGAGTTTGAGACCTAGCTTGGGAATTGTGGAGCCATGGAAAAACTATAGATGTCTTGAGGGGCCGGAAAAGTTGGAAATTGAAGTATGGACCTCATTGGAGTATGTTGTCTTCTCCACTGAGTGTCGTCAGCAGAACTGACAAGTATTTTTCAGTTAGGAGCTATACAGAGTCACAGAGTGCTGGGTCAGCTTTAAAGTTCTCCTTTAAGGTTCTGTGAATACCGTAAGTACTTTTCTGAAGCCTTCTACTTGATGGGTGTCCATTACTTTTACCGTCTCTGGAGTATTGAGTGAGAGACAATAACATTCTATTGTTTTGCATCTTAAAGTGACTGGTGCCCATTTGTACATATTGCTTCACTATTGCCCTGAGGTGAAATGCTAGCCCATGCTGTCCCCCTAGCACTTGGGGGTCAGGGTTGTGGTACAAAAGAGAGAAACGAGGATATAGAGGAGGGACCTTGGAATCTGTATAAAGAACATGAGGTGCTGAGAGCTGTCAAGAGATTAATAATTCAAAAAATGTGGTCATTTATTATAAACTGCAAAGAAGCTACTGTAAAGCCCCATACACACGGTCGGACTTTTTCATGGATTCTGTCCGATCGGACAAGGTTGTTGAAAAATCAGACCGTGTGTATGCACCATCGGACAGTGTTCGTCGGTTTGACCGACGGACAAAGTCTTATCTCCTGCTGGAAAGATTTGCCGTCAACACGGTCCGATCACACCAAATCCGATCGTGTGTACGGTTGTCCGACCGGACAAAGTGCTACGCATGCTCAGATCACATTACAAGACCAAAGCTATTGGCTACTAGCCTCTACGTAGTCCCGTCGTAGGCAACAAACGTCACCACGTTCAGAATGATCGGATTTTCCGACAACTTTGTCCGACCGTGTGTACGCAAAACCAACATCGGACAAAGTATGACGGACATGGTCCGACGGACCTGGTCCGCGGATTGTCCGACCGTGTGTATGGGGCTTAAGACTTCCCTCTACCAGGCGCTGTGATTGCAGGCATGAACTGGGAGCAAACAGCTATATAACAGCTGTCATTGAATTGCTCTATGAACTAAGATCTGAGTTCATCTCCTCTCAAAACCACCAGCCCAACATATAATAATCATACTGACAAAATGAGGCAAATACCACGTAGTCCCGTCTTCCACTGATTAGGTAAGATTAAACTCTCCAGTAGCCACCAAAACTGAAAAAAATAGTTTTACAGTGGACTGAACCTTTAATCGAGTAGAAGCCAGAGAATGTATGATTTCCTAGCTTGACTGCGGCAGGATTGTTACTGGGATTCAGCAGACAGTTTACATTAAATTTCCAAGCAGACGTTTAATAGACCTCGTAAAACGCATAACATGTCTGACAGATTAGTGGCGCTCATAAAGCTAATGAAAGGGACCTATCAGGGCTACTTTAATGCTCGCCGTCTAGCCTGAACCACCAAAGGCCCCACAATGCTTAGAGAACACATCACTCACATGGCTTCTATGAAGATATAAATATATATTATTTAAAATAAAATATATGTACCAGAGATACTAACCAGTAAAATGGGACAAGAGATACAGTGTCGTAATATAATTAGGGAAGTAACAGACAAAAAAAAAATGTAATTACATATTTATTCATGTTTCTCGTTAGTACAAGTAATTATATTAAAAAATCATTGCAAAATGTTACTACTGGATAAATCTGCAGAAAAAAAAAAAATCAGGAAACATTTAAAAAGATGGAGAATTTCTTGTCTCAATGGAACCAATCATCATCTCTGTTTTCAAACTTTTTAGAAATGGCAGTTGGAAGCCAACTGGCCGCTATGGGTATCAAGATGAATTAAACAGCCCTGCCATAGTTGCAGCCATATTAGCCTCTGCTTGATCTGCAGTGACTATGGTGTTGCACATGTGATGAGCTATGACACCAGCCATTTGATGGCTTGGCGGTTCAGCTGAGAGTGAATATAAGCATGTTAGTAACTGTAAGAACCCTTTCACACTGGAGCGTTTTGCAGGTGCTATAGCGTTAAAAATAGTGCCTGAAAACCGCCCTAAAACAGCTGCTCCATTCACTCCAGTGTGAAAGTCTGAGGGCTTTCACACTGGAGCGGTGCGCTGGCAGGGCGTCAGAAAAAGTCCTGCCAGCAGCTTCTTTGGAGCGGTGAAGGAGCGGTGAACTCACCGCTCCTCCACCGCTGCTCCCCATTAAAATCAATGGGGCAGCACTGCAATACCGCCGGAAAAACGACGCTCCGGCGGCATTTTGTGGGCGGATTTAACCCCTGTTCGACCACTAGCGGGGGGTTAAAACCACAATAGCCGAATTGTGCCGCAAAAACGACAGTAAAGCGGCGCTAAACCGCTGACGCCGGTGGCGACTCAGTGTGAACCTCACATGCCTGACGAAGGGGCCCTGCGCGGCTCCGAAACGTTGCACTATTCCCATATTGTGATCATGCAATAAACCACTCCTTTTGGACGCTATTTGTGTCGCTCCATGGTGTGCTGGCAAACATCTTTCTACTGTGATTTGAACCAGTATCCAGCTGGTTGTTGCTACAGCACCCAAAACTGTGAGCATTTCCAGGAACGTGTGCGATTGGAAAATGAAGAACTACTCAGTGTGAAAGGGGTCTAACAGTTATTATTTAGACATGCATTGAATTTAACTTTTTTGGGGAATTAAAGCGGAACTAAACTCTCCTATCCTTTTCAGCCAAGGAAGCTGCAGCACTTCCCGCCCCTGCCTGCTGTGAGAATGATAGCGGTGGCTGGATAAGAGACCCAAGATAAAACACCCAGGCTTAGTGGCATGGTGGTCCGGACAGGTCTGTCACTTGATCCGAGTCCGGACCGCAGTCCTCCATTTAGTAAACAATGCTCTGAAAGAATTACTAAAAATACAAGTTTTAGTACAAGAAATTTACACCCATTTCACATGCATTTTAAAGTTTGTGGCTAGGGAATTCACAGATCACAAAATGACTTGAAAATGCAGGGTGGGAAAATGTATACAAAAAAAATAAAAACTACCCGGCACGGCATCAAAAATGCTTCTATATGCAGTTAAAAGCATGTGTGCTTTTTTCTATGGAGATGCATGTGCTCTTGCATACATGATATGTGGAGAAGCTTTAAGGGAAACCATAGTCTTTCTATAGTTGTTTGTCAGATATATATATATAAATAGATCAGCTTAAACCCCAACTCCCTGAAGCTCCCTACCACTTATTTTTTTAATCCCTAAATACCTACCTATTTACACTGGTCCATACCTCCCAACTTTTAAACCTCAGAATGAAGAAGGAGGTGACCTGTGGCGTGTGTAGTGACCCACGGCAAATGTGGTTGTGGTCAAACTCCTAACAGCACTAGGTGCTTAAGGGATGTGGTTAAACAAAACCCAGGCTTCCTCGTACCTATAAAATATGCTTTGATTGCTTTGCCCGAGCCTACCCTAAAGTGCATCTGAAGACAGAAGGTTTTTTAACTTAATGCATTCATGCATTAAGATAAAAAACCTTCTGAGTGCAGCAGCCCCCCCCTAATACTTACCTAAGCCCCAATTCGATCCAGAAAAATTTCATGAGAGACTCAGCTGTCCGGGACTCTCCCTTACTGATTGGCTGAGACACACAGTGGGCGCTATTGGCTCCTGCTGCTGTCAAACAAAGTCAGTCAGCCAGCCAATGAGGAGAAAGGGGGGGGGCGAGCCGCGGCTCCATGTCTGAATAGACACACAAAGTAGCGGCTCGGCTCAAGTGCCCCATAGCAAGCTGCTTGCTGTGGGGGCACTCAACAGGAGGGAGGGGCCAGGAGCGCTGGTGAGGGATCTGGGCTGCTCTGTGCAAAAATCACTGCACAGAGCAGGTAACATGTTGTACTGCGGCAGGTTGGCACAGCTGCGCGTATCGCCATCATTGTACATCAGCCGCTTTAAGAAGCTATAGGGGGTGTGGCGTGAAGCCAGAGCCGATGCGCGTGACTGGCGGCTGTGATGTCCACCGGCTACCTGCGATCGCTCTACAGAGAGCCAGAACGGGGATCTGTGTATGTAAACAAACAGATCCCCGTTCTGACAGGGAAGTAGAGAGAGATCGTCTGTTCCTAGTGATCAGGAACAGCGATCTCTCTCCTCCTCCAGTCAGTCTCCTCCCCCCACAGTTAGAAACACCTCCCAAGAGAACACTTAACCCCTTCCCTGCCAGTGACAATAATACAGTAATTAGTGGCTATTTTTTAGCTCTGAGCGCTGTATAAATGTCACTGGCCCCAAAAAAGTGTAAAAAGTGTCTTATCTGTCTGTCCCACTAAAAATCGCAGATCATCGCCATTACTAGTAACAAAAAAAATTAATAATAGAAAATACCATAAATATATTCCCTATTTTGTAGACGCTATAACTTTTGTGCAAACCAATCAAAATATGCTTATTGACATTTTTTTTTTTACAAAAAATATGTAGAAGAATACATATTGGCCTAAACTGATGAAGAAATTTGTTGTTTTTTTGGGGGATATTTAAAAAAAAGTAAAAAATATTGTTTTTATATCAAAATTGTTGGTCTTTTTTTGTTAAGCACAAAAAATTAAAACCGTAGAGGTGATCAAATACAACCAAAAGAAAGCACTATTTATGGGGAAAATACATCAATTTTGTTTGTGTACAACTTTGCGTGACCTCACAATTGTCAGTTAAAGCAATGCAGTGCTGTATCGCAAACAATAACCTGGTCAGGAAGTGGGTAAATCCTTCCGGTCTCTAAGTGGTTAAACAAGAACTTTATTATTATAGTCAGGGACTGCATAGCAACCAACAGCTGTTGGGACAATAAAAACTTTGCTGAGAAATATAGTGCCTTGAAAAAGTATTCATACCCGTTGAAATTTTCCACATTTTGTCATGTTACAACCAAAAACGTGAATGTATTTTATTGGGATTTTATGTGATAAACCAACACAAAGTGGCACATAATTGTGAAGTGGAAGGAAAATGATAAATGGTTTTAAATTTTTTTTTTTACAAATGTAGCGCCGGGCTTCTGAAGAGCATGCGCTATCTTTTTGTAAATTTAATATTTCTAAAACCATAGTTGGGTTTTAGGGTTAATTGTACTAAATTATGGTCTCAGTACCAGTTTGGCAGGACTGTATTGTGTTCTGCTTGGCCATAGGTGTCTGTGTCACCTCTGGCAAGCATGGGAACACAGTCCGGTTGGACGCTTTGGGTGCCAATCTTGCTCGGAACCAATCAGTGGATGTGTTGTCTCGCTGTGCATTCTGGGAGAGGGTACTTAAGGTACTGAGGTCACGTGATTCTGGGTTCCGGTCCAGAAGATCTTTCTGACTGCCTGGTCCTTCTGACCAGCCCTCAGGGGCCCTGGTGGCCTGGGGTGCGGATCCATACGTTTCCGAGTCTCGGGGCTGGCTAGCCCGAGGCACAGTAACTGCTGGAAGGAGGGTTCCAAGGTGGTCCGGTGCCGTCTCGGTTTTGGAGAGGCCCAGCAACTGAGAACGCAACCAGGGGAGGACTCTTCAGAAGAGGGCCACGCACAAGGTTAGTAGCTCAGTTGGAAGGACACCAAGTGAATCCACACTCATACCGTATCACCGGACCGGCTGCAAGATACTGGTACTGTGTGAAAGTACTCTAAGTTTTCATTCTTCAGTTACAACCAAATCTGTGGCAGAGACTTTGCTTCATCTGAATCACCTGTTGGTTGCTAAATTCACCAGAAGGGGATTTATCCGATAGCTGTACTATCCAGTTGCGAATGGCTATTCCCTGGATTTCATAGTGAGAGACATTCAATGTCAGCAGTTCCAAGAGTACCTGAACTTCCTACCCGTAACCTCTATTCCCTGTTGAGAGAGTTCATCTGACGTTTTTGCAAATAAAAATCCCTAAAGCGGATCCAGTGTCAGTCTCTACAGTTCTTTGGGCCATCTACCTCGGGAAACCCCTAGACGTACACGAGGTGAAAAAGGTAACGGTAAGCCCAAAAATAACCAGGAGCTCCTTCGGGGGTCAGTGTTACATGTGGGGGCTCGCAGTCCAGGATTTACCGTTACCCCTCGCAACGAAAGGAACTGTACATGTGAGTTTTTGGGATAGAGGGTGGAAGTTTTTTTCTGAACTGCGCCATTTTGTGAAAGGCAATGGACATTCACTGTTGGTGCATAAGCGTGGGAGGAGCCTGAAAAAAGCCAGCGAGTTGCGCAACCGGACAAACCAGTGGGAGGAGTCTTGCCTGTTCGTTTTCCCTGCACGAGGCACCGCGTGAGTGTGTTCTAGGAGGAGAGCGAAGCCAGTCGTGTTTGCTGAGCGAAAAAAGTTTTAATTGGAAAAGAATGTTCCAAGTACAGTTCTTTGGGCCAACTACCTCGGGAAACCCCTAGATGTACACGAGGTGAAAAAGGTAGCGGTAAGCCCCAAAAATAATCAACAGCTCCTTAGGGGGTCAGTGCTACACAAATAAATATCTTAAAAAGTGTGGCATGCATTTGTATTCAGCCCCCTTTACTCTGATATCCCTAAAATCTAGTGGAACCACTTGACTTCAGAAGTCACCTAATTAGTAAATAATCCACCTGTGAGTAATTTAATCTCAGTATAAATACAGCTGTTCTGTGAAGCCCTCAGAGGTTTGTTTAGAGAACCTTAGTGAACAAACAAGCATCATGAAGGCCAAGGAACACACCAGATAGATCAAGGATAACGTTGTGGAGAAGTTTAAAGCAGGGTTAGGTTATAAAAAAATATTCCAAGCTTTGAACATCTCACAGAGCATTGTTCAATCCATCATCTGAAAATAGAAAGAGTATGGCACAACTGCAAACCTACCAAGACATGGCCGTCCACCTAAACTGACAGGCCGGGCAAAGAGAGCATTAATCAGAGAAGCAGCCAAGAGGCCCATGGAAACTCTGAAGGAGCTTCAGAGATCCACGGTTCAGGTGGGAGAATCTGTCCACAGGACAACTATTAGCCCCCGTACCCACGGTCAACATTCCGATCACCAAGTCCGTCGGATAATTTCTGTCGGAACTGGTGTTGCCCACACGGTCGGATTTTCCAACAACATGGTCCGATCGGATATTTTCCGTCGGAATTTCCGACCGTGTGTACGGGGCATTAGTCGTACACTCCACAAATCTGTTTGATTTGCAAATTTGCAAGCGTTTATAACATGCATATTGTTTGGACAGACTTAGAAGGAATCTAAAGATCCAGAGGGGACAAAATAAAATGTTTATATCATTTGTAAGAATGCAATTTAGCCATAAACAATAAAAGAAGTATTTAATGATGAACATGAAAAGTATTTATGGCATACTTGTTTATGGTGAATAGCATTCTTCAAAGGGTAACTTGTTTATCTAATTAATAGTAAAAGAACGCAATTTAGGAAATATCCAGACAACTTTTATTAGATTTTATGGCTGCAGCTGTCCTAAGCCAAGATGCATTACCTTTCACCCAGAAGATCAAAGGGCTACTAAAACTGTCCAATCGGATTGCGTGATATTTTACTGCATGGAGAAAATGTGTATATTAGGGACGGTTCTTTTGGCTGAGTTATGACAGGAGAAATCGAGCTCTCTGAAGGTGTCTGATCATTGCATGAATATTTTAAGTACCCTGTCATCTTCCTTGTCTGTACCTCTGTCCTGTGCTGGGATTCAATAAATGCAAATCTCATTGGAGATCCAAGTTGCTGCAGGAAAATTCATTTTTGGATTAGAGGGGTTTGCATTCCATATCGGCTGGCGCACTCTACAACAATAATTCTAACAAAAATTAGCACTCCTCATCTCTATATAACATATTGGTGCTCTCAAGGTTGTGCACCTGTACCTGAACGGATGTCAAATTGGGAGCAGCAGCAGTGTCCATGTTACCGCTGTGTCCCAATTGACATGAATGGGACTGCCTGCATGGGGACACAAAGAACACCAGTGCATCCCTATGCAGGTACATATGAGCCTCACATGGGGGTACGCTGTAATACGCTCCAGGTAAACGAGGCCGAAGAGGTAAATAGAGCCGCAAGGAGAATGAAAATAATAACCATTGTCATAATCTTAAAATTATGTTATAAATGTTGCAAAAATAACTAATTCATTCTCATGGTTTTATAGTGTAAACAGCAGTGGCCTACAGACAGCCATAACAAGGGTCACCCCATAGGCTGGGGGATAACAAGCATCAACATTGCCCTTGGAAGAGCAGCACTGCGGATACATTATGGAGGATAATGAGAAGGAAACTGAGATAATAAGTATGGTGAACACAACATCAATTCTGTCTGTTTCCTAATTAAATTAACAACATGCAACACATATATATTATGTTGTGACTTTCCACAAACATTTATTGGTGGTAAATCAATCACTGTCATTTAAACACATGCATTTGGAAAATTCAACAGCAGTGAATGTTTGGTGAATATTGGATTCACTGCTTATTAACCACTTGTCAACCATGCAACACATACAGTATGTGCGGTAGTTCTTTACAATGCCTTGAAAAATTATTCATAGCCCTTGAAATTTTCCACATTTTGTCATGTTACAACCAAAAATGTAAATGTATTTTATTGGGATTTTATGTGATAGACCAGTGATGGCGAACCTTGGCACCCCAGATGTTTTGGAACTACATTTCCCATGATGCTCAACTACACTGCACAGTGCACGAGCATCATGGGAAATGTAGTTCCAAAACATCTGGGGTGCCAAGGTTCGCCATCACTGTGATAGACCAACACAAAGTGGCACATACCGTATTTTTCGCTACATAAGACACACCTGACCATAAGACGCACCTAGGTTTTAGAGGAGGAAAACGATAAAAAAATATTCTGAACCAAATGGTGTACTAAAATATTTACCAGTGCCCATGAAATGCAGCCTGACCTGTGCCAACTAAATGCAGCCTTATCAGTGCCAATGAAATGCAGCCTAACCAGTGCCAATTAAATGCAGTCTTACCAGTCCCATAAAATGCAGCCTGACCTGTTTTCATAAAATGCAGCCTGACCTGTGTCAATTAAATGCAGCCTTACCTGTGCCTTACCTTCATCACATTCGCCTATCCGCCTGTCACTCAGAAGACAGAGCAGCCCGAGTGGCAGTACTCCTTTCGGCCGCTGGGCTGTCTTCTGTGAGTGATATGAGCTCGCGGGAGACAGCCGTCATGTATTGTGACATAGCGGCGGCGACGACGGGGGGCTGGTCAGTATTTGCTCCATAAGACGCATAGGCATTTCTCCCCATTTTTGGGGCGGGGAGGAAAAGTGCGTCTTATGGAGCGAAAAATACAGTAAGGCTGCTTTCACACTAAGGCGCTTTACAGGCGCTATAGTGCTAAAAATAGCGTCTGCATAGCGCCTGTAAAGAGCCTCTCCTCTCACTTCAGTGTGAAAGCCTGAGTGCTTTCACACTGGAGCGGTGCGCTTGCAGGACTTTTAAAAAAATTCCTGCAAGCCACATCTTTGCAACGCTGTAGGAGGGGTGTATACACAGCTCCTATAGCGCCCCTGCCCATTGAAATCAGGCAGGGTTTTAACACTTTTTCGCCTGCTAGCGGGGGTTAAAAGTGCCCCGCTAGTGGCCGAATAGCACAGCTAAAACGACGGTAAAGCACCGCTAAAAATAGTGGCGCTCTACCGCCAACACCCCCAATGCCCCAGTGTGAAAGCACTCTGAATGTGAAGTGGCAGGAAAATTATGACAGGTTTTCAAAAATTTTTACAAAAAAAATGTGAAAAGTGTCGCATTCATTTGTATTCAGCCCCTCTGAGTCAATACTTTGTAGAACCATCAATGTAGCTCTGGCTGTATGTTTAGGGTTGTTGTCCTGCTGGAAGGTTAACCTCCGCCCCAATCTCAAGTCTTTTGTAGACTCAAACAGGTTTTCTTCTAAGATTGCTCTGTATTTGGCTCCATCCATCTTCCATCAACTCTGACCAGTTGCCCTATCTCTGCTGAAGAAAAGCATCCGAACAACACGATGCTGCCACCACCATGTTTCACGGTGGGAGATGGTGTGTTCAGGGTGATGTGCAGCGTTAGTTTTCCTGCCACACATAGCGTTTTGCTTTTAAGCTAAAAATTTCAATTTGGTCTCATCTGACCAGAGCACCTTCTTTCACATGTTTGCTGTGTCCCCCACATGACTTCTCACAAACTGCAAACAGGACTTCTTATGGCTTTTTTTCAACAATGGCTTTCTTCTTGCCACTCTTCCATAAAGGCCAGATTTGTGTCGTCCTGTGGACAGATTCTCCCACCTGAGCTGTGGATCTCTGCAGCTCCTCCAGAGTTACCATGGGCCTCTTGGCTGCTTCTCTGATTAATGCTCTCCTTGCCCGGCCTGTCAGTTTAGGTGGACGGCCATGTCTTGGTAGGTTTGCAGTTGTGCCATACTCTTTCCATTTTTGGATGATGGATTGAACAGTGCTCCGTGAGATGTTCAAAGGTTGAGAGATTTTTTTTTATAACCTATCCCTGCTTCAAACTTCTCCACAACTTTATCCCTGACTTGTCTGCTGTGTTCATTGGCCTTCATGATGCTGTTCGTTCACTAAGGTTCTCTAACAAACCTCTGAGGGCTTCACAGGACAGCAGTATTTATACTGAGATTAAATTACACACAGGTGGACTCTATTTATTAATTAGGTGACTTCTGAAGGCAATTAGTTCCATTATATTGCAGTTATGGGTATCAAAGTAAAGGGGGCTGAATACAAATGCACGCCACACTTTTCACATATTTATTTGGGAAAAAAAAATTCAAAACTATTTATCATTTTCCTTCCACTTCACAATTATGTGCCACTTTGTATTGGTCTATCACATAAAATCCCAATAAAATACATTTACGTTTTTGGATGTAACATGACAAAATGTGGAAAATTGTAAGGGATGTGAATACTTTTTCAAGGCACTCTAAGCCGTGGCACATACTGTATATGTCCATAGCAGCACCCAGTCGTTGCTCATATGTGTCCATGGTGGCATGAGGTTGTGTGCTAAGAGTGCACTCACTATATGCTCACAGCACACTGACCAAACTGCCACCGACAGTTCTCGGTTAAGGCTTCTGTTTTGGAGCTAGCGGTACAAGCTCCCAATCATGTGACCGCTGTGAGAGCTAACACAGCAGTCACATGATACAGAAACCATGCGTTAAATATGCCAGAAAAGGTGTTGTTTTTAGTTTTAGTTTTTTTAACTAATGTAAATGCTATCAATGGGGTTGAACTAAGGGCCAAAACTGTTTTGTAAAACTTTTTTGGTAGAAAAAAAAGTTTTTTTTTTCATTAAATTGGAGGAAAGTTCAGGCTGGTGTAAAATATGCTCCCCAACAATCCCCAACTCCACCCTCTGCCGCAAACACTGCTTTGGTTAAATGCTCATTTTGTTTAGCGCAATGGTGCTCAAATTTCTTGATATAGGGGCCTTCAAGTGTGGTTCCTCACTTCATCAAAGGACTAATGTCTAATGTGCCCCCACGTTAAACAAGCTAGCAAATCAGTTATACAAAAAGATGGCGACCACCCCCATTTATAACTAGCCTTTGCAGTAAGGTGTACATGGAAGGGCAACGCACATCACAAACAAAGATTTCCCAGCACACTTAGCGGCCAGCCTGCAAAACTAAATTAACACTGTCTAACAATTCATGTTAATAAGAGTGCTCCACTGCACAAATGTGCAAATATATGTGGAAGTCGCAGTGCCTACGTTAAGGCTCCTCTGTATAATACAGTCCTAACTCTATATCTCTATATTTTTGAGATTCTCAAAACAGCCCTTAATTTATCAACTTCTTTGGGGCACAGGGAAAAGGCCTTTGTCCTCACTAACATGGTGACAAGGAACCCCCCTCAATACTGATGGATTTTTAGGGAGACCTCACACATTTTCTTTTTGCATGGAGTCCCCCTTAAAGTGGTTGTAAACCCTTAGAAACCACTTGGACCTACAGGTAAGAATAGATTAAGGCTTACCTGTAGGTCAAAGAAATATCTCCTAAACCTACATGGTTTAGGAGATATTTGCCAAAATACAGGCACCACTGTCTAAGGCGTATGCGCCGTAGACAGCGGCGCGCAGGCGCACTGAGAAGGCCGCTCTCAACGGCGATATGCCACGAGTGGCGGCTCCCGTGCACATGTGCGGGAGTGACGTCATCGCGGCGCCGTCGAATGACAGCGACGGAGCCCGGGTACCCACCAAGAAGATGGAGGCGCCGTACACAAGGGGACAGCGGTGACTTTGCTGGCTCCTGTGTCAGGTAAGTGACACATAAGGGACTACTATGTGATGCATAGTAGTCCATTATGCTTAACCTTTGCAGGGAAACAAAGAGGAAGTAAACCCATTAGGGTTTACTTCCTCTTTAAAAGCCATCAGACCCAGATTCAGGTATGCATTTCTTGGGGGATCTCACATTTTTTTTTCTTTTTTTTTTTTCTTGAGTTACCCCTTTAAAATCCATACCAGACTCAAAAGGACTGGTATGTTTTTTTAGGGGGGACTCTACTTTTTTTTTTAAATATTCTCTGTAGAATGTGCTATAACAAATGTCAAACGGCTGTCTTAAAAAAAAAAAAATCTCTGCTCCCAGCCGAATGTCATTTTTAAAAAATTGAATATTAGCCCAGAAAAGGGGCATTTTTAATTTGACAGTTTCAGCCACAGCCCCCACCCCCCCCCCCCCCCATATCGATTTCAATGGGATTTGGGTTTGGCATGTAAACTTGTTTGCTGAACCCAGGGCAATTCAGCTCATCCCTATATGGGAATTGTTGGAGACCAGGGACATGCTGCAAAAATATACTTACAGTTTACATGAGACTGTAAGAAATCACTGTTCTTACAACCTCTTTTCAAATCAATACTTCCACTTTTGTGCTCCCTAGAGACCCCTTAAAAATTTCTTGTCACAGAAAGATCCATTGCAAATGATAAAAGTTAAAGTTAAAAAAAGATAAAAAATTAGAAAAGGGATGGACAGAACAGAAAAAGTAGGATAGTGTGAAATAAATGAAACAAGACATTTAACTAGCAGAAGCCAGTCTAAAGAAAACGTTCCTTTACTGGCCTGAGTAAGCACCTTGGGTTAGTAAAACACAGACTATGGTCTTCAGGGACTTGAGTGCCACACAATAACTGGCAATTGGCTGCTTGTTGGGCACCACGGGTTTAGAGGATGCTGAAAGGTGACTTACTTACTTTATGCTTTCTTCTTCCAACACTCAAAGGATGCTGGTCTTGTATTGTATGTGATGACAGCAAAGAGCTGTGACTGGTCAAGCGGAGAAGAGAAGAGGCTTCGAGGGACCGGTCGTACAGCATGGAGGAAGCTTTCAAGTAATTCACCTTTTTCAGTATCCCATAGTCAAAACATGCATTTAACCCATACAGTGTGGAGGTAGAACCACTACATGGGTACATTTTATAGCAGCATGGAGTGAGTTTTTAATACATTTAAATTAGTTTATAAATTGATACAGTATGTACAGATGAGCAGCCATATTTGCTCATTACATATGTAACCTGTGCTTCCTGTTAACAACAAGGACTGTACTTCATTGCTTTTCTTTTTTCACTGTGAGATCATAGATAGGGTCTGCCTTGAATGAAAAAAAAATTTTTTTCCATGGATTATGTATATCACTAAGGAAAAATGTTAACGATGGTAGAGAGTCGAGGGGGGAGACAGCTGAATATCCTTAACATTTTGGAATGTATTTTGAGATGGATCCATGTTTATGTTGATTGTGTTTTTTTATGTATGTTTAGGTATGCCTATAAATAAGGTTTTAAAATGAAATGATATGGAATGAAATGATATGGAATGTTTTTATGTGAAAAATATCTTAATAAAATGTATTGAAAAGAATGAAAACATTAGACTCTGTCAAAGCTCATTGAGCTTATAAGCAGTCAATAACCACCTATCTGCCAGAGCCCGTTTATAAATGGGGGCTGGCAAAACAGGACTTTAACCGCCAGGTTTTTACTGCCATTTCCAAAAGTTACAAAATGACAGTTTAAAGTACAAATTTCAGTATTTAGGCTAAAACCAGTACAATGTGCAATTAGCACCGAAATTGACTTCCACAGTGACACTGACAGCAGTTTTCAGCAGCACCGACATGACACGTTCCCTCCTGAGTCACAGTGATAGTCTCTCTCTACACCAGGTTGTCCCTTCCATCCACACCAAAAAGCACTGACAGTCCCGCTCCCAATCCTGCAAACTAGCACACAATGCTCTGGCTGCTCCGCTCAGCTCCCTTGCACTATGACATTACACAACATGCTCAGGCATCATCTCTGCCAGACCCGCCCCCTGCCAGCACCGCCCAAACACACTGTAGCGAGCAATTGGTCTTGGACGGCTCCGGACTTGAACTGTGAATGTGCAGTTCTGAGACACATTTTTTAAGACAGCAATGACATTTGTTATAGCACATTCTACAGAAAATATTTTAAAAAAAGTAGAGTCCCCCCTAAAAAAACATACCAGTCTTTTTGAGTCTGGTATGGCTTTTAAAGGGGTACCTCAAGAGAAAAAAAAAAGTGAGATCCCCCCAAGAAATCCATACCTGAATCTGGGTCTGATAGCTTTTAAGCGGGACTCCATGCAAAAAGAAAATGTGTGAGGTCTCCCTAAAAATCCATCAGTATTGAGGGGGGTTCCTTGTCACCATGTTAGTGAGGACAAAGGCCTTTTCCCTGTGCCCCAAAGCAGTTGATAAATTAAGGGCTGTTTTGAGAATCTCAAAAATATAGAGATATAGAGTTAGGACTGTATTATACAGAGGAGCCTTAACGTAGGCACTGCGACTTACACATATATTTGCACATTTGTGCATTGGAGCACTCTTATTAACATGAATTGTTAGACAGTGTTAATTTAGTTTTGCAGGCTGGCCGGTAAGTGTGCCCTCCAGCTGTGGTGAAACTACAAGTCCCACGAGACATTGCATGACCATGACAATCACAGGCATGACTCCTAGAGGCAGAGGCATGATGGGATTTGTAGTTTCACCACAGCTGGAGTGCCGAGGTTGCCTACCCTTGACATAGGGGCTTAACGTTAGGTAAAAGTGAAAACAATGTGTTGTGCTTTTTTAGGGAAAGTTTCCCGCACATTTTTATTAAGTAATTTTTAACGAAGATATTTTTAAGATACAAGATCAATCTATACGACACAGTCTATATATGCGAAACTTGTTCACGGAGACGAGTGATCATACTTAATAGTCACATTTATTGGTTGACAGAAAACAAATATTTACATGAAATTAAAATACAGATTGCATTATTTGAACATTTGACAATTAATGGAAATACCCTCAAAATGGGCGTAATAGTACCTTGGACACAATATCACCATGATAACTTCTTCAGTAGAATCAATAACCTTATACTTGACAATTTAACATAATGTCTGTATTTCACACACCCAGCCGTTACTATGCTGCAGGTAAGTAACGTTGAACAATGCGAAACAAATTAGACATTTGTTTGTCAATAAAAAGCAACTATGCAAAAAGTAATATATAATAAAAATTGAATATTAGAGAAAAAAATCTAAAAGACGGTTATTGATTCTGGAGAATGATTACCGATATTAGAATATTCAATACATCAATAATTAAGAGAACATACAAGATAAAATCAACATGGCATATTTACCCATTCCAAAATGGCTATTAGTCTGGATTTAAGATAGCTACCGGGTTTAGGAATCTCCTTGGAGGTTAAAGTATATTTCCAGTCATGGCTGTCAGTCTATCTGGGAAGATGTTTCTCTCCCAGTGTCCCTTCCCCAGGGTGGGTCCCTGAGCTCTCAGGTTCCCCCGAGCTGTCTCCCACTATCTATCTAGCTTCTTAAATATCCTCTCACACAATAAGATCATAAAATTTGTAATATGTTCAGCCCAAAAGGTATGTGTTTGTTTCCTATTGGCCTAAACGTTTTTAATGTAATTGCACCTTCAACCACCAGGGGTCTCACATGTGCTTTGGGGCTGCTCTGTAAAGTAATATATTTTATTTTATACTGTATATTTTACTTTAGTGGAAATATCTATCTCTTTAATATTTGGGAATTCAACTAACCCCATACTATCAAATTGCCTAGCATAATTATTGATCAATCACTTGCATAAAATGGTGAGATATATGCATATCATTGTATATCTGCAAATTTAGTCCATTTGAAAAGGACACAAGTTATACGTGTATATATATATCAACATCACATACAGTTTTTATCTATCTGGATACCTGTATAATTTGGGTATCCAATCAATATTTGTTTATCTAAGCATTTCAATTCTAATACATTCATATCATAATCATATATTTGTCTTAGTACTAATTTGTTCCTAAAACAATTCTATTAATAATCACCCTATATTTATTATGTTTTCTTTATAACCGATTTCATCAACTCATCAGATACTAACTCATAGTTTTCTTTTGTGACCTACGCATCTCACAGATATTCTGAATGATTTATATTCACTGTTTTCTGAATATATATATATATATTTTTAACATAGGTCGGTTTGCCTCTATTTTTAAAATCATGTTTTGAAATGGACTTTGAACAGTCCGATTCATGTTTTGATAGCTTAGCTATGTACACAATTCCTAGGACTGCACATAATAGGCTTTGTCGGGCAAGGTGTTGGCTTTAGAATTTTTGTATTGATGGTTGTAAATTGTCCAAACAGTCTTTACTTCAGCACAAAGGATTCTTCCCAGTCAGGACCACCTCCAAGTGATGACACCTCATAAATTTGGACTTCTCAAACTAATCAACAAAAATAAGTACACACCTTGTGTTTGGTGACAAAGGCTACCATTGTTCCTGTTCTCTTTTTGGCTTCAATACAGGCTTGTAAAAACCCCTTGAATAGAATGGTTGTAGTAATTTAGAATACATGAGTTTCCTGTGTCTTAGAGGTTTTCGAAAGGTCAATTATGGTGACCTCACAGTTCACGTGTCTTTTTGAAATTATACATTTCTGTCATTGAATAGTAAATATATTTCTTCATAAATTCATAACAAATGGCTCTGGTAGTGAAGTGATTAAAGAGAAAACACACCTTGTGCAGGTATAAAGTGTAGACCTCCTATAGAGATACCTGCACATACCTATAGCTGTCTTAAATACCCTGCTCTGCAAGCCAATTGCTGCACCATTTTAACATAGTTTTAGTTTTAAGGTAGCCGCTGCCTTCAACCCATCCCCATATGTTCCTATTGGCCGTTTACTATGATGGGCTGCCTGACTGGCCTATAGGAATGTAGAGAGGGAAAGAAAGGGGCTGCCCCATCGAGGCTGCTGCATGTATAAGAAGGCACTATATAAAAAAAGCAAAAGTTGTAAGCTATCAAATATGATAAAGACTGCCCATATAGACTCCTCTCAATAGGGGGGCACTAGATCTGCTAAAATAAATCTAATTGTCAGGAATATGTGTTATACAGAATAAATAAGCAGCATAGGACCTTTATTCTTGCCTGATACTTTGAAACATTGTATGTGCAAGTCCATGCGGATGAGTTATATGTTATTTGCATTTGTACATAAAGTAGTGTTTTCAAGGCATTCAGGGGTATTTTACATGCACCTACTATTTAGGAGGAGTTGAATGATTATTAGGTGATGCAACTTATATTTCCACTGACCAAGGGAATTAGATTTGCATCATATGATGGCTAATATTATTTAGCCTGGCGGTGGACTGATCGACACTTATGCCCCGTACACACGGTCGGAAATTCCGACTATAAAATCCGTCGGATTTTTTCAGACGGATTTTGTCCGACACTGGTGTTGCATACACACGGTCGGACAAAGTTGTCGGAAAATCCGATCATTCTGAACGTGGTGACGTTCGTTGCGTACAACGGAACTACGTAGAGGCTAGTAGCCAATAGCTTTTGTCTTGTAATGTGATCTGAGCATGCGTGGCACTTTGTCCTTCGGAATTCGCTACACACGATCGGAAAAAGTCCGATCGGACTTTGTTGTCGGAAAATTTGAGAGCAGGAGATAAAACTTTTTTTCTGCCGGAATTTCCGACGGAAAAAGCCCACACACGGTCAGATTTTCTGACAACATGGTCCGATAGGACTTTTTCCGTCGGAAATTCCGACCGTGTGTACGGGGCATAAGTGAGACTGTTCAGACTTGTTTTCTATGCTTTTAATCATTTTAATAAATGTGAGTTTATTTCTAGCTGGGGTTAAGAGGTTTCATTATTTAGCCCCTCGGATACTGCACTATAGGAGGCACTTTTTCTTGTTCCTTCATATGTATTTCCACATCTACTGGTCGTAAACATGAAAGCAGCACAGTGGATGGAATTTATGCTGGCCATTGATCGTTCTGTTTGAGCAGAGTAAAGATTACAGAGGAAGAGTTTATTGGCACTAAGCGCAAAGGCATATATGACCCCTTGGGGTCGCATAAAGGAGGTGAGCGGCCATTGCATGTGGAGGTGGGAGCACTCAGGATAAAGAGTTTGTTTAGAAGAAATACCACTTTGAAGGATTCTCCATATATTGATTATTGGACTTTTTTTTACTATTTTTCATTTTATATTTCATTTTATACTGCATAATTCCATTTAATTTTGTTTACTGCACTATTAGTAGAAGGTTTTTGGCTTATTCTATACTGTATCATTGCAGCGCTGTCACACTTTTTTCATTTTTATGTTGTCACTTGTGGGAGCACATTAGTGACAGCTGCAGCAAATTCTAAATTATAATTTCTTATCACCATTAGTTTATTCATCAAAATCGTCACATATTAGTGTGCCGCTACTTTACTTTTATTAATATTATTTAGGCCTCTTGCACACTGGTCATCAAAAATACCACTTTTAGGGACACTTGACTTTATTTTCTGCTTCTTAATGCCCCTTTATGTTAGCCTATGTGTCATTGTATACATAGGTGTTTACAGGCATCTAGAAGCAGGGGTGCTTAGAGGCATAAAAAAAAAAAAAAAAAAACTTGAGGCAGGAGAGGTGCGTTTTTCTGCTAAAAAATGGCCAACACACCTAAATCAGTGTAAACATGTTTAAACACGTGTTAACACTTGAGTGTTCATTGATTTTTATGGCCAGAATAAATGAATATTCTAGTCAATGAAATGAATAAACACTCTAGCGCTTGATGTGCCTAAATGCGTTTGCAAAAAACGTGGCTTTAGGTGCATTTTTGATGCTGCTTTTCTCCTGCCAGGAGAAAGGCATTTAGAAGAGTTGAGAAAACTCCCAGTGTGTATGAGGCCTTAAACTCAAAAGGGAAACATTTTCCAAGATTTATATGGTGTAAATACTTAATAATTCCTACTAAATGGGGGGGATGTATCCTACAGGCAAAGTCTTTAATAATATGCTTAGATGAGTGTACTCCACTTATGGCCAACAATTTTATTCATTTATGTGTTTGAACGTGGTGTTTTGCATTAGGTTCTAGGTTCACAAGGTCTTCTTCATAGGGGTATTGAAGCAGCTGTTCTGACAAAGAAAATGTTTTTACTTTTTTTAAGTGATTAATAAATTGATCTTTTTTCTTTTTGTATGTCTAGGTGTTTGATTTCCCATTATCTTTACCTACTCATGGGATTCTTTATGCATAAGAAGATACATATGAAGATTCTTTAAACAGGGATACTAATCACATTAGTGTTGTGAAGATGACTAATAGAGGGAGAATGACAATAATAATCATTGCCATCAAAAAACCCTACATAGATGATATCTAACGCCCTACCAACTATCAAAGAAAGCCCACCAGGAAGCCCACCATGCTGTTGGAGGAACTGTAGTAGCATAGGTTCCATAGCCCACATACTATAGTATTGTAAATCCCTCACCTATTGGCGACAAATATTTACATTGATCTCCACTGTCTCTGGCTTGCCTTCTACCCCTATCCCTTCACTAGCGCTGCTCCATGTAGGGTTAGAAAAATACCCTTCAAACACCAGAACTGTCATAATATATCTCTTGCTAGAAGCCAAGCTAAATATTACTAGGTTTTGGAAAACCTCAGAAATCCCCTCCATATCTAGCACAATTTGGATCTTAATCAACAATGTGAATTGGAAAAGATAATAGCTAGGAAAAATATGCAAATAAACACATTTTCTGTACACTGGTCCCATTAGTTGACGCACCCAAAATGTAAAGTTCACATGTGAATTGTTCTGTTTTAGAATGTTTTGAACCATATTGTTCTATACTGTTTTGAAACTTCCACACTTGATGTGCTGGTGACCCATCCTCTTACCTCCCCCATTCCCTATTTTTCCTTCCCTGCTTGGATACGATCAAACTGATTTGATTGTGCAGGGCGGAAAATAACCCTTCTTCTCTTTCCCTTCCCTCCCCAACCCTCTACCTTATTACCTTCCTACCTCCCATCCCACTTCCGCCTGCATTCGTACGCTAAATGTAGAAAATGTATCATTACATACATTAACTAACATATTCATATATGTTGCTTGATCGAGATCAGCTAGACTCACTTAAATGCTAGGCGGAACCTCTGTTTTTGTTGCAACTGGACTGTTTTACTATCTTTTGTACTAAAAACTCAATAAAAACCTATTGAAAATTAACAATCATTGCCATCATCTTAAAATTATGTTATAAAGGTATGATAAAAAATAAAATTTCTGTAAATGTTGCAAAAATAACTAATTCATTCTCATGGTTTGATAATGTAAACAGCCGTTTCCTACAGACAGCCATAACAAGGGTCACCCGATTGGCAGGGGCATTACAAGCATCAAGATTGCCCTTGGAAGAGCAGCACTGCGGATACATTATGGAGGATAATGAGATGGAAACTGAGATAATAAGTATGGTGAACACAACATCAATTCATTCTGCTTCCTAATTAAATTAACAACATGCAACACATTATAAATCAGAGATTGTGACTGTCCCCAAATGGTCACTATTATTTAAAACATGTGCGCCTAGAAGAGTCACTTTCAGTGAATGTTTGGTGAATGTCAGATTCACTACTTTATAAATATACCCCTTATGCCCCGAAAAAACGAGCAGAATTTCGGTTGGAAAATCTTGGATGGTTTTTCCGACTGAATTCCGCTCAAGCTTGGCTTGCATACAAAGTTCTCTGAACTTTCGACCGTCAAGAACGCGGTGACGTACAACACTACGATGAGCTGAGAAAATTAAGTTAAATTCTTTCGAGCATGCGTCGAATTGTTTCCGAGCATGCGTAGGAATTTTGCGCATCGGAATTGATACAGACGATCGAAATTTCCGATCGGAACTTTTTTCTGAGCAAAAAATAGAGAACCTGCTCTCAATCTTTTGCTGGCGCCAGCAAACGTCCGATGGAGCATATACACGGTCGGAATTTCCGACCGAAAACTCACATTGGACGTTTGCTGGCAGAATTTCCGATCGTGTGTACAGGGCATTAGTGTGATGTCAGCTGGAAGCTTTCAACACTGCATATGATAAAGGCAATAAAATAATATTTCTATATGGTTTTATGAATCTGAATATACAGTCTGAAAGGGTTTTAGGTATAAAGGATATACTGGGAAATTTGCTCAGTAAATACCTTCTGGCAGCTATACACGCTTCAGTTTTTTTATTCGATGGGTGATTCGATCAAAACTATCAAGATGGCACACAGTCGAATAGCGATAATTTCCCTTTTGACTCAATTCCGCTTAGATACGATCAAACTGATTTGATTGTTCAGGGCGGAAAATCATTGATAATTTTTTGCAGCAGGGGCGGAGATACTTTGTTCATGAATATGATTGTATTTCAAGCGATTGGATTATTGGTTCACAAGGTGGAAACAGAGATGTAGTTGATAACTTGCGATTATAAGTTACGATTGTAACTTAACTATCAATCAAAATCAATTTCCCCATGTGCGGCATATCAGTCGATTCGATTGTCGACTATACAGTAGATTGATTATTCCAATTGGAAGAGATTGATTGGAAAAGAGTGACAGGGTACATTACACTGCATACTTGATTTTAGCTTATGCAACTGTTCTAATATGGCCAGTAATGTCACAGAAAACTCCAGGGAGACACATCTCAGAGGACTTTCTCATTGCTCAACAGGGAGGAGAATGGACCTAAGCTCCCTCCTTTGGGATCCGAGCATTGAAGGAGTCCCGCTGCAGGACACTTTTAAAAACTGCTTGAACCTCAAAATATTAGTAAATTTAATGTAGAAGATAGGACTAATACTAACTGTTTCTACAAAATGTTCCCTCTGCCCTCCTCCTACCTATCCTGCATGCCTGTACAAAAAAGATCTGTGTACTTCCCTATTTCTAATTACATGATCCCACAGCTCCAGCTTCTCTTTGACAGCGAGCGACTGCTGCAGGGGAGTGGAGGGAGTGCCAACAATGGCTGGGCCATAGGAGCCTATTAGACATGTGCAATTCGTTTCGTTTTTCTTTTTTTTTCGTTATTTTCATTCGTTCGTTTTCGTACGAATGAACGAGTCGTTCGAATCGTACGAATCCGAATAACGAATCCGATTAACGAATCATTCGAATCGAACGAATCCGAAAAACAACGAAAATACGAAAAAAAAAACTAATTAGAAACAACGAATGTACTAATGAAGAAAATCTGAAAAACGACAACGAACGAAAAAATTCGTACATTCGTAACTTTTATTTTTTGTTGAATTGGTAATTTTTCCGTGTCCCTTACAATGGTGCTGCTAAACGTGCTTCGAATGGATTGAACAAAAAAATTCGTACATTCGTACCTTTTTTTTCGATTCGCAACTTTTTTTTTTTTCGATTCGTAACTTTTTTTTTTCGATTCGTAAATTATTAAAATGTAATAATAGCATACACATTACATAAAATTATGAATTATGCTCCGATTACGAATCTATGAATGTTACGAATATTACGAATGTACGAATAAATACGAATGCGTCCGAAAATTAAACTAACGAAAAAACGAATCAACGAAAAAATAACTCTTACGAATGTACGAATCGTTACGAATCCGAACACCGACGACTTACGAATGTACGAATCGTTACGAATCAACGGAAACTAAAAAAATGAAACGAAAAAAAACAAATTTTTATCGGAAATGAAAAAAACGAAACGAAAATAAACACATTTTTTTGTTGTGCACATGTCTAGAGCCTATAGGTGACATCAATGCTCTGGGAATTCATAGCCTCTGTCATCATGTGACTGGACCGGATTAAAATAAGTTAAGTATACAGATTCTTTTTTTAATACAAGGTATGCAGGATAGGTAGGAGGAAGGGGAAGGTAATGTTTATAAGAATAGTTAGCTGTAGCCTTTAAAGTGATATTGAAGGCTTATTTATTTTTTTAAATAATAAACATGTCATACTTACCTGCTCCGATCCTCCTATTTTCGGGTCCCCCGCTGGCGCTCCTGGCCCCTCCCCCTTGCCAAGTGCCCCCATAGCAAGCCGCTTTCCATTCGGGCACTCATGCGTGCTCACTCCTGAGCTGCCTCTGTGTGTCTATAGAACACACAGTGCACAGCTCGGCCCCACCTCTGATCCCTCCTCACTGGCTGTAATTGACAGCAGTGGCTGCCAAAGGCTGCCGTGGCCCAGCCAGTGAGAATGGAGAGACACGGGAGAGCTGCTGTTCTAATGCACATCGCTGGGTCGAGATCAGGCTCAGGTAAGTGTTAGGAGGAGCAGATGGTTTTTACCTTCATGCATAGATGCATAAGGGTAAAAAGCATTCAGCCTTTACAACCACTTTACGTTGATAAACTTTTTCTGACAGTGGTGTGTTTTTGTTTAGTTACATTTCATACCCAAATGCATGATGAACTAGTTAGGGATTAAAGGACCCCTTAAAATCAGTTCACCAGGGAGGGGGGCAACCAACCACTTGCCCCTCATGGAGTCAGGTAGGGGCACCCTTGCTGGCTTTTAATCCTGAGCGGAAGGTGTGCAAAAGAGCTTGATTCCCATAAACTTTGGGCCCCATTGCATTATGGGGAAGACCTCCATTATTAGGGAATCTTTCCCAAAACACCCCCTAATGCTAAAGGGCATCCAGGCTGGTATCTACATAGCAGGGGAGAGAAAACTCTTCCTACCTCCATGGTATGGGGATACAATTCCATAAGCCTGGTTTGTCAGGTTAGATAGCTATGGGGTTGTGAGGACTGATAAAAAAAATCTGTCAATGTTTTAAGTGCTGAAATTGTAACAACATAAGTTCTTTAGTTTCCACAGACAATCTTTGCATTTTATGTTAAAAATAAAATTATTTGACAGCTCAGCTAGGAAAATTTTACTTAGACAGGTTAAGGGGAATTTTTGGGAAAATTTAGCTTTTTATAAATAGGGTGAATGCTAAAAACATTTACCCATCGAAGAACAGATGTTGTGTATTGTCAAAAAATTTAATTCTCACTTGGCAACTTTTGGGGTAAATGTGTAATACATTTGCCAGAGGTGCCCTAAAGACATTAAAATATACTTTATGGACTGAAATAATGAGGACCAGAATGAAAGTGCAAGGAGATTTTTACCTCCAGAGTTCTCATTCCAGAAACACTCTTTCTGCTGCTTTTGGATTATCACAAAGGGTTTCCTCACCAGGAGCATCTTCCAGTAATGATGTTATCTTAATTTATAGAGAGAATTACAGATAAGGATAACATTCATCAAGCTCTTCATAGAGCAATATATGGTTCTGGATCAGCATCGTCAATAACTGGAAATGCATATTGGCTGGAAGATTTTATATATACTGTGACGGAAAGGGCGCGGTGCCTGTTCTCATGTATAGCTGAAATGTTCTTATCATATACAGTCCTTGTTCCATTTGTAATAAAAAAAAATGTAAACAGCAAGTTTAGTTAATTTACTGAATAAGCTGTACTTTTATTCCAAGCTTTTACATACACAGCATTTACCTTCCCAGTGTGATAAAAGGGCTTTCAATTTGTAAAACTACTCCGTGCTGATTTATTTATTAATTTTTATTTAAATTTTTTACAAAAATGTGCATTTTTTCTGGAAAAAAACGGGGGAAAGAAAAGTTTTTTTTTTCTTCCCATGGTTTCAAAATGTATAGGAAATTGTACATCTTTAGCTGTGACTAGCTCTCTTTAAAGTGAAATTATACTCACATCCACTCCAGTGGTCTACTGAAGATCCCTGACCAGCCACTGACATATTTGTCGCTTTGGTTGGCCAAGCCAATATGACTTCCCCTTTGTGCTGAGTTCATTCACCAAATTAGTTTTCACTGAAGTTCCACTTTAACTAGTCTTCTTGCTGGCACAGTTGCATTGTGTTTTTGAAGAGTTGAAAAGGAAAACTGTACTGGGAAGAATACAGGGTCTACATCTCTAAGATCTCTGTACTCACTTCACTGTGTCTGCTTTTCGATTTAGCTGTATTTATGCTAATGAGTGTGAATTCTATTATTGCTAAATTCTAAAACTGTCCAAGTAGTTACTTGGTACTGTTATAGTCTTCTGTAATGATCCATTCAGTCTCCATCTCCCGGCTCTTCTTTTGAAAGTGATTCACTTCTGTAGATATGTGTTTGAATGCTAGTTCTCTACGTTTGGGCTGTCTTCCTTAGGCTACTGCTTGAATCAATTAAAGCAGTATTAAACTCAAAATAAAATGTTATCTATTCCAGCTTATGATTCCCTAAATGTGGTGGCTATGTTTGTTTTACTTCTTTTTTTTTTTAGGATTTTTTTCCTTTGTTTTCACTTGGTGAGCAAACCAGTATCATACTTCCTGTTGTAGGGTGGCTCCATTCCAGTGGAGGAGCAAAGAAGCCCCTTATATTCAGCAGCATTGTCAGGCTGGGAAAAGGGTAGTGTAATGCCGCGTACACACAAAGGGACTATCCAGCGGGATTTCCGCTGGACTCAAGTCAACCGGACAATCCCCTCGTGTGTGGGCGTCGGCGGACTTTTTGGTGCCAAAAGTCCGGCGGACTAGGTTTTAAGTTTTGTTTTAAAATTGTCCGCTGGACTTGGCAGTCCGGCGGACAATCCCGCCGCTAGTAGGCTAGTCCGCCGGACTTTTGAAATGAACGGACTTGCCGCTCATCGGAAAGTCAGTTCATTCCCGCTGACTTTTTCCAGCGGATTGTCCGCCGGAGAAGTCCGGGCGTGTGTGGGCAAGTCACACGCTCGGAAGTCCGGGCGTGTGCGGGGAAGTCCCGCCGGACTAGGTCCGGCGGACAATCCGCCGGACTAGGTCCGGCGGACAAAGTCCGAACGTGTGTACGCGGCATTGGATGCACCTGAAGATTTAGATGGAGATGACTAATAAATTAAAGCTGAACTACTGCTAATATTTTTTAATCAGTTACAGAAAACATATTTTTTTTTTCCCTTTGGGATAAAGATTTTACATAAATTAATAAAAGCTGATCATTGTAAGGATAACTGTCAGTGCAAAATCCTCTAACTGGCACTTTTGCTGGACAGTTTGGTGTGCTAAAGGAATGGCCACCTCAACAAAATAAAGAGATGGGATGAATAGTGCTTTAACTACTCACTTTGTGTAAGTTCCTTGTTGTTTATTACTCATGTAATGATTTTTGTGCATCTCACGTTATACAATACCATTATGGTTTCGATGGCCTTGGTGCTATATTGTTTTTGTACAGTTATCTCAATATTTAAATCAAAATCTCCTGTGTCTGAAATTGGTGTGCATTCTAGATTGGTCTGATGTTCTAAAATAGGATTTATTGAATAGCACTGTACTTTCTTTTATTGGCATAAATATTTTGTTGCTTAACGGTTTGATTAATGCAGGGGCTGCCTTTAGGACCTCCTCTTAGGCAGCCCATAGATGATTTTTTTTTTCATTCAACCAGCAGGTTGAAGGTATGATATAACCACTTTATATTATATATTGATATAGATAGACATAGATAACTATTTGTACCTGCTGGTGCTGTCCACCCTCTTAAATTTTATATATATATAATATATACTGTGCAAAAGTCCTAGGCAGGTGTGAAAAAATGCTGAAAATTAGGAATGCTTTTAGAAATTGAAGGAAGAAAAGAAACCCAAACTAAATCAATATTTAGTGTGACCACCCTTTGTCTTCAAAACAGCATAAATTCTTCTGGGTACACTTGCACATAGTTTTTGAAGGAACTCAGCAGGTAGGTTGTTCCAAACATCTTAGGGTTGAATTTCTGCAAATGGAGTTGTAGACTTGGTCAGGATCAATGGTGTCCTCATTGCTGAGAAATACAGGCAGTTACCATCATGCCATACCATCAGGGAGGCGTGTGATTGGGCCGAAATGTATTCTGCAGCAGGAAATCGACCCCAAACATACAACCAATGTCATTAAGAACTATCTTCAGTGTAAATAAGAATGAGGAGTCCTGAAAGTGATGTTTTGGCCCCCCACAGAGCCCTGATCTCAACATGGTTGAGTCTGTCTCGGATAACATGAAGAGAGAGAAGGATTTGAGGCAGACTGCATCCACAGAAGATCTGTGGTTAGTTCTCCAAGATGTCTGGAACAACCTACCTGCCGAGTTCCTTCAAAGACTATGTGCAAGTGTACCTAGAAAAATGTATGTTGTTTTGAAGGCAAAGGGTGGTCACACCATACTGTATATTGATTTGATTCAGACTTCTCTTCTGTTTATTGACTTTCCATTTTGTTAATTGACAAAAATAAACTATTAACATTTGTATTTATGAAAGCATTCCTAATTTACAGCACTTTCCCCTCCTGCCTAAGACTGTAGCACAGTACTGTGTGTGTGTGTGTGTATATATATATATATATATATATATATATATATATATATATATATAGGTTTCTTTCTTGTGCATTGCTGTATCTTTAAGAAGAAAGGAATGCATCCTGGGGTAATCTGCTCTTAATTTTTGCATTGCTATAAATATCCCAAAATTGGTAACTCATTTTTGAGTGTGCAGCAGTTTTATTAAATCTCCCCCACTGTCCACTGACAGTGCTTTGTAGTTACTTGGAAAAAAGAAATGTTAAGTTGATTTTAATATAAAAGACAGTGCTAAAAGCACACATTTATAGACCTGTGGGTGGCCGGTAGCTGCGTGATTCCAGCCCTGATTTGACAGCCCAATAAAACCCTTGTGTGAGAATCGAGCTGAGCTAGCAGGAGGTAATAGGTGCTTCCAGCATTAAGAAATGTTTCTTTTCCCTCCAAAGTAAAGCACATTAAGAAATGAAACCTTATTTGTGTCAGAAACCATGAGTCAGACTGAGACAGAAGTACAGTTAAATCACACTTGTTTAATAATAATAAAAAAAGGTAAACAGAGTAAACATAGTCAAACATAGCCAGAGTTCAGAACGGATAGTCAGACAAGCCAAAACGTCAGGGAGCCAGAGATGAGCGTAGTAAAACAGCAAGCAGGATCTGGAGCCAGAAGGAATGTCAGACAAGCAAGTCTTTAACAGGAATACAGGAGAGCGTCTCTAGAGATGTGACCAAGGTAAAGGCAGAGATCATCTGGACTGGACGGCTTAAGTAGGCAGGACTGACGAGCAGGATATCATCAACAGGTGAGTCATTGTGGAGAGATAGGAGCTGGCAATTAGCCGATCGCTGAGCGGCCAGCTCAGAGAAGGAAGGGCTGACAATCGGTTCCCTGATCCATGCATCTCTACAGTGGCACCTTCCCCACTTTGCTCTTTTAGGCAGTCAGGTACCTCATTGCAAGGTGTTTTGCAACCAGGATAGTATGGCAGCAATTAAGGATGTCTGTCTTAAATAAAACATGTAGCATGACTCCTGTGACAGCACATTGGCTGATACGTGTGTATGCCATCAGGCCCCAACAGCAGGGCTTTTGTTCAGTGGGAACATGAGCGAACGCAGTTCCGGCACCTTCACCACTGAATGTATGTAATGGCAAGGGATGCTGGAGAGTCTATTTATGATGCCTGCTGGGAGATTTATTGTCGCTGGTGGGGATCTATTTTTACATGGGGGTCCATTGTTGCTGGGGAGATCTATTGCTGCTAGGGGGGTCCTATGTTGCTGGGTTGTCATTGTTGCTGGAAGGGATCTTCTGTTGAGGGAGAGGTCCGTTTTTGCTGGCTGCCAGAGGGTCTATTGATATTGGCTGCTGGAGGATCTGTTGTGGCTACAGGGGGGTCTATTCTTGCTTGCCTGGTATCTTGTTGTGAGGGGGGTCCATTGTTGCGGAGGGGGGTTTATTGTTGTGTGGGGGATCTGTTGCTGCTGGCTGCAGGGGATCTATTTTACTGCTTTTATTGTTCCATACAAATTACTAAGCACCACAAAATGCTACTTATCTCTGTATTCTCTAAATGAGGTACTGGGAGGTGGGTAGGGGGTGGAGACAAGTAACAGTGCTCGGAGGTGGGTAGGGGGTGGAGACAAGTAACAGTGCTCTGAGGAGGGTAGGGGGTGGAGACAAGTAACAGTGCTCGGAGGAGGGTAAGGGGTGGAGACAAGTAACAGTGCTCGGAGGTGGGTAGGGGGTGGAGACAAGGGGTGACTCAGAAGGGGGTGGAGACAAGGGGTGACTCAGAAGGTTGTCATTCCTGCACATTTTCCCTGAGAAAAAAAAGCCTTGCCCAACAGTGTATGTGTCTTTATGTGGCAGACTTTAGAAAAACAATTATTAAACATATTTAAGATGAAGACTTTCTGTAGAAGTAAAACTATATCACTTTTTCTTTCTCTTTGGAGTCTATGCCCGTTTAATATAAGAAATTATCCTGCTTGCTTTAGAGCTGCAAATTGATTGATTTGACAAGTTAAAGAACTTTAAACATTCTAATAGCGTTTATCAAGGGGTTTCCATGGCCATGTCACAATGTACTTTTAGATTACATACCACATGATAGGACAAGGATACATTCTATAACGATACATTATGCAGTGTGAGAGATACATTACTAAGTGGTAAAAGAAAATGTCACCCTCCAACTTATTAGTAAAATAGAATCAATGTGTTACTATGTAATGTATTTAAAAAAAACACACATGGGAATAAAAGATGTAAAGATCAAATGGTTTATGTGACTTCACAGTCTGGGCTACTATTGCCAGTAATGACAACGTTGTCACTGTGAAAATCACAGCGCATTCACTAAATTGATGATAAATTGAGAAAATTGAATTATTTCTATATGGAAGTCGGGTAAAATGTTATCACTGGGTCATGAATTCAGCATATTTTACCATAAGATCTGCTTCTCCGATAGGATTGTAGGCATGAAAATACAAGTGTACAAGCAATTACCTTTCTATAAGGACTATAAAAACCACAACAGAACATCCACGCAAAAGTGAATTTGTTGTGGATAGCTGCTGCTCTTAACTGTGATTAATTCATACTCACGTAAAATACTCGATGCAAACAACTGGAGCTGCAATTACCCTATAATGAGTACACACAATAAAGTGCAATAGCTTAAAATGCAGTAGTGGCAAAAGTTCATATAACCCTTCATCCAAAATAAATAAATATTTCACAATTTCATATATACTGAAAATAAATAAAAAAAAAAACCCTCATAAAGCGCAATAATCCTCAAAGTGCATAAGTGATAAAAAAAACAATCTAAAAAAAAACAAGTGAATGGTGCTCAGTGCAGTTCATCAGACAAGCAATCATCTGACGGCTACCACTACCTGGATCCACTGTGGGTATAGAATTGGGTATATTGGATTGTACGATATTTTATTTTTTTATTTATTTTTTTATGGTTGAACTGGATGGACTTGTGTCTTTTTTCAACCTAACTATGTAGCTATGTAACCACCTTCCCCCCAAAGGGGACCGCATTTACCAGTAACTATTGACCCCCCTGTATGAGAATAAGGAAGGTCATGCTGTGCTCATTGTTAAATCATAACCTCCGATGTTGGCCGTGTTTTCTTTACGACTGTCCAGGGAATAGCATGTTAGATATACCCATACACAATCATAAAAGAGAAACCAGGGAAGCCATCATAGTGTACAGCATTTTATTATACAAATCGCCTATTTAACCACTTGCCATCCAGGCCCATTCTGACATTTCTCTCCTTCATGTAAAAATCATAATTTTTATGCTAGAAAATTACATAGAACCAATAACATTATATATGTTTTTTTTTAGCAAAGACCCTAGAGAATACAATGGTGGTTGCAACTTTTTATCTCGCACGGTATTTGCACAACAATTTTTCGAACGCCTTTTTTTGGGGGAAAAAAACAGTTTTGTGCTTTAAAAAAAAAAAACAGTAAAGTTAGCCCAATTTTTTTGCATAATGTGAAAGATGAAGTTATGCCAAGTAAATAGATACCTAACATGTCACGCTTCAAAATTGCACACGCTCCTGGAATGGCACCAAACTTCGGTAAAAATCCCCATAGGCGACACTTAAATTTTTTTTACTGGTTACATGTTTTGAGTTACAGAGGAGGTCTAGGGCTAGAATTATTGCTCTCGCTCTAATGTTCGCAGCGATACCTCACATGTGTGGTTTTAACACCGGTTTCATATGTGGGCGGGACTTGCGTATGCGCTTGCTTCTGCGTGCGAGCACATGGGGACAGGGGCACTTTAATGTTTTTTTTTACTATTGTTAATTTTACTTTTTTTTTTTTGACACTTTTTAATGTAAACATCCCTTGTAATAGGAATATGGCATGATCAGTCCTCTTTACAGTGAGATATGGAGTCAATAAGACCCCACATCTCACCTCTAGGCTGGGAAGCCTGAAAAAAAAAAAAAAAACCGACCTCGGCTTCCCAGCCGAAGCGGCACCGTTTGTTTAAATGCAGAGGCGGGGCGTGACGTCATAACATTGCGCCCAGCCTCTGAAAGATCATAGAGACTCCAGCGACCATCTGGTCCGCCGTAAATCTCTATGGTAAGCATCTGGGGCCGGCGGATCCTGTTTCTGACTCACCGGTGAGTCAGTAGAAGCTCGCGCCTGTTGCCCTCTGGTTGCTCTTGGGTATTACTCTTCATGTGCATATAGATTTTGAGGGCAGAAGAGGAATACTGGCACAAGTGCTTGGACACAAGGGGAAAATCTGGAATATGGGGAGACCCAATAGAGGGTGACAAGAAGAAGCAATACTCAGGGAGAAAAACAGAAAAAATACCAGAAGAAACCAGCAATAGAGTCACAAGGAAAACAACCTAAATGATGGTGATTCTGATGACTGCTGGAGCCTGACCACATCCCAGACTCTGTTCCATTATGTAGATGACTGCTGACCACTCAGCTATAGATAGGTTTCTTACAACAGGAAAGGAAACTCTTGCATGAGCCTAGTCTAAAGCCTAGTACACACTAGTATTTTTTTTTTTTTTTTCGTTCAACCCAGCGGGTTGAACAAAAAAAAAAAAAAACGAAAGAGCTCAGGATGAGCCAATGTACTAACAATCTGTGCTTTTGTGTCCTGACAGGGGGTACCCCCCCACCAGAATACACTGGCCATCGCTCTCAGTCATCGGCATTTGGGATCTTCTACTGGAAAAACTCCCTGTAACATTTCTGTGAGATGACCCCCAAAGACATTGATCACATAAACTGCTCTCCAGCAATCATTTTTTAATTGAAGAGAATGTATAGTTTGTGCGTAATTCTTTTTAAATCATATTTTTTTTATTACATAAATATGAGAAACAATTTATTTTTTTTTACTTTTGAGTCAGCAGGTGCAGCTTTATGCTCCTTTGCATGTTTTAACCACTTCCACCCTGGAAGGTTTTACCCCCTTCCTGACCAGAGCACTTTTTACAATTTGGAACTGTGTCGCTTTAACTGGTAATTGCGTGGTCATGCAATGCTGTACGCAAACAAAGTGGTATTTGATCACCTCTGCGGTTTTTATTTTTGGCGATATAAATGAAAAAAAGACCGAAAATGAAAAAAAAAAAAGATATTTTCTACTTTTTTTTTTTTTATAAAAAAAAAAATACAATAAACTAAATTATAGTCATGCATTTAGGCCAAAATTTATTCAGCCACATGTCTCGGGTAAGCAAAATTCAATAAGCGTATATTTATTGGTTTGTGCAAAAGTTATAGCTTCTACAAACTAGAGTACATTTTCTGGAATTTACGCAGCTTTTAGTTTATGACTGACTATCTCATTTCTTGAGATGCTAAAACGGCAGGGAAGAACACCCCCCCCCCCCCCCCCCCAAATTACCCCATTTTGTACAGTAGACACCCTAAGGAATTTGCTGAGGGCATGTTTTTTTTGTCATAAGTGATTCAAAAATTCAAAAAAAATATTTACAGAAAGTTGTCAGTGAAATGATATATTGCTCAAACATGCCATGGGCATAGGTGAAATGATGACCCAAAATACATTCTGCTCTTTCTCCTGAGTACAGGGATACCACATGTGTGGGACTTTTTGGGAGCCTAGCCGCGTACACGACCCCGAAAACCAATCACCGCCTTCAGGCTTTCTAAGGACGTAAATCTTTGATTTCACTCTTCAGTACCTTACACAGTTTCGGAGGACATGAAATGCCCAGATAGCACAAAACCCCCCCAAATGACCCCATAGTAGACACCCCAAGCTATTTGCAGAGAGGCATGTTGAGTCCATGGAATATTTTATATTTTGTCACAAGTTTCAGGAAATGACAATTTAAGGAAGGATCCAGTTCATCCTAAAGCTTTGTATAGCACACAAGCAGAGCCAATTGGAATAAGTATACAGACACTTTTTTGTACCAGCGTCTGGTCTTACGAGCAGTTAAGTACGGCGCCATCAACTGGTCATTGAGGTCCACCCCTCCCATATTAAGGTTGTATTCGTGGACACAGAGGGGTTTCTCCACAACACCAATCACCATTTGAATTTGGACCGTCGTGTCTGCGTGAAGGGAGGGCAGAATGAAAACATTCTTATTATCCCTCCACTTCACAGCGAGGAATCTATTCATTTTCAAGCAGGCTCTCTCCCCCAGCCTAAGACAGGAATCTACAAGCCATTGGGGGAAGCCCCGATGATTAGATCACACGGTGCCACATGCGCCAATTCCATGATCTACCAAGTGACTAAAAAGTGGCACGCTCGTGTAATAATTGTCCACATATAAGTGGTACCCCTTTCCGAATAAGGGTGACACCAAGTCCCAAACAATCTTACCAGTGCTCCCTATGTAGTCTGCCCAGTTCTCCAGCTCTATGTAACTATATCTTCCCTCATAAACCATAAAACTATATGTATAGCCTGTTGCCCTGTCACAGAGCTTATACATCTTGACCCCGTATCTGACACGCTTGCTGGGAAGGTATTGTTTGAATGACAAGCGGCCAGAAAACTTAATCAGGGACTCGTCAACGCAGATAACTTGATTGGGAGTAAACAAGGCTGCAAACTGTTGGTTGAAGTGGTTTATGAGGGGCCAAATTTTGTAGAGCCAATCGTATTCAGGGTCACCCCCCCCCCCCCCTGAGGACGACAGAGTTCATTGTCATTGAAATGCATGAACCGCAATATCTGCTCGTATCGTGTCCTGGTCATGGAGACAGAGAACACGGGCATATGGTGAATTAGGTCAGTGTACAAATATGACCGCAACTCACTTTTCTTTAGTTATGCCCATGAGCAGGGATAGGCCCAGGATGATCTTAAATTCGGAAACCGTAATAGGTTTCCAATCTCTGGCAAGGGTCAACTGGGGATTAGCGGCGATGAATTGACCAGCATACAAATTGCTTTGGTCCACAATAGATCTATATAGACCTTCTGTGAAAAACAGCGAATAAAAATCAAGTTATGTAAAATCAACTGTTTGCACCTGAATTCTGGGTTGGCCAGTGAATGGGAAAAGTACGGGTGCAGCAGAAGTGGTGGGCTCCCAATTCGGATTGGCAAATGCAGTAGGAAGGGCACTATGGGCTCAACGGGCTTGTCTTTGTCTTCTTGGTGGCAGCGGGACACTAGTTGTGCTAACCCCCTACCTGGGCCTACCACTAACTGCCCTAATGCTGATTAGTGTCACAAATGACACCAGTACAGTGATCAGTGAAAAATCTGACAACTTTACTGGGTGACACAGTGACAGGGAGTGAAGGGGTTAACGGGGGGGGGGGTGACAAGTGTACCTACGTGTACTGGTGTTAGTGTAGTGTTGGTGCAACTTACTGTGAGATGTTCTCTCTCCTCTCTCTGGAATGAAAAGGATTCCACGAGGAGAGGTGACATCATCATTTCCCCTGCCTGTGTTTACACTTACACAGGCAGGGGAGGATTTAATTCGCCAGAACCGATCAGCAGGTCCAGGCCATAAATATTTGGCATGGGCCTGGAGACAAGTACGGGATTTCGTGCAGCGGTGCCATTGTGCTGCAGTAAATGGTTAAATGCTCTCTGTATGCTTTTTTAACCATTTGAGCTCCAGAAGGTTTTAACCCCTTCATGACCAGGCCTTTTAATGCTATTTGGCACTGTGCTACTTTAGCTGGTAATTGCATGGTCATGCAACACTGTACGCCAATAAAATTTGAAAGATATAATTTTAGCAAAGTGGCATTTGATTAACAAACCAATAAACCTAAAGATAGTGCTACTATTATCTGACATGCACATCACTCTATATATATATATATATATATAAACACACACACACACACACACACACACACACATATATATATACACACACACACACACACACACACTAGGGTGCCCACGTGTCCCGGATTGCCCGGGACAGTCCCGCAATTAGCAGGTCTGTCCCGGGTCCCGGGCATCTTCATTCCGGGACAATACAATGTCCCGGAATGAAACTGACAGAGGGGCAAAATCCTGCTATCGCCATGGCGCTGGCTCTGCCTCCCCACCTCCACCTGAGACTCTTCTCTACTTCTGCTGGCTAGGCCACTGGTTGCTAGAGCCAACTGGCATTTATCAACCAGTGACGTCATGCCCAGCTTTCAAAGCGGAGGAGGAGTTGACTTCCTCCTCCTCCGCACCCAGTGCTCTCAACGGGCCAGCTCCACCTCCACCACGGACGGCAGCAAGTATAACGCTGCATCTGGTGGCAGGCGATGGTGGCAATCTGTGTCTGGTGGCAAGTGACAAGCTCAGGGTTCCCACTGATTCTGCATTAAGGTGAGTTGAACAATTTCATTATATGTTACAATGTAGTCATAGAAATAATGTGATTTCGTCATCCTGACACCATATCAAGCATGGTCTTGGGATGATTTAATTGCTAACACCAGCCATTCGCACAACAAATCACCCACACCCGAAATTTCCTGTCAACCCCAAGGTCCTTGTCAAAATTTTCTTCCACAAAACTGGTCCCCCAAGCTAAAGTGACATCACTTCGCACAGGAGGGAAAGGAGTGACCGATTCCATCGTCGGCGAGGGTTTTGAAATCAGCTTTTTTGGGGAAAAGAGTGGGTGTGTCCCTGAATAGGGATGAGCCGAACACCCCCGGGTTCGGTTCGCACCAGAACCTTCGAACGGACCGAAAGTTTGCGCGAATTTTTGAACCCTATTCGTTATAATGGACGCGAACGTTCGAAATCAAAATTGCTAATTACAACGGCCAATATGCATGTTAATGTCATAAAACAGGTTTGGGGACCCGGGTCCTGCCCCAGGGGACATATATCAATGCAAAAAGAACTTTTAAAAACTAACGTTTTTTCGGGAGCAGTCATTTTAATGATGCATAAAGTGAAAAAAAAAGTGAAATTTTCCTTTAAATATGGTACCTGGGGGGTGTCTAAAGTATGCCTGTGAAGTGGCATGTTTTTTTTCCGTGTTTAGAACTGTCCTTGCACAAAATGACATTTGTAAAGGAAAAAAAGAAGCCATTTAAAACCACTTGCGGCTTTAATGTCATGTCTTGTCCTGGCCGCCATTTGGCTGAAAATCCTTGAGAAAAATGGCATGGCTACCCCATCAACCCCCTCCCCCCTCCACACCCCAGCCCCTTTGGGTCTTGTATGGATATTAAGGGGGACCCCGCACCCAAAATAAAACCCTATACCTACAACCCTATATACTCTGAACAGCAGTATATAGGTGGTGCAAACAAGACACGGACTGTAGGTTTGTTCTTAAGTAGAATCTGAACAGGTACATTATGAAGTGTAGCTCCATCCCAAAAAAATCTATTTTTAAGCTTTTTGGAGAACATAGGGAGGGGTTATCACCCCTGTAACATTTGCTGTCTTTGCACATCTGTTCAGAACATGTCACCTCACTTTCCGTCCCAATGACAAATGTTTTTGGAAAAGTGGGGTTTTAATTGAAACAAGGATTGGTGATAAAGCATCAGTAGAGAGGAGATACCTTTTTCCCAAATTAAATCTAACAGGATAGAATTTCCCTTCCTAGGGGTAGATTTCCTCTCACTTCCTGTTTTCTCTTTCCGTTTGCAAGTAGGAGTCGTTTGTAAGTTGGATGTTTGAAAGTAGGGGCCTGCCGTATATACTCTGCAGAAATTTGCCCTATTAGATGTTGGTGTAGCCACAAGACTGGTGGGCACAGGAATGGGCCCTGCTGTGAGTTAATAGATCAAGATTTGTACTTGCATGCACCTGTTGAACCGGGCAGAAAAATTGGGCCTTTGGTGGTGGTGGACGGTGTTGCCACAAGACTGTAAGCCCTCACAGTTTCTCTTGGTGGGTGCAGGAATGGGCCCTGCTGTGAGTTATTAGATCAAGATTTGTAATTGCATGCACCTGTTGAACAGGGCAGAAAAATTGGGCCTTTGGTGGTGGTGGTGGTGGTGGTGGTGGTGGTGGTGGACGGTGTTGCCACAAGACTGTAAGCCCTCACAGTTACTCTTGGTGGGTGCAGGAATGGGCCCTGCTGTGAGTTATTAGATCAAGATTTGTAATTGCATGCACCTGTTGAACAGGGCAGAAAAATTGGGCCTTTGGCGGTGGTGGTGGTGGTGGTGGTGGACGGTGTTGCCACAAGACTGTAAGCCCTCACAGTTACTCTTGGTGGGCGCAGGAATGGGCCCTGCTGTGACTGTTTTGCTGCTTCAGGACCTGGAAGACTTGCCGTGATAGAAGGAACTATGAATTCTGCTGTCTACCAAGAGATCCTGAAGGAGAATGTCCGACCATCTGTTCGTGTACTCAAGCTGAAACGAACTTGGGTTCTGCAGCAGGACAATGATCCTAAACACACCAGCAAGTCCACCACCGAATGGCTGAAGAAAAACAAAATGAAGACTTTGGAGTGGCCTAGCCAAAGTCCTGACCTGAATCCTATTGAGATGTTGTGGTATGACCTTAAAAAGGCCGTTCATGCTCGAAAACCCTCTAATGTAACTGAATTAGGACAATTCTGCAAAGATGAGTGGGCCAAAATTCCTCCAGGACGCTGTAAAAGCCTCATTGCACGTTATCGCAAACGCTTGGTTGCAGTTGTTGCTGCTAAGGGTGGCCCAACCAGTTATTAGGTTTAGGGGGCAATCACTTTTTCAGACAGTGCCGTGATGGTTTGGATTTTTTTTCACCTTTAATAATAAACACCTTCATTTACAAATTGCATTTTGTGTTTACTTGTGTTGTCCTTGACTATTGTTTAAATTGGTTTGATGTTCCGAAACACTTAAGTGTGACAAACATGCAAAGGAACAGGAAATGAGGAAGGGGGCAAACACTTTTTCACACCACTGTATATATATATATATATATATATATATATATATATATATATACACATATATACACACACACACATACACACACACACACACACAATAATATATATATATATATATAATATATATATATATATATATAATTTTTTTTTTTTCAAAACGAAAAGAGCACCTTTTATGCCTTAAATGCTTGCAAAACACATACTGGCATGGTGCACAACCAGTGTTTTGAAAAGGACACGGGGAGGTTTGTATTGACAACATCCATGTCTTAAAACTCCCCCAAAGTGCCATACCAGCCTACTCCTAATCCTAGCCTTACCTTGTTGCACCCAGCTTTTCACAGTCTAACAGGCTGTCCTACCTGTAGGTGGGGCCTCAGACAAGGTACCCAACCCAGGAGAAACCACACACATTCTTATAGAACACTGAACTATGTATACTTGTATTAGTTAGTATTAGTTTGATCAGGTTACCAGTAAACAGAATAAAGCAATGCTGTGTGCACCATTACAAGGCAATCCAGAAACAGTACTGTGTTAACCACTTTAGCCCCGGAAGGTTGCACCCTCTTCATGACCAGGCCATTTTTGCGATACAGCACTGCGTTCCCTTAACTGAGAATTGTGCAGTCGTGCAACACTGTAACCAAACAAAAGTGATATCCTTTTTTTCTCCACAAATAGAGCTTTATTTTGGTGGTATTTGATCACATCTGCTGTTTTTATTTTTTGCACTATAAACAAAAAAACCTGACAATTTAGAAAAAAAAAAAAAACAATATTTTTTATTTTCTGCTATAAAACATATCCAATAAAAAAAATGTACAAAATCAAATTTCTTCATCAGTTTAGGCCAATATGTATTCTGCTACATGTTTTTGGTAAAAAAAAATCCCAATAAGCGTATATTGATTGGTTTGCGCAAAAGTTATTGTGTCTACAATCTATGGGATATTTTTATGGCGATCAGCAATTTTTAGCAGGACTGCAACATTGCGGGGGATGAATCGGACATTAAATGACACTTTTTGAGGACCAGTGACACTAATACAGTGATCAGTGCTAAAAAAAATGCACTGTCACTGTACTGACACTGTCAGGGAAGGGGTTAACATCAGGGGCGATCAAAGGGTTGTGTGCTCCCTGAGAGTGATCTAACTGTGTGGGGGATGGCTTAACTGGAACAAGAGAGAGATCTGTGTTCCTGCTTAGCAGGAACACAAGATCTCCATCTTCCTCTCTGGCAGAACATCGGTCTTACATAGGCAGACCGCCGTTCTTCCTCTCCTGTCAATGATCGGCAGGTCCCAGTAGACATTACGTGCCAAAAGCGTGCGTGCCCCAGACCCAGGAAGAGACAACAACGTACAGGTACGTTGTTTTGTGTAGCCGGGCCACCGTGCCACATTAAATGTGCAGTGGGTGGTCCGGAAGCAGTTAAGCCCACCATAGATGGTTCGAGTCTCGGCCAGTTCAGCTATGGTTCAAACCATGTATGGGCAGGCTGAATGTACCCAAGTAGATAGGTACAACCAGCCTGTCAGATTTTACATGCGATTATTGCTAGCGGCTGTTATAGCCACTAGCAATAAATCACTGTGTTTCAGAACAATGGCTCTGAGGGAGGAGTTCCTCCATCAACACTGACTGTGTTGATGGGGGAATCAAGTGATTTTCTTTCCTGTAAAAAGTAAATGGCTCTGTCTGTGGCCGGATTTACCTGTTTTATGCTGCGTACACACGAGCGGATTTTCCGTCAGAAATCTTGGGTGTTTTTTCCGACAGAATTCCACTCAAGCTTGGCTTGCATACACACGGTCACACAAAAGTTTGCTGAACTTTCGACCGTCAAGAACGCGGTGACGTACAACAATACGACAAGCCGAGAAAATTAAGTTCAATGCTTCCGAGCATGCATCGAATTGTTTTCAAGCATGCGTAGGAATTTTGTGCGTCGGAATTGGTACAGACGATCGGAAATTCCAATCGAAACTTTTTCCGACCGAAAAATTGAGAGTCTGCCAGCGGGAATTCGGCCAGCTAAATTTCCGATGGAGCATACACACGGTCGCATTCCCCGACCAAAAGCTCTCATCGGTCTTTTGCTGGCCGAATTTCCGATTGTGTGTACATTACAGTTTGTGCTACCAGAGGATGGCTACCGCTGGAGGGGTGAGGTATCCTATGAACTGTTTTGGATGAGGATCCTTCACACTAATCTTTCAGGCATCAGACAATATCCCAAACTGAAGGTGACCCCTCTGATCTATTCCTATTTATCAGGAACCTTCCCCTGCACTAAACACTTTCTCTAAACAGTGGGCACCTGGACCTGACCTAGCACTCATGCCAGGTGTGCCTGAATGATGTGGGGCATTATCATGTTCCTCTGTCAAGATGGTCACCTGAGATCTTGCGGGATTTGTCTCAGGGAAGACAGTTGTCCAGCCGGGCAACTGTCTCATCTGAGATGGCCATTGGAGTCTATAATGGAGAACAATTTACCTCAACCCCCCCCCCCCCCCCACCCGTAATAGTGGCGTGATGTCATCTACAGGCTGGAAGAGAACCTGCACCTGTCTATATATCTTAATTATGATTTCCTTTCACTAGTTGCTGTACATTAACACCAGAGACCCGGTTTTCCTTTACAAAAGGTTTTATTGATAACCATAACAATTTCACAGTTTAACAGTGTGGAGAATGCATCATGAATAAACATAACATAAAATTTTGCATCTTATAAATGAAATAAGTATGCTAGTAAATCAGAGAAAAACAAAACAATAAAAATATAACAGAGGCTGAGAACAGTTGTACGTTGGAAACATGAAAGTGGTTGGACACACTGAGGTTTCAGGAATGCCTGTAGGACCTCGTCCGATTTTTAACAAATACTTGAAGAGTTTGTCTCAACAGGGCCCTAACTGTAAATAGTCCTGAGTATCTATCCACGCAACCATCTCATCCTGGGCTATGCCCGGTGGCCATATGGATCTATAGGTGCAACTGAGAAGTAAGAGTATAGAGAGGGAGGTTAAAGAAGAGATTTGGGTTGAGATTAGCTAAGAAGGGAGGAGTAAAGAATAGGGGGGAAGAGAAGAAGAGGAGAGGAAAAAGAGGAGGGAAAAAAATAGGGGGGTGGGGGGGGGTAGTGGGTCCTCACGGTGGGGAGCAAGAGTGCATTAAATCCAAAGAAGGGTGGTATCAAATCTGGTGGGTTTAGTATATTCGACCCATGGCCTCCAAACCTTCAGGAACTTATCATGAGTGTCCGAAAGGACAGCAGTCAGCTTTTCGTTAACCATTATATCGTCCATACGATTTTTAACCGCCTCAAAACTTAGTGCCTGTGTCTTCCATGCCCTAGCTATCGTTAGTTTGGTTGCAGTAAAGAGATGCAGAGCCAGTTGGCGTTCCGGGCGAAGCAGTTCTGCAATTGGGTTGCAGAGGAGTGCTTCTTATGGATCTTTTTTGAGGTCAGCATGGAGTATGTTTTGGAGGAGGGAGTAAACTCTGATCCATAACCTGCGTACCCTCACAGATCAACCAGATGTGGGTCATTGTGCCCTCCTGGGAGCACCCTCGGAAACACAGGGGGGAGTAGGCTGGAATAAACCGGGCCAGTCTAGCCGGTGTGTAGTACCATCTATAGGCATTTTCTAAAAAGATGACGTTCTTTGAGCATTTGGATATCGCTAAAGTCATGACCTGCCAGTCTTCCGGATCTAGCTGTTTTCCTAGGTCCCTTTCCCATTGAAGGTGACAGGGCCTTGTCGAGACCCAGTTTTCACAAAAAAAAGGTCAATGGTGTTTCGTTTTTAGTAATGGTGGTCATAAGCTAGATACAAGGAAAGCCTAAAACCATTCAACCTACTGTAAGTCAACAGCTTTCCTATAAATATTAGGGCCTTTCTAAACAGAGCTGCAAACATACTATGAGTATTAAGCTGCACAACTAAAACTCACTTCTTAATACCCATCAAGAAGAAAATGTATGCTTATTTTTTTTTTGTTTAAAACACATAAGTATTCTTTTAGAGGGTCTGAAGATGAAGTCATTTTCCTCCAGGCAAATGATGCTTGTCAAATTGGAAAACATGCAACAGATTGGAGAGCATCAGCTCGTCCCACTCACAAGCATAATAAAAAAAATTTGCCTTTCCTTATCGAATATTTTAGATTACATCTAGATTACTGTTTAAATTGGATATATCCTTAGCACCTCCAGCCCATGGCAGGCTCACTCACTGGAACATATTCAGCTACATCTATGGAATAGTTTTCCTTAAGGTAATAGAATCATTCATAAGTTCCTCTACTGAGGCAGCTGGTGCACTCGGCTCCTGAAAATAGATTCGACCTGAAGTGAGGCAAGAAAAAAAGAGCAAGAAGTACTAATTCTGAAACATGGATTTTTTTATATATTGTTTTGAGCACGGTAAAGAGAATCTTTGTTCGTAAAATAAAAAAGTACATTTTGTTTTCATGTATTTTCAATTGACTGCCACACTTAAAAAATAAATAAAGAGGCTAGCAGATATAAAGTGACACTAAAAGCCTAGAAGTACCTGCACATACCTGCCACAGCCTTCATTGTCCCCTCTACTCTTGAATTCCAGGCCATTCTGACCGGGCAGAATTATGGCAATCACCAGACATGGTTACTATGTCCTACAGTGATGTGGGGGTCCATCGCAGGAATCACTGAGCACATTGTTGGGACACAGATTGACACTCCTAGAGGTGTTCGTTTTTGCAGAGGCTTCGGGAGATGATTTCTTTTCACTGTAAGGTTTGGTGGCATAGGCAGAGAAAAAGCTAAGTACTTAGTTGCTTCAGCACATGTAAAACTTTTAGTTTGCTTCTTTTTTTTTTGGTGACCGAGTGGAAAAGAGTAATCACTTGGCCCTGTTTCGCGTGGTGACGTCAGCACGTTAACCCTCAGACGCGTCTGAGGGTTAACGTGCTGACATCACCACGCGAAACAGGACGGGAGCGTCTATGTGTTTGTAGCCGGCCGGCTCTGCAAATTTAAAACTCTGCTGTTTTATCTCTACAAGTTTGTAAGTGCAAACTTTTTACTTTTAATAAACCTTTTTAGTACTATATTACGCCATGGTCTATATGCTTTTTCCCCTGGGTACTGGCTAAAAGCTCCTTGTCTACAACCGGCACACTCCAGGCTGTGGAGGATTCCTTGCTTTCTGATCGCAGTATATGCTTCCCCAATCTAGGATTGTGGTAAGGAGACAGCCTATCTGATGAGAGTGCATGTTTGCTGGCTTGTGTTTTCTTTCTGGTAAGGAGGCACTTTGTAAGTTAAGTTTTTACGGATCACACGGATGCACTTCACTGCTCTGAATTAAGTGGGAGATCTTTTGGAAAGGACCTTCTGATTTATTTGTGTTTTTATTCTCTGGCATCTGGTAAGGAGGCCCTCTAAGTGGTGGTGGTGCACATTTATTATAATTTTCTGTCACGGGTGTTTTTAAAATTCCCAGTCTTTGAGTGACACATCTCTTGCAAAGTGTAGCAGTATTATGCTATGGTATATTTTCTGCTTTTTTCCGGTAATGCGTAACCTTAACGTGTGAGCATCACATTTGGGAAGAGACGAGTACTACACTATATTTCTTGCTGTGCTTTCTTCTACCAACCCGGATCATCAACCCAGGCTGGGTTAAAGCCATATGCAAATTTTTTGGCTTACATCTGGTAAGCATGCTTATTTATACGAGCAGGGGTCAATACTGCTGAAAAATATTATTTCTGCTGAGAGATATCATCTTCACTAAAAGGAACTATTTTTTGGATTGGTCTATAAATCCTACCTCCATATAGACTCTATGAGCGCGATTTTTTTCTTTATATTGTATTTGTGTTTATCTCATTATTATTGCAGCTATACTTAAGCCCCATACACACGCGCGGATTATCCGAGGACCAGGTCCGTCGGATCATGTCCGTCGTACTTTGTCCGATGTTGGTTTTGCGTACACACGGTCGGACAAAGTTGTCGGAAAATCCGATCATTCTGAACGTGGTGGCGTTTGTTGCCTACGACAGGACTACGTAGAGGCTAGTAGCCAATAGCTTTGGTCTTCTAATGTGATCTGAGCATGCGTAGCACTTTGTCCGTCGGACTACCATACACACGATCGGATTTGGTGTGATCGGACCTTGTTGTCCAAAAATCTATCCAGCAGGAGATAGGACTTTGTCCGTACACTGTCCGATGGTGCATACACACGGTCGGATTTTTCGACAACATTGTCCGATCGGACAGAATCCATGCGAAAATCCGACCGTGTGTATGGGGCTTTAGAGTCTTTTATTTTATATGTACGTGTGACTAGCTCAGTTTTTTACCCTTTATTCATAAGTTACTATAGCTTCTCATACTGATTTTAGTTTGCTTCTTTTTTTTTTTTTTTTTTTTTGGTGACCGAGTGGAAAAGAGCAATCACTTGGCCCTCCCCAGACATACTCTCCCCCAGCATGCACCAGTGGCCATAGCCCTCCTACTGATTGGCCAAGGGAAGTATCAATATTCATAAGTTACTGTAGCTTCTCATACTAATAATACCAGATGTACTGGTGACATCTACTGGCTGAAGGGAGAAACCACAGCTCCACTGAATTTAGGGAAAAACCCAAATTAACAAGTAGACTATAAATCATACCACCCAGGAGAACTAAATTTGACTAGTATGTAGGCAGGTGCAGTCTGTAATCCACACTGCAGGTGGCAATAAACTGAAGCAGCAATGAAGAAGGGAGAAGGAAGTCGTGAGGAACTGGGTTCCTCTATGATTTCCTGCAGTCACCAGGGGAACAACTGTCCAATTGGACGCTGGCACCCCAAGTGAGTTTGGCGGCAATCTTGGGTCAGGTCAGTGTCTAGTGTAGGGAAAGGTACTTTTTTTTTTTTGTTGAATTGGTAAATTCCCGTGTCCCTTACAAAAAAATTTGTACATTCGTAACTTTTTTTTTCTTTTCGTAATTTTTTTTTTTTTTGATTCGTAATGAATGGATTGAACAAAAAAATTCGTACATTCGTAACTTTTTTTCGATTCGTAACTTTTTTTTTTCCGATTCGGAACTTTTTTTTTCCGATTCTGAATTTTTTTTTTTCGATTTGTAAATTATTAAAATGTAATAATAGCATACACATTACATAAAATTATGAATTATGCTCCGATTACGAATGTTACGAATGTACGATTAACTACGAATGCGTCCGAATTTCGAATAAACGAATGAACGAAAATTAAACTAACGAAAAAAACGAATCAACGAAAAATAACTCTTACAAATGTACGAATCATTAAGAATACGAACAACAACGACTTACGAATGTACGAATCGTTACGAATCAACGGAAACGAAAAAAACAAAACGAAAAAAAAAACGATTTGACATTTATACAGCAATCAGTGCTATAAAAATTCACTGATTACTGTGTAAATGTCAATGGCAGGTAAGGGGTTAACACTAAGGGGCGATCAAGGGGTTAAATGTGTTCCCTGGGAGGTGTTTCTAACTGTGGGGGGGTGGTACTGACTGGAGGAGAGAGATCGCTGTTCCTGATCACTAGGAACAGGATATCTCTCTCTCCTCCCCTGTCAGAAAGGGGATCTGTCTGTTTACATTGACAGACCCCCGTTCTGGCTCTCTTTCCCGCAATCCTGGGTGGCCGCTGCCATGCGACATTGCGGCCGCTGCCATGAGCTTTGGGTCCCCCAGCGCGCAGCCGGCACGTGCACGCCTGCTATAGCTCTTAAAATGAGCCGACGTACACTTACAGCGATTTGCAGAAACGAGCCGACCTGCCGAGTATAATGACGGCGGCTGGTTGGCAAGTGGTTTAAAGCATTTCAAATATGGGGCTGTTTTGCTTGAAGTTTAGATTTAATGTATAACTAATAGACATGTGCATTAGTTTTCATCCGAATGCATTTTCGTCCAAATTTTGGGTATTTTCATTATCGTTTTAACAAACGATAACGAACGTGCAGAATCCGAAAACCGAAAGATCCGACATAAACAAATGCTTTATTTTCGTTGGGACAACAGTTCGATATAGATAGAAGATTCGACATGATGCTAATAATAGTGATCTGTGTCCATCGAACCTGTGGTCAAATGTGCCTAACCTTAGCTCTATTAGTCCAAGATTATTCTATATAGAGAGAAAAGATTTGACATTATAGAGACAATAGCAAAAAAGGTTGAATGTGCCTAACCTAACTATTAGTCCAATATTATTCTACATAGAGAAAAAAGATTCGACATAAAGATTCGACGAAGCAGTCGCCGTGAACGGACATTTATGGTCAAATATGCTCTGCCCATAGGCTATAGAAGAATTCTAATGTTGGTTGACTAGTAATAATAAGTAATAAATATAATTACTACTAGTGTCATACAACATTAGAATTCTACTATAGCTTGTAGGCGGAACATTCGACCAGAAATGTACGATTGCGGCGTTGTACAGTTTAGCTGCTCCGTTAAATCTTCTTAGAACATTTGACAGACACTATAAGCCTTCAATGACAGATTCGACCTTAATTATTTAGGATTTTCGGACAAATGCATTTTTTTAACGAAACAAAATAAATAAAAACGAATTTCGGGAGTAACTAAATACATTTATTTTTCGGACGAAAACGAAATTCCGAAACAAAACATTTTAGTGTGCACATGTCTAACAACTAAAGGCAAAACTTTTTTCATTTTCTTTAAGTTTTGGATGGAGAAGTGGAGAGATATTAGAACATCTTTCAGGTTTTGATTGCCTTTTGTGCCCCCGTTAGGGATATTCATCTCCTCTATTAGTCCTGTTTCAGGGCTGGTTTACACCACAGAAGTGCAATCTGGATGCGTTCAGGATGTGTTTCTGCATGGGCGTTTTTGATGCATTTTCTGTGCTTTTTTCCAAAGTTTCCTGAGGGTTTTTTACTCGCCGTAATGCATTTTTTGATGCATTCCGGTGCGTTTTTGGTGCGTTTTTGATACATTTTGCTGCGTTCTAGTACAGTTCTCTGCAGAAAAAATGCAGCATGTGCTACTTTTTTTTTATGCAGTGGAACTCAGTGGAACTGAACACACTGGTGTGCACTAGTCTATTGGAACCAATCTGATCTACTGTCCATGCGTTTTTGATACAGAATAAATGCATTCGACTGCATCTTGTGTGAACTGTCCCTAAGAGCGATAGCAAAGGAAAATCTGAAATTTGAGTTGCCACCAAAATAGAGGGAAAACTTTCCAATGGGTACACTAGATCTAGTGACAACCAGGGATTTCCTCCCACTTCCTGTTTTGGCTATGGGACAGGAAGTGAAGGAGAATCTCCTCAAAGAGACATACAGTAGACAGCAAAAAATTACAGGAGTTATAACCCTTCCTTATTTAGGGCTAGTTCACACCACATGCAGTCCAGTGCATTTTTATTTTGCATCAAAACAAATGGATAGTGTTTAACTAGTTGCCGCCCGCCCACAGTCAAATGACAGCGGGCGGTTCAGCTCTCGTTCAGGGACAGCATCCCAGAATGGCCACTCTCGTGTGCCTGCGGGGGCGTGCAGCGCAGTGGCCGCGCCGTGTTGCTAGGACACGGCGCGACCCGATCTCTGTCCAAACACAGCCGATCACATGTAAACATGGAGATGGCGGTAATCGGCTCTCCTCGCCTCACACTGACAGTGTGCACCCCCCATGTTGAGGGAACGCGGCGCTCGCTCGTCCCCACCCCCTATTTAGGGCTAGTTCACACCACATGCAGTCCAGTGCATTTTTATTTTGCATCAAAACAAATGGATAGTGTTTAACTAGTTGCCACCCGCCCACAGTCAAATGACAGCGGGCGGTTCAGCTCTCGTTCTGGGACAGCATCCCAGAATGGGCACTCTCGTGTGCCTGCGGGGGGCGTGCAGCGCAGTGGCCGCGCCATGTTGCTATTACACGGCGCGACCCCGATCTCTGTCCAATCACAGCCGGTCACATGTAAACATGGAGATGGCGGTAATCGGCTCTCCTCGCCTCACACTGACAGTGTGCACCACCCATGTTGAGGGAACGCGGCGCTCGCTCATCCCCACCCCCTTTCCTGACCGGCCAGGCTGCGTGTTCGGAAAAGGGTCTGGTATGGACTTTGGGGGGACCCCCACACCGTTTTTTCGGTGTAGGGGTTCCCCTTTAAATCCATACCTGGCGACGGGGCTTGCAAGGTGTCAATCTCGCCGATGGAGGCAGCGACATGGACTTCCTTCGCTAGTCCGTCTACCTGGAGTCACGTTCAAAATGAACGGACTTTACTCCATGTGTGCGCAAGTCCATTCATTTATAAAAGTCCGGCGGGCTAGCACACAGACGGGCGGATTGTCCGCTGGACTGCCAAGTCCGGCTTAAAATTTTGAGTCAAGACTTCTTTCCAAGTCCGCTGGACTTTTGGGAAGAAAAAGTCAACCGGAGCCCACACACGGATAGTCCGATCGTGTGTACGCGGCATAACATGTTTTCTTCTAAGATTGCCCTGTATTTGGCTCTATCCATCTTCCTATCAAGTCTGTTAAGCTTCCCTGTCCCTGCTGAAGAAAAGCATCCCCACAACATGATGCTGCCACCACCATGTTTCACAGTGGGGATGGTGTGTTCAGGGTGATGCGCAGCTGTTTGTTTTCTGCCACACATAGCGTTTTGCTTGTAGGCCAAAAAGCACCTTCTTCCACATATTTGCTGTGTCCCCCACATGGCTTCTCGCATACTGCAAAAAGGGACTTCTTATGTTTTTTTTTCAACAATGGCTTTCTTCTTGCTACTCTTCCATAATGGCCAGATTTGTGGAGTGCACGACTAATAGTTGTCATGTGGACAGATTCTCCCACCTGAGCTGTGTATCTCTGCAGCTCCTCCAGAGTTACCATGGCCTCTTGGTTGCTTCTCTGATTAATGCTCTCCTTGCCCGGCCTGTCAGTTTAGGTGGACCGCCATGTCTTGGTAGGTTTGCAGTTGTGCCATACTCTTTCCCTTTTCAGATAATGGATTGAACAGTGCTCTGTGAAATGTTCAAAGCTTGGGATTTTTTTTTATAACCTAACCCTGCTTTAAACTTCTCCACAATTTTATCCCTGACCTGTCTGCTGTGTTCCTTCATGATGCTGTTTGTTCACTAAGGTTCTCTAACAAACCTCTGAGGGCTTCACAGAACAGCTGTATTTATACTGATATTAAATTACACACAGGTGAACTTTATTTACTAAATTAGGTGACTTCTGAAGGCAATTATTTCCATTAGATTTTAGTTAGGGGTATCAGAGTAAAAGGGGCTGAATACAAATGCACGCCACACTTTTCAGACATTTATCTGTAAAATTCTCCCTTGGGTAAACATCCAAAACCTTGAGACTGCTGCTGGGCCTTGCCATCTTGGATGCAATGTCAACAGCCCCCAGGGACTCAGAGCTGTGATTCAAGTGGCGCTCTATAGTTTTTCCCTTCTTCCCATTGGCTACTACATAACAGGTTATGCAAAGAAGAGTGGGGCAGAGGAGCTTGACCAGCATAGACATTAATTGGACACTCCCAGAAGAGGAAAGGGCTAGGACATGCATAGGGAGGGGGGCTGTGCTAGGGAATTGACTCTTCCATTTTCTAGCAAGTTCAAAGACTCATTGCATTATAAAATATCATTTATGTAAAAGAAAACGCAGCAAGCAAACATTTAAAGTACCTGATTTTTTTTTTCTGTGCTTTCACCTTCATTTTTTTTAACTGGTGACATGGTCTCCTTAAGGTCCCAGGGATGTGGGATACCTATTTACGCCACATAGATATCAGAATCAAATGTATGATTTTAATGTAAGCAAAAATACTATTTAACGGCGATTTGTAACCCATAGCAACCAACCAGCCGGCATCCTCCATTAGACCTACAGGGGGTCCCCGACTTACGAACGCCCGACCTACGTACAACCCCTACTTACAAACGGGGCGCTGCGGGGACCCTCCGCCATTTTTCGGTGTTTTTCGCCGTCTTTCGGCCGTTCTGCGCATGCGCGGCCATACAGTGCCTCGGAAAATGCCGGAAATGTTCAGAATTTGCCGCGCATGCGCAGAACGGCATTAGACGGAACATCGGAAATGTCCGTATTTGTTGGTCTGCGCATGCGCTCCCGACTTACGAACATTTCCGACTTCCGTACAGGCGGGCAGTCCCTAACGAGTTTGTAACTCGGGGACCCCCTGTACTGGCCTGGAAGGCTGCTGATCTCTTTTAAAGGGGAGCTCCACCCTAAAGTGGAACTTCCGCTTATCGGATTCCTCCCCCCTCCGGTGCCACAATTGGCACCTTTCAGGGGGGAGGGGGGTGCAGATACCTGTATAATACAGGTATCTGCACCCACTTCCAGGACTAACTAGCCAGAGCTGGCCCGCCCCTATCCGAAGATGCCCCTTTGTGTCTTGGGAAACACAGTTCCCAGGACACAACGGGGACCAATAAAGACGCGCAGCGCAACCCGCGCATGTGCAGTAGGGAACCAGCAGTGAAGCCGCAAGCTTCACTTCCTGATTCCCTGACAGAGGATGGCGGCGGGGGCAGCCGAGAGACGAGCGATCGCTCGTCATCTTCTGCCGACATCGCTGGAACCTGGAACAGGTAAGTGTCTATTTATTAAAAGTCAGCAGCTGCAGTATTTGTAGCTGCTGACTCTTAAAAAAAATTCAGGTGGACCTCCTCTTTAAGGGTTAGTGCACATCGTTGCTCTTTGCACTACATTGTAAAGTAAAGATATTTGTGTTTTTCTTATGCCGCGTACACACGAAGGGACTTTGTCCGCCGGACCTAGTCCAGTGGACAATCCGCCGGACTTTCCAGCTGGGCTTTGGCGGACTTGAAAGCGAACGGACTTGACCACACACGATCACGCTAAAAGTCCGGCGGTTCACGCGATGACATACAGCATGTACGACGGGACTAGAAAAAGACTAGAAAAATACTTGCTACTGAGCATGCGTCCTTTTTGGCCCGCCGGACCATACTACAGACGGCCGTATTGTCTGCCGGGCTGCCAAGTCCAGCGGATAATTTTAAAACAAAACTTAAAACCTAGTCCGCCGGACTTTTGGGAAACAAAGTCAGTCGAAGGCCCACACACGAGGGGATTGTCCGGCGGACTCGAGTCCAGCAGATAATCCCGCGGGATAGTCCCTTCGTGTGTACGCGGCATTACTTTCACACATTACTTTCTGCCAACAAAACTCTTCATGTGAAATGTGGGCAGGTTTGGTTCGTCCACAACCTGGTTAATTGCTGTGTTCTTAGTATAACCACCTCTTTTATATAAAAGGCGATGAGAGGTGGATGGAATAATGGTCATGCATAAATCACAGACATCCAAAGCTGCAAACCTTTGTCCTCCAGCGATGATATAGAGAAATGGCTCTGATTGGGGTGTCAGTGGTGGGATGTAGTCTTGCATGTTGGATCACACAGCTGCCAAAGCCTACAAAATGAAAAAAAATCCTTCTTTATAAAATACCTCATTACTCATTAGAAAAGGACATATCTGGAAGAAAAATGTTCAATTATTATTCCGCCGGGTAGAAAATCTACGGAGAGATTTTTCATTCCCCAAATGATTGCATTTTTCATATGTCTACATAGCGCTGACCCTTCACCTCCTACACACATATGATTGCTTAGCTGCCGTGTGCAAGAGTATGACCTTGTAAGTGGAGTTCTGGCAACCATTTCAAGACACATCCGTTTACTGCGAGTTTCTGCAAAGATCATTAAGTGCTTATGTCTTTCTACCTCTGACTGCCAAGTTTTAAAAATATCCTTTTTATGGAGAAATTCTCACACACGCTGCAGGAGCAGAGGGAAAGGGGGGTGCAGGGTAGTGGAAGACCCAAAATAGCATTGTATAAATCTGTTTTACCTCCTGAAATATGCCCTTCTGGGACGAGAGCTCAATCGAAGCGAGCCCTTGTCTCATTCTCGATGAATGTTCTCTAAATTTCTTTTGTGGCAAATTTCGGTGCAAAATATCCTTCCCTATTGAACAATTCTGAGTATGCTGGTGCTTTATAAAAGGAGAAATAGCTTGCAGAAAATGAGGCATGTGGTTCTGCCGAGCAAACAATACCAGCAGTAGTGATTAAAAAGAATGTAGCGCTTCCTTTACTGAATATTTTTTACTACGAAGAAAGAATACGTTCACCTTTGTGATATAAATACAATCAGCTTTTAGGTTGGTTCTTATACCTGGTCAACTTGTACCCCCTTGGATGCAATGTATTTTAACTTCATTAACGAAGGAAGAAGCTCATTTATTTATTCTTCTATTTATTACCATCATTTGGAGTAAAGCCTCAGTTCTTATCATCCGAAAAGTATCCAGCACTGGTCTGGGGAGAAGACTTGGAAGACTGGTGTCTACTCTCTCCTTGCTTGGGGTAAAGTCATGCTCATGATTATGCTTATATTCTATACCTGGGTTATTGAGACAAGAGATCCCTAAAATACATGTAGAGGGAAGCAGTGAAACAGTCTGTAAAAGTCCTGGGGGAAGGAGCTCACCTCTAGAGAATGAGCCTGTATTCAAGTGAGTTTTAGTAGTTATAACTCAGGGCTCAAGTCCTGCGGGAAGCATGGGAACGGAGTTCCTGTACTTTTTCCACAACAGGAACTCAGTTTCTGTTAGCAGCCGTGTCCTGCAAGACTTTGAAGTATGCAAGTTGTGTGGCAGGTGCTACACCAACAGCTGCCGACACAGCTCGCAATAGTAAGTGCCGCACACCTGACCATTCAGGCATTGCCAGTAGGGGGCCCCATGACAGCTTCCGCTTCGATCTACCTGTCAATCACAGCTAGCCGACAGGTAGATCAGGTCCCTGCTGCTAAGAGATTGTATTTAGTCAGACCTCTCATGATGCGCTCCCCCCCCCCCCCCCCCCTCCCCGTCGGCCCCTCCTTTTTTTTTTTTTTTTCAATTATTTTATTTAAGAATAGTACACATTCGAGGGAATACAGACAGAGGCAAAGAAGGGTATACAGACAATAAAACTACCATTAAATCCCGCCCCCCCCCAGTCTCCTGTACAATCTCCTCTCTACCCCTGCCCACACTCCCGGGCCTGTCCTACTCAATTTTGTATAATTACACAAAACAAACAAACAAAACAAAAAAAAAAAAGGGAAGATTAGAAAAACCAAAAAATAAAATAAAAATGGGGTAAGAATAGGACCACTCCATGGAGATCTATCTCCAGAACGCCTATTGCTTTAACGTAATCCTGTTAATAATAATGACTTAGCTATTTCCTTCTACGCCTAGGGTGACTCCCTCCTCTGAAGCCATGAAAGTATTCCAGAGCAACCAGGTCCTGGAATATTTCTCTCCTTGAGAGCGTGCTGAAAGAACCAAGTCTTCCAATTTGCTTATCTCCTTCACTTTACCTAGCCACATCTCTATCGTCGGAGGTGATTCAGATTTCCACTTCCGTGGAACACATGCCTTAGCTGCATCTAAAAGATGACAAATTATAGAATCCTTATATAGTTTTCCTGGTACAGGGGGTCCCCGACTTACGAACGCCTGATCTACAAACAACCCCTACTTACGAACGGGGCGCTGCGGGGGCCCTCCGCCATTTTTCGCCATTTTTCGCCGTCTTCCGGTCGTTCTGCGCATGCGTGGCCATACGGAGCCTCGGAAAATGCCGGAAATGTCAGTAATTTGACGCGCATGCGCAGAACGGCATTAGACGGAACATCGGAAATGTCCGTATTTGTCGGTCCGCGCATGCGCGGCCGACTTACGAACATTTCCGACTTCCGTACAGGCGGGCAGTCCCTAATGAGTTCGTAACTCGGGGACCCCCTCTATCTTCAGTGCCATATGATGAGAGAACTCAGAGGAGGAGCACAGCTATTCTGCTCACAGGACATGCAGGGAGAGAGGTGAGCTGAGGGAGGAACATCAGTTTGGGGTGGAAAGCTGAGCACAATACCTGGCAAAGTTTAATGCCAGGAGGGAAGTTTATGTGGAAATATGTGAAGGGTTGGAATAGCAGCGAGTGTGTGTTGGAGCCCTGCAGAGTTTGCAGCCCCCCCAAGCTAACATACATCTCCTAAGCAGGAACACATCACTATCTCCCCAAGCATTCTGTCCAGATAATGTGCAGTTCATTTATGACCTTTCCATTTAACCCTGTGTTATCCAAACTCTGTTCAATGAGAAGTGTAAACTCACCACATAAACTCTATATACAAAATAACATTCCCCAATAAAGATCAGAACATGATGTTCACATTTGCATGGAAGCACAATTGAATGAATGCTGATTATTCTGAGAATTACCGTATTTATGTTAATTGAGGATTTTTTTTTTTTTTTCATGTACTAACAGTTAAGCTTCAAACACACAATACAAAAATTGGATGAAAAATACCACTTTTGAAGCATTCGTGCATATGAGAGTATCATTTTTTTTTTGGTGGGCAAGTGTATCTTGGGTGGGAGTTCCCACACTTTTTTCCCCAGGACTTGACCCCTGGTTATAACTGTGGGTCTTTGGCCAAATACAATTGGACAGTGCTCTGCAACCACCAACATGGTTTTCTCTATCCTGGGCACAAGGGTAAGCAGGCCTTCTACTTGGATACATTTATCCTAGTTGGCAACATAATTTACCTGCTTGTTAATTGGAAGATTGTGCTGCGTTCCAGGATTTGTAGCTAAAATAGAACTATAAGGAGTTGGTACCCTAAAAGTGGAGTCTGTGGCATTAAAGGCCTGATGTTGTTGGATTGTCGGACTACATTCTGTGTCATATTTCTAACAGCTATGCTTTAATGCCCAATTTAGATTTGACTGCTTCCAGGTAACAGAAATCGCTTTAGGCCAATTGCAAGCCTTAACCGCTTCCCGACCGCCTCATGTAGATATACGTCAACACAATGGCACGGGCAGGCAAAAGCACATACCTGTACGTCCCCTTTAATTTGCCTGCCCGGGGGGCGCGCGCGCGACCCGGTCGGGAGCTCCGTGACCACGGCCGCGGGACCAGCGGACCCGATCGCCGCTGGTATCCCGCGATCGGGTTACGGAGCTGAAGAACGGGGAGAGGTCTATGTAAACAAACCTCTCCCCGCGCTTCCTACACTGACTGTCAGTGATCGGCGGTTCCCTTTCATCGGGAACGCCGATCAATGACGTCAGACGTACAGCCACGCCCCCCCCCTACTGTAAAAAAAACACAACACGTCACACTGACTCCTCCCCGCCCCCTAGTGATTAACCCCCTAACTACAACTGTCATTTACATAGGAATCAGTGCTATTTAAATAGCAGTGATTGCTGTATAAATGACAAATGTCCCAAAAATGTGTCAAAAATGTGTCAAAAATGTCCGATGTGTCCGCCAAAATGTCGCAGTCACAATAAAAATCACTGATCGCCGCCATTACTAATAAAAAAAAAAATATTAATAAAAATGCTATAAAACTATCCCCTATTTTGTAAACGCTATAACTTTTGCGCAAACTAATCAATAATCGCTAATTGCGATTTTTTTTACCAAAAAATATGTAGAAGAATACGTATCGGCCTAAACTGAGGAAAAAAAAATGTTTTTTTATATATTTTTTGGGGATATTTATTATAGCAAAAAGTAAAAAAATATTGCATTTTTTTCAAAATTGTCGCTCTATTTTTGTTTATAACGCAAAAAAATAAAAACCGCAGGGGCGATCAAATACCACCAAAAGAAAGCTCTATTTGTGGGAAAAAAAAGGACGCCAATTTTGTTTTGGAGCCACGTCGCATGACCGCGCAATTGTTAGTTAAAGCGACGCAGTGCCAAATTGCAAAAAGGGGCCTGGTCCTTTGGCTGCCAATTGGTCCGGGGCTGAAGTGGTTAATGAGTCTTTCTGTTTGACTTGTTGCCTGGCCATGTGAAGCCCTGGGCCCTCTGAATCATGTGGGAGGACAATCAGACCTGGGAGGAGCCAATAACATATTTTCAGTAAGACTACCAACTCTCTCCGAGTTCCTGAGCTTGGAAAAGAGGAAGGACATCTCCCCAGAGGAGCCAGGGGTTGAGATGATCCAAGGGAACGTCAACACAGATCCCAAGTTGTATGCCGATGCATACCTGTCCGCAACGGGAAATTTACTAGCTGGTTCCCAGAGTTTTGGACCGATATCTCCAGAGTACAATGAGTTTATCCATGAGATGATCCTCTATAGCAGGGATATGCAATTAGTGGACCTCCAGCTGTTGCAGAGCTACAAGTCCCGTGAGGCATAGCAAAGACTCCGACAGCCACAAGCATGACACCCAGAGGCATAATGGGACTTGTAGTTTTGCAACAGCTGGAGGTCTGCTAATTGCATATCCCTGCTCTAGAATGAACAATATGATCAGGGCTCTAGGGCCCATTGCATCTTAGGTGGAGGAACTTGTGCCCACTTCGGGAGCACTGTAAATACTGATGGTGAACCTGTGACTGGGACTATTACTGCAGAGGCTCTGCCGGCTAAAATATCACTGACTGTAGAGCATGCTGTTACTGTAGCGGTGTCAGTCCAAAAACTTGTATGTGTTTACCTTACTTTCTGTCCTGGGATTCGTTTTCCCAGTATGGGCTATCTTTGGAGAAGACTCGCCAGACCCCAAATTCAATGGTCCTATTGACAGTTCTGCAGGCCACAGCCTAGGCCCGCACTTAACTCTATCAGATATAGTGTGCTTCTAATGCCGCGTACACACGTGCGGACTTTTGCCGGCAGACCTAGTCCAGCGGACAATCCCGTGGGACTTTCCAGCTAGGTCCGCGGGACTTTTGAAAATGAACGGACTTGCCCACACACGGAGCAGTCCGTTCATTTCGAACGTAACTTCAGGTTACGTAGCTAGCGTAGGCAGTAAATGCCGCCGCGCTAGCTCCGCAAGCTGGCATGGATTTAAAGGGAATCCCCACGCCGAAAAAACGGCGTGGGGGTTCCCCCCAAATCCAAGTCAGACCCTCATCCGAGCACGCAGCCTGGCAGGCCAGGAAAGGGGTGGGGACGAACGAGCGCCCCCCCCCTCCTGAGCCGTACCAGGCCGCGTGCCCTCAACATGGGGGGTGCCCTGGGTGCCCCCCCACCCCAAAGCACCTTGTCCCCATGTTGATGAGGACAAGGGCCTCTTCCCGACAACCCTGGCCGTTGGTTGTCGGGGTCTGCGGGCGGGGGCTTATCGGAATCTGGGAGCCCCCTTTAATAAGGGGGGCCCCCAGATACCGGCCCCCCACCCTATGTGAATGAGTATGGGGTACGATGTACCCCTACCCATTCACCTAAGGTGTAAAATGTAAAGTACAAAAAACACACACTTTTGAAAAAATATTTTATTGCACTGCTCCGGGGGTCTTCTTCCGTCTTGGGGGTCTTCTCGCCGGACTCCTCCGCTCTCTTCTGCTCTTTTACCTAGCTCTTTCACGAGCGGGGGGAGTCCGGCTACCTTCTTCGTCGTCGCCGCCGTCGTCTGGGGGTCTCGATCCGCCTTCGGGGGTCTTCCGGGGGTCTCTTCTGTTCTTGCGGCGGTCGTCGTCTTCCGCGCCGCCGGCGCCGCCTTCTTCTTCTTCCTGTCCTTCTTGTTCTTCTTCTTCTTCCGATGTTGACCCGTCGCTGTCTCTGCCCGGAATGCCTGTGCCGCTCTGCGCTCGGACTTATATAGGGACATGGGGGACAGGGTCACATGTTCATGTCACATGGTGACCCCGCCCCCTTGCGATGTCACAGTCCCAGCATCCTCCGGGACTGTGACAACACAAGGGGGCGGGGTCACCATGTGACATGTGCATGTGACCCTGTCCCCATGCCCCTATATAAGTCCAAGCGCAGAGCGGCACAGGCATTCCGGGCAGAGAGAGCGTCGGGTCAACATCGGAAGAAGAAGAACAAGAAGAAGGACAAGAAGAAGAAGAAGGCGGCGCCGGCGGCGCGGAAGACGACGACCGCCGCAAGAACAGAAGAGACCCCCGGAAGACCCCCGAAGGCGGATCGAGACCCCCAGACGACGGCGGCGACGACGAAGAAGGTAGCCGGACTCCCCCCGCTCGTGAAAGAGCTTGGTAAAAGAGCAGAAGAGAGCGGAGGAGTCCGGCGAGAAGACCCCCAAGACGGAAGAAGACCCCCGGAGCAGTGCAATAAAATATTTTTTCAAAAGTGTGTGTGTTTTTGTACTTTACATTTTACACCTTAGGTGAATGGGTAGGGGTACATCGTACCCCATACTCATTCACATAGGGTGGGGGGCCGGTATCTGGGGGCCCCCCTTATTAAAGGGGGCTCCCAGATTCCGATAAGCCCCCGCCCGCAGACCCCGACAACCAACGGCCAGGGTTGTCGGGAAGAGGCCCTTGTCCTCATCAACATGGGGACAAGGTGCTTTGGGGTGGGGGGGCCGCACGGCCCCCCTTTCCCCAGGGCACCCCCCATGTTGAGGGCACGCGGCCTGGTACGGCTCAGGAGGGAGGGGGGCGCTCGTTCGTCCCCACCCCTTTCCTGGCCTGCCAGGCTGCGTGCTCGGATGAGGGTCTGACTTGGATTTGGGGGGAACCCCACGCCGTTTTTTCGGCGTGGGGATTCCCTTTAAATCCATGCCAGCTTGCGGAGCTAGCGCGGCGGCATTTACTGCCTACGCTAGCTACGTAACCTGAAGTCACGTGCTAAATGAACGGACTTGCCGATGAGCGGCAAGTCCGTTCATTTCAAAAGTCCCGCGGACTTGCCCACTAACGGCGGGATTGTCCGCTGGACTGCCAAGTCCAGCGGATAATTTAAAACAAAACTTAAAACTTTGGTCCGCGGACTTTGGCGCCAAAAAGTCCGCCGGCGCCCACACACGAGGGGATTATCCGCTGGACTTCAGTCCAGAGGATAATCCCGCGGGATTGTCCCTTCGTGTGTACGCGGCATAATGCTTACCTCCTACCAGGTTGTGAAAGAAAACTTTCCCAAACAAAAGAAAAAAGTTTTGCCTTTAGATAAATACATTTTGTTCACATAAATAGAGCTTTCTTTTGGTGGTATTTGATTACCACTGAGTTTTTATTTTTTTTCATATATGCACAAGAACCAACAATTTAGAAAAAACAAACAATATTTTCTGCTTTCTGTTATAAAACATATCCAATAAAATCAAATTTCTTCATAATTTTGAGCCAAAATGTATTCTGCTACATGTTTTTGGTAAAAAAAAGAGTCCCAATAAGTGTATATTAATTAGTTTGTGTGAAAATTATAGAGTCTACAAACTATGGAATATCTATTTGAAAATTGATCGATCCTGATGTACCGACGGCTTTCTTGAGGCCTCAAAATGAAGCTCGTTTGGCTGTACTTCTCCTGTGAATCACGGGAGTGCAGATCGTTTTGCACTCCTGTGACTTGAAGTCCACTGTTTGCTAATGTGAACTCTTGGAGGGAATGATAAGAGAATGATAAGGGACTATATACAAAATTTTAGTAATGAGAACGGTATCATTAGCAGTAATCAGCATGGATTCATGAAGAATTGTTCTTGCCAAACCAATCTATTAACCTTCTGTGAGGAGGTGAGTTGCCATCTAGATAAAGGAAGGCCCGTAGATGTGGTGTATCTGGATTTTGCAAAAGCATTTGATACAGTTCCCTATAAACGTTTACTGTACAAAATAAGGTCCGTTGGCATGGACCATAGGGTGAGTACATGGATTGAAACCTGGCTACAAGGGCGAGTTCAGAGGGTAGTGATAAATAGGGAGTACTCGGAATGGTCAGGGGTGGGCAGTGGGGTCCCCCAGGGTTCTGTGCTGGGAGCAATCCAGTTTAATTTGTTCATGAACAACCTGGAGGTAAACAGTTCAATCTCTGTATTTGCGGATGATACTAAGCTAAGCAGGGCAATAACTTCTCCGCAGGATGTGGAAACCTTGCAAAAAGATCTGAACAAATTAACGGGGTGGGCAACTACATGGCAAATGAGGTTCAATGTAGAAAAATGTAAAATAATGCATTTGGGTGGCAAAAATATGAATGCAATCTATAAACTGGGGGGAGAACCTCTGGGGGAATCTAGAATGGAAAAGGACCTGGAAGTCCTAGTAGATGATAGCAGCAGCTTGGCATTGCATACCATTGCTGAGCCTAACAAAGCAAACAGAATATTGGCATGCATTAAAAAAAAGGGTTAATTCCAGAGATAAAGCGATAATCCTCCCACTCTACAAGACTCTGGTCGGGCCGTACCTAAAGTATGCTGTCCGGTTCTGGGCACCAGTCCTCAGGAAGGATGTACTGGAAATGGAGCGAGTACAAAGAAGGGCAACAAAGCTAATAAAGGGTCTGGAGGATATTAGTTATGAGGAAAGGTTGTGAGCACTGAACTTATTCTCTCTGGAGAAGAGACGCTTGAGAGGGGATATGATTTCAATATACAAATACCGTACTGGTGACCCCACAATAGGGATAAAACTTTTTTGCAGAAGGGAGTTTAACAAGACAAGTGGCCACTCATTAACCGCTTGCCGACCAGCTCACGCCGATACATGTCAGCAGAAGGGCACTTACAGGCAGATTAAGTTAAGATTAAGTGGTTTGCGGGCACGTGTGCGCCCACTGCAACCTCCGTGAGTGTGATCGTGGGTACCGCGGACCCGATGTCCGCGGGGATACCCGCGATCATCTCACGTAGAGGAAGAACAGGGAAATGCTAATGTAAACAAGCATTTCCCCCGTTCTGCCTAGTGACAGGACACTGATCACAGCTCCCTGTAATCGGGAGCGGTGATCAGTGTCGTGTCACACATAGACCCTCTCCCCCAGTTAGAATCACTCCCTAGACACACTTAACCCCTAAAGCGCCACTTAGTGGTTAACCCCTTCACTGACAGTCACATTTACACTGTAATCAATGCATTTTTAATTGCACTGATCACTGTATAAATGTGAATGGTCCCAAAATCATGCCAAAAGTGTCCGATCTGTCCACCATGTCACAGTCACGATAAAAATCGATGGTCGCCGCCACTTGTAAAAAAATTTTTTTATATAAAAATGCCATAAAAAATTATTTTATTAATTTTTTAACTTTTGCGCAAAACAATCAATAAAGATTTTTTTTTTTTTACCAAAAATATGTAAAATACGTATCGGCCTAAACTGAGGGAAAAAATAAAAATTTATATATATTTTGGGGGATATTTATTATAGCAAAAAGTAAAAAAAATAAATAGTTTTTTTCCAAATTGTCACTATTTTTTTTTTTGTTTATAGCGCAAAAAAAAAAAAACACAGAGGTGATCAAATACCACCAAAAGAAAGCTCTATTTGTGGGGAAAAAGGATGTCCATTTTGTTTGGGAGCCACGCCGCAAACCACGCAATTGTCAGTTAAAGCGACGCAGTGCCGAATCACGAAAAGTGCTCTGGTCTTTGGGCACCCAAATGGGCCGGGGCTTAAGTGGTTAAAATGAGAAGAAAAGAGGTTTAACCTTAAACTACATAGAGGGTTCTTTACTCTAAGAGCAGCAAGGATGTGGAATTCCCTTCCACAGGCGGTGGTCTCAGCAGGGGGCATCGATAGTTTCAATAAACTATTAAGCACCTGAACAACATACCAGATATACAATGTAATACTGACATATAATTACACACATAGGTTGGACTTGATGGTGTCTTTTTTTGACCTCACCTACTATGTAACTATGTCACAGAGCCGGCCCAGGCTTGGACAAGATCATGACTATGAAGTCGGGATCTGCCCACATGGCTGGACCAGGCTGCTCTCACCCCCTCCACAGCCCAGCGCTCCAGTGAGCGAGGAGGGAGAAGAGCACAGAGCAGTGTTCGGCAGTGTTGATCGCTTGGCTCTCAGTGTTAAAACCAACAGGGGACAGATTCAGCATCGGACCGATGGTGCATCCACCTAGGTAAGTATAATTGGGGGGAAAAAATGGATTCCTATACTTCTCTTTTAAAGAGTATCTCTGGTCAAAACATTTTCTTAAAGGTTTAGAGATTAAAGAATGGTTTAGGGATAGGTTAGAGGTAAGGCATACACTCTTTTGATGTGGAAAAACCTTGAGCTAATCTAATATAAGACAATTACATTTTATATAGTAAAGCGGCAGGCAGAGCATGCATGCAAACAACTGCGGGCACTGCCTGTCTCAGACTGAAAGGCTTGTATTACGCTATACCAAATCTTCCATCTGCAAACCAAAAGTCTGAACCTGTTACTGGCCTATTAATTTCCTGTACTTCACGCCACAGTGATGTCACCAGTTGCTAAATAATTCATAGGCGGCATTCATAGAAATGTTGCTATAACAGAACAGTGGATCCCAGTGTACGGAGAAACAGCTGCATTCCTTTCCTTGGTCATTAATTATCCCATGGCAACCATTTTCCCTTTCTTGTTTGATGGTCTCACATTTTAATGATAGTTCTGCTTTTGATGCAAAAAAAGGAATCTGCCACCAATGGCGCATTTTTGCTTTTGTTGTTGCAAAAATAATAATGAAAAGGGATAGAAAGGGGCCTCACCACGTGCTTATGGCAATATGTTGTTTGAATACAGACTTAAAACTAGTAGTGCTTTGATTTAGGAATTCTAATGGGATTCTAGCACTCCAGAACAACAAGGCTTTGCCTGTGATTTTTATTTTTTTGGTCTGTCGGACTGTACCAAACAAATGACAGAGTGGTTTAGATTGGCTGGCTTTGGCAACACAGGCCCTCTTGTTTCATGTCATCTTATGCATCTGGTATGCTTTTGACAATGAGAAATGAAACCACAGCTTGACAATTAAAACGTTTAAGAAAAACATTTTCTCATTTGGAAGTGTTGCATGCACATGTACGTTTTTTTTTTTTTTTTTTCTTGACAGAAAATAGCCACAAGAATTCAAGCATGATAATTACAAACCAAGATTAACGAACAGTGTACAAAGAATAAACCCTGGAACGATGCCAGCTGGATGAGGCCCCAACTACTCTCTTCCAAGCCATTTCCGATACACTGCTGATTTCTCTCTATAGCGTATCCAGGGCTGGCAACAATACATATTACTTCTGCTTTCCAGTCACTGCAGAGCAAGCAGCTCTATGTACTAATGTGCTCTTTATCTTTACACAGCACGGCAGTGGGTGTGAGATGCCAGTTAATATTGCCCGATTGTGAGTGTCAGCTCATTTTATTTAACGCTTAAGATTTTTATGAGGATCAGTGGTTTTAGCTTATACTTTTGGCCTTTTGAAAGTATTTAAAGCTAAACTATGGGTGCAAAAATCATATAAAACAAGAGAGATGTGCAAACATTAACCGCTTCCCGACCGCCTCCTGCACATATACGTTGGCAGAATGGCACGGCTAGGCAAAAGCACGTACAGGTACGTCCCCTTTAAGTGCCTAGCCGTGGGGTCGCGGGCGCGACCCGGTCAGGAGCTCCGTGACTACGGCCGCGGGACCAGCGGACCAGATCGCCGCTGGTGTCCCACGATCGGGTCACAGAGCTGAAGAACGGGGAGAGGTACTTTTTTTCTTATGTGGCGTACACACGGTCGGAATTTCCGATGGAAACAGTCCGATGGGAGCTTTGCATCGGATTTTCCGACCGTGTGTACGGTCAACTGTCTTTTTCTGTTGGAATTTCCGACGGACTTTGAATTGAGAACCTGTTCTCAATTTTTCAGACGGAAAACCTTTCTATCGGATTTTCCGATCGTGTGTATGCAATTCCGACACGCAAAATTCCGACGCATGCTCGGAAACAATTCGACGCATGCTCGGACGCATTAAACTTCCCTTTTATAGTGCTGTCGAACGTGTGTTATGCCGCTGTGTTATTGACCGACGGAATTTGGTGTGATCGTGTGGGCAACACAGCTTGAGCGGAATTCCGTCGAATTCCGTTGGAAAAACCGTCAGAGTTTTTTCTGACGAGAATTCCGATCGTGTGTACGCGGCATTAGAGTGTAAGGTGCCCCCCCCCATGCAAAGGCTAATGCACACATCGATGACAAGGACCTCTTGTGTAAATCTAAAGTGGTAACCTGTAAAAGGCTTTTTAACCGCTTCCTGACCACCTCCTGCACATTTACGTCGGAAGAATGGCACGGCTGGGCAAAAGCACGTACAGGTACGTCCCCTTCAAAATTGCCCAGCCGTGGGTCGCACTCGCGACCCGGTCGGAGCTCCGTGACCACGGCTGCGGGACCAGCGAACCCGATCGGGTCACAGAGCTGAAGAACGGGGAGAGTCTGTGTAAACAAACCTCTCCCTGTGCTTCCTACACTGCCTGTCCCTAATCGGCTGTTCCCTGTCATCGGGAAAGCCGATCAGGCCCCCTAGTGGCCCGGGGCCCTCGGGAAGTGCCCGAGTGGCCGAATGGTCAGTCCGCCCCTGCCCATAACCCCTCCCCGCCCACTAGTGGTTAACTCTTTCACTGCCAGTGTCATTTATACAGGAATCAATGCATTTAAATAGCATTAATTGCTGTATAAATGACAATGGTCCCAAAAATGTGTCAAAAATGTCCGATGTGTCCGCCATAATGTCGCAGTCACAATAAAAATCGCTGATCACCGCCATTACTAGTAAAAAAAAAAAATAAAATTATATATCCCCTATTTTGTAAACGCTATAACTTTTGCGCAAACCAATTAATAGTCGCTAATTGCGATTTTTTTTTTACCAAAAATATGTAGAAGAATACGTATCGGCCTAAACTGAGGAAAAAAAAAGTTTTTTTTATATATTTTTGGGGATATTTATTATAGCAAAAAGTAAAAAATATAATTTTTTTTAAAATTGACGCTCTATTTTTGTTTATAGCGCAAAAAATAAAAACCGCAAGGGCGATCAAATACCACTAAAAGAAAGCTCTATTTGAGGGAAAAAAAGGACGCCAAGTTTGTTTGGGAGCCACATCGCACGACCGCACAATTGTCAGTTAAATCGACGCAGTGCCGAAACGCAAAAAGGGGCCTGGTCCTTTGGCTGCAAATTGGTCTGGGGCTGAAGTGGTTAATTGATATTTGTTTTAAGATTCATTTTGTTAACCACTTGCCAACAGCGCTATAGACGAAGGATGGCTACAGCATGGTCTTTCAGTTCTGGGAGGGCATCTATTAAAGTCCTCCCAGAATCCCGCTCATCAATGAAGCATATCAGTGCTGCCGCATCAGTGCAACCTATCAGTGCCCATCGGTGCAGCCTCATCAGCGCACATCAGTGAAGGAAAAAAATAAAATTTACAAAATTTCATAAGAGAAACGAAGAAAAAATTATTTTTTCAACATTTTCGGTCTTTTTTTGTTTGTTTAGTAAAAAATAAAAACACCAGTGCTGATTAAAGAGAGTCTGCTCACATGATTTGTAATAAAAACATATCTGAAGCTTCCCTCCAACCACTTTGCATATTATTTTATTATTATACTTTATTATTTTATTTTATACTGTGATTATGTACTTGCCAAATATGCTGGAATCTCCCTCCACTGAGTCAATAATTTTAACTGTGGGCAGCTGAAGCTGCTGCCTGTTCACTTTCTGGATTTACACAGAGGCACACCTCCAGCTCTGCAGCTCTCATTGGTCCTCTTATGGCTCACCCCCCTCTCTTTCTGGCAAACTCTCACCAGAGTGAGAGAGAGAGTGTCACGTACCTGGTTGGTGAGCCTGACGTGTAGAGGGAGGCCTCTCGTACAGCTCCGGCTTGAGGGCCACCGGAGCATGGCGGGGTCAGAGTGCTTAGGATCAGTCCAGAAGTCTGTGCAGGTAGTAGCCAGGAACTTGCAGGCAGGAAGCAGGACTTGGCTGCTAGCAGGCTGGCAGACTTGGCAGAGGACAGACTGTGGATGCAAACCAGGAAGCAGGAACCTGGAGGTGCTGAGCTGGACTGAAGGAGCTGTAGCAGGCTGGAAGAAGGTTTAGACGAGCCGGGTCAGTAACAGACAGGCAGATCAGGCATAAAACCTCAGCCAGGAGCATAGTCGGTTCACAGGTAGGGTTGACAATAGATGTACGGTAAACAGGAGCAGCAGGCAGAGTCCATAGTAAAGCCAGGGGTCGGAGCAGGAAGCAGGCAGTGGTAGTCGGGAGCAAGCCAAATCAGTATCAGAAGTCAAACACAGGAATCAGGATTCACATAAATGCTGTAGACCAAGCAGCAATTAGACAGCGCTGAAGCTCCATTTAAATGGCCCGTTTGGCGCCACTCCTGGTGACAGGCGCGAGCACGTGCACATCTGCGAACGCGCATGTGTGAGCGTGAATGCAACCGCATGTTCACGCTCACAGATGCGCGTTCTTAGATGTGCCCGTGGCTGTTTTGCTCGTTCCTTGTTGGCGCCTGTGCCCAGGTGTGTGTCTGGGAACGGCAGCTGTACCAAGCAGACATCTTTCCTGACAGAGAGCTGTGTATGAGGTCATAAGCCTAGGCTTTTTTCCAGGCAAGAAACAGGAAGTGAACTGTATAAGGTATTTACTGGCAGAAAAAAAATTTTTTACTATCCAAAGTAAAAACAAGGGCAGAGGATTTAATAGATGGAAAGATAAAAAAATGATAAAAATTTAGGGGTATAAAAAAATGATAAAAATTTCATACCGCGCAATTGTCATTCAGAGTGCAACAGCACTGAAAGCTGAAAATTGGCCTGGGCAGGAAGGAGCAAAAGTGCCCAGTAGGCAAGTGGTTAAAATCTGGATACCTTTTAGGCCCCCTGGCATCCTGTTAGCTCTGTGACATGTCTCTCTGATCTTTAGTAAGATACAGAGGTTGAATCCAATGCAATTTTTCTTCAGAGTTTCAGTACAGAGGATTTTGTTTGACGTGTAAGAAGACACTGACTTTCTAAAACCTGTCTGTGCAAAGTACTATCACTGACTGAGGGAACATGGAAGAAACAGGGAGGGTGTCTCGCTATGACTGAACTAACTATTGCTAAACAGGCGAGGACAGAGGGAGAAACCAAATCACATAGTAAACAAGTTGTACTGGCACAAAACCGCCACTAGATATCAGCATACACCAAACAATAAAAACCTGATGTAGTTCATGACAACACAGATAAAATACACATAAGTGAGACAGAACAAACATCAGTCTTGGTCAGTACCACTCCCTTGTCTGCTTGAAGTACAAAGTTGGCTTTGTGACATTTTGCTACAATAAAAAGATTGTTTCCAGGAGTAAGGTGCTGAATAACTACCACTGGAAAATCAATGCAAGCCTAAATTCTGCCAAATTTATCAACCACTAACCCTTCCATTAGAATGGCTTCACCCATCTGCTTAACAGGGGGTGTTGGGTGTATGTTAATGAAAAGATTTATATAGTAGACATGTGCAATTCGTTTTGTTTTTTTTTTCGTTCTCCGTTAAAATTCGTTATATTCGTTATCGTATGAATAAACGAATGATTCGCAAAAAATTTTAACGAATAACGAATTATCGAATCGAACGAATATGAAAAACAACGAAAATCCAAAATAACCAAAAATTAGAAACAACGGATGGATTGAGCGAAAAAAATTCGTACATTCGTAACTTTTTTTTGTTGTTGAATTGGTAATTTTCCGTGTCCCTTACAATGGCGCTGCTTAACGTGCTTCGAATGGATTGAACGAAAAAATTCGTAACTTTTTTTTTTTTTTCGATTCGTAATTTTCCGTGTCTCTTACAATGGCGCTGCTTAACGTGCTTAGAATGGATTGAACGAAAAAATTCGTACATTCGTAACTTTTTTTTTTTTTTGCGATTCGTAATTTTCCGTGTTTCTTACAATGGCGCTGCTTAACGTGCTTCGAATTGATTGAACGAAAAAATTTGTACATTCGTAACTTTTTTTTTTCGATTCGTAAATTTTCCGTGTCTCTTACAATGTAATAATAGCATACACATTACATAAAATTATGAATTATGCTCTGATTACGAATCTACGAAAACAATGTTACGAAAGTACAAATAAATCAATCTTACAAAAGTACAAATGTAACTAAATCTACGAAAATACGAATGCGTCTGAATTTCGAATAAACAAAAACGGAAAAACGAATCAACGAAAAAATAACTCTTCCGAAAATACGAATCGTTACGAATACTGACGACTTACGAATTTACGAATCGTTACGAAAACGAACACCGACGACTTACGAAATTACAAATCGTTACGAATCAACAGAGACTAACAGAAACTAAACTAAACGAATTTTTCTATTGTGCACATGTCTATTATATAGATATATTGTGTATTTCTATGTTGTATGTTGGAATTTGTCTTAAAGAAAATGTGATTTTAAAAAAAATAGCAGGGGGGGTTGTCCACAAAAGGCTGACTGCATAATTTGTTTGCTGAAGCCCAATCTATCAAAGCAACTGTGATTTTTTTTTCTGCTATTTTCACTTTTCATTGTAGTATTGCTGATCTCCTCCAGTCTCTTTTGACCACTTCCGGTCTATGTGCTCAAGAAGGGTTGGCTGTCAGCAATCAGCATGGTTCTCAATCATGTGATCATTACTACAGCTATGAAACCATACAAGCTGTCAGGTTTGTTTACATACAAACCTGGCAGCTTGTTGAGGTCACACCAGCCTCTGTTTAATACTGTAATGGTAAGGCACAATTACAGCATAAAAAATAAATAGATTGTGATTTTTTTCAGCCTATATTAACAAATAAAAGCGGACTATTACTTACTATAACAGTATACCAAATAAAGGCCCTATATGTCTTTTATGAAATATAAAAAAATATTTAGGTAGGCACATTAAGGTAACATTTATTTAGGTAGACATAATTTCCTTAGTAATCGTGTCTACTTTATTGTATTCCTTGTGTTTTTCTGTATTTATTTCTATAACCTAATGAAATGTTATAGGAAAAAAGCTAAATTAGGGTCCCCCTGCTTATTTTGTGTGTATTATTGTACATTTCTAAATTTGTTCCTGTATTTATTTCTAAAACCTAATAAAAGTGTTTCATAAAAACGAGAAAATTTGTCAGTTAGGCTATTTTCACACTGGGGCTCTGGGTGCACTGGCGGTAAAGCGACGCTTTACCGTCTTTTTAGCAGGGCAATTCGACCCCTAGCGGGCGGTTTTACCCCCACGAGCGGCCGAAAAAAGGGTTAATACCGCGCGCAAACCGCCGCTGCAGCGGCGTTTTGCAGGCGGGTTTGGAGTGCTGTCCCATTGTTTTCAATGGGAAGGGGCGCTATAGGAGCGGTAAATACACCGCTCCTACAGCACACCAAAGATGCGGCTTTCAGGACATTTTTCAGCGTCCTGCAAGCGCACCGCTCCAGTGTGAAAGCCCTCAGGCTTTCACACTGGAGAGACAGCAACGGCTGTTTCAGGTCGGTTTTCAGGCGCTGTTTTTAGCGCAATATCGCCTGCAAACCGCCCCAGTGTGAAAGGGGCTTTATTATCAAGTTACTAACACTGCTAAATCTGGTCATCCAGGCAGCAATGACCTCCCATTAGAAGAAAGGATTTAAGCACAGCTCTCATTTGGAGATGTTAACGTGACTCTGTCATAAGAGACGTATGGGGGCTGTCATTGCGTAACTCCTGAAAATGCTAGATTCCTGGCTTGCTATGAGTGCCAGAAAAGTATCAAAACTACCTTTTTTACTATCTCTGTTCTTTTGCTACATCAGCAATTCAGTCAGCAGTCAAAGCGTCAAAATGACAGCCAAGGGACTAGCATTCTCAAATGAGGAGGACAGTAATGGAAGCCTCCATTAATTTCCCATTACAGTTCCTATAAACACAGTTCTTAATGGGACTGCTGGCTGTCACTTTAAATGAGCTACTAGCAGGCTTTCAACAAGCTTCAAATAGTGCTGCAGCTTGATAGCCTGGTAACAGCTTGTTTAAAATGACAGCAGTAACTCCCATTACAATCTGTGTTTAACATCCTTGAACTGGATCTGAAGGGAACTGAAAAGACTTTCAAAAAGCTTCTTAAAGCATGCTTTGAGTACAAAAGTACAGGTATGTGTTGATGCAGTACAAATATATCTGAACTTCTTCCTATAGTTTTTATGTGTGCCCATTCATGAAATTAAAGGATAAGTTCACCTTTTGTAACATGTTACACCCATATTCAGATAAACTTGCCCCCACTCCCCTGTTCTGACAGCTAGCAGGGAATATCCCCCCCCCCCCCCGCGCCTCATCCAGTCCCAGTGTTCTGTGAATGGAAAAAACGACAAGGTCCGACAGCCTTTGCGGCTGTCGGCTTCTAGTTCTCAATGAACTACCACTGAACTGTGATAATTAATTAAGTCTTAAGGCCCATACACACGATCTGAGTTTTTGACAACATGCAAATTAGCTGTTTTAAGGCAACATCCGACCGTGTGTACGCTCCACCGGACAAACTTTTTCGCTTTTTATCTGACTTTTGTTGGCTGTGCGACCAGACAAACTTTCCGGCAACAAAAGTCAGATGGAGCAAAGTCCGATCGTGTGTACAAAAAAAACAAAGGACTTTTGTACAAAGTACAAACACGCATCCTCAGAACCAATGCAAAAGATCAGACAACAATACAGAAGTTGACCAAAGGGTGGCGGTAAAGAGCAGAAAAACACGTGATTTGGTGAAAGTTGGCTGAAAAAGTCCTGCCGTGTGTATGCAATACAAGTTCACGGCCGACACCCTTTGTACAAAAATCCACGGGAAAGTTTGTACAAAGTCTGATCGTGTGTATGAGGCTTTACTGTCACAGTGTAACTGCCAGGTTTATCGGAGGTACGGCCAAACAGATACACAGTCTGCAGGACCATGGCGTTACACCCACGATCTGCTGATCCTGGGTGCAATGCTTTACAGGTTCATTACAAAAGAAATATTAAATGCATATTTTTTTACATGCAAAAAAAATGTGCATTTATAATTTTTTTGTAAAGACAAACTTATCCTTTAAAGTGCATTTCAAGGCAGAAGATTTTTTTTTTTTACCATAATGCATTCTACGCATTAAGATAAAAAACCTTCTGTGTGCAGCAGCCGCCCTCATACTTACCTGAGCCCCATCTCGATCCAGCGATGTTGCATGAGAGACTTCAGTATCGATTTAAGTAAGGTATGAAACCTTATGCATGCAGCTTCACCCCTTGCCCCCCCCCCCCATATTTACCTGAACCCAATCTTGATCCAGTGATGTGCACAAGAGCACAGGCTCTCTCTCTCTCCATTCTCATTGGCTTAAAGACAGCAGTGGGAGCCATTAGCTCCCGCTGCTGTCAATTACAGCCAGTGAGGGTGCAGGGGGTGGGGTCAGCTGTGTTCTGTGTGTCAACGGAGCGGGGTTCAGGTGCGAGCACGCAGCTTGCTATGAGGGCACTCAGCAGGGCGGGAGAGGCTACTAGTGCTGGCAGGGGACCCAAGAGGAGGATCAGGAATTCTCTGTGCAAAATCACTGCACAGAATAGATATGACTGTTATTTTTTCTTTTTTAAATGACTTTAGTATCACTTTAAAATGGATTTACAGTAAAAATTGTGTGCCATGTGTGTTAAGGAGATTAGATTGTGAACCTCTTCAGTTGCTGGGATAAAACTGTTGTAACTGCACGAGCATCTTATGTATTTAAATACTGCAGTGCTAGTAGTGATACTCCTTGAATGCAATTGTCATTATATCTTCCACCACAGTATCTTAAATAAAAGTTTTAAACATGTAGCTTCTTCACTACACCAACAGAAAGTTGAACCTTAAAAGCATAGAGGTCAGTGTAAGCATGAGTATAGTACAATCTACATACAGAAACCATGAATGAAAGACAGCCACTACTTCCACTTCTGGTACCACATCAGACCACCCATGTCTGTGTGACATGCAACATATGTGAATTTAGAAAGTTAAAGGAACCAATAGAGGTCCCAGACCCGCACAAATGAAATAAAGAAATAAAACGAATCTGAATAATTAAATTATTTACAGTGAGGAGCTGCATGTTGTAAAGTGTAATACACCTAAAATATAAATAAAACCAAAATAACCGTGCTCCTATAAACAAATCATAAATTAAACGTCACCACAGTGAGTATACAAAATACATATAAATAACTCCAATTAAAATAGGTAAATAAACAAATGTGAAATCCATAGTATATCCCAAGTGAAGGTAACGTCTTTGTGAGTATAGGAAAGGCTCTTTTTCCACCAGCATGCAAACACACTACACACTCACCATACTTTAAGTGTTTTTTTTTTAAAAAGTCTGGTGAGTGTGTAGTGTGTTTGCATGTTGGTGGAAAAAGAGCCTTTCCTATACTCACAAAGACGTTACCTTCACTTGGGATATACTATGGATTTCACATTTATGTTTATTTACCTTAGTATATCCCAAGTGAAGGTAACATCCCTGCCACCACCATGTTTCACTGTGGGGATGGTGTTCTTTAGGTGATGTGATGGGTTTTCACCAGACAGTGTTTTCTTTGATGGCAAAAAAGTTAAGTTTTAGTCTCATCAGACCAGAGCACCTTCCTCCATACATTTTGGGAGTCTCCCACACGCCTTTTTTGCAAACTCAAAACGTGACATTTTTTTTGTTTTGTTTTTTTGCTGAAAATAATGGCTTTCTTCTGGCCACTATGCCATAAAGCCCAACTCTATGGAGCGTATGGCTTTTTGTCAGTCTATGTACAGATACTGCAGTCTCTGCTGTGGAACTCTAATGCCCTCCTTGCCCGGTCCGTGAGTTTTGGAGTGCGGCCGTCTCTTGGCAGGTTTGCTGTTGTGCCATGTTCTTTCCATTTGGTTATGATAGATTTGATGGTGCTCCTAGGGATCATCAAAGATTTGGATTTTTTTTTTCCTATAACCCAACCCTGACTTGTACTTCTCAACAACATTGTCCCTTACTTGTTTGGAGTTCCTTGGTCTTCATGGCAGTGTTTGGTTAGTGGTGCCTCTTGCTTAGGTGTTGCAGCCTCTGGGGCCTTTCAAAAAGGTGTGTGTATATGTAATGACAGATCATGTGACACTTAGATTGCATACAGGTGGACATCATTTCACTAATTATGTGATTTCTTAAGTTAATTGGTTGCACCAGAGCTTTTAATGGGCTTCCTAACAAAGGGGGTGAATGTGGACTTTCTGCATTTGGAGCATACATTCTCATACATGAGTACCACCAAAGTCAAAGTGTATTTTTGGCTGTCCTTAATTTTGATAGGATGCTCTGCAGTGATACCAATCACTGTGTTCATTCATAACTGAAGCATACTAATCAGTATTACTATGATTCGGTTTGTTCATAAACATGGGAGACAGTGCATAGCTCTTCCTGTACACTCATTCTGTACAGCTGAGGCTGTGGAGATTGAGGACAAAGTTCTCAATCTCCCTTTTCTGTCTCAAAAGTGAGACATCAGGGTCTTGTTTAGACTCTTGATATTTCACCATAGGGGACAATAGACCCTTGATATTCCATCATAAAGGGACTTCTTTAGACCCTTTATATATATTACCAAAGCCCCCCAAAAGACTGCTTGCAAAAAAAAATATATATACACATTGTAAAAGAAAAAAAAAAAAAAAAAAAAAAATGTAAAAAACGACAGATACCATACCGCTCTACTGACACTGTCCAGTTTATATTTTTACAGTGACATTTGTTTTATTATATTTTTCTAAGTTTTCCTTACTATTTAGTTACGCCTTGCTAGTTTAAATTTAAAAAAAAAGGGAGGCACCAAACCTTGGTGATCTTTGACCTTTCACGGTGTTCAGGTAGATCTCCCCTTTTTAACGGTTGCCTAACCATGGTTTATTGCGTCCCTTTTTTTCGGCACAATTTCCATAATTCTGGTTCTCTTTATAGGACATTACTTAGCTAAGGTACTCCACCCTCCCTAAGAATTACCAATTCCATCCATTTTCCATGGTCAATACATGTAGAATAAATAACTGGAGAACCCAGCTCAAAGCTACAGCTAACAATGTACGGTAGTTATGTAATGGTCTTACAAAAATGTGAGGTTTGCATTCTTTTTGACAGGAAATAAAATTGATAACTTTTTTCTTAGAGTGTAAGGTGCCCCCCCCCCCCCCCATGCAAATGCACATATCGATGACAAGGACTTCCTGTGTAAATCTAAAGTGGTAACCTGTAAAAGGCTTTTTAACCGCTTCCCGACCGCCTCCTGCACATTTACGTCGGCAGAATGGCACGGCTGGGCAAAAGCACGTACAGGTACGTCCCCTTTAAATTGCCCAGCCGTGGGTGGCACTCGCGACCCGGTCGGGAGCTCAGTGGCCGCGGGAGCTCAGTGGCCGCGGGACCAGCGGACCCGATCGCCGCTGGTGTCCCGCGATCGGGTCACAGAGCTGAAGAACGGGGAGAGGTCTGTGTAAACAAACCTCTCCCCGCGCTTCCTACACTGCCTGTCACTGATCGCTGTTCCCTGTCATCGGGAAAGCCGATCAATGACGCCAGACGTCAGCCACGCCCCCTACTGTAAAAAAAAAAAAAAAAAAAAAACACAGACCTAACCCCTCCCCTCCCCCCTAGTGGTTAACTCTTTCACTGCCAGTGTCATTTATACAGGAATCAATGCATTTAATAGCATTGATTGCTGTATAAATGACAATGGTCCAAAAATGTGTCAAATGTCCGATGTGTCCGCCATAATGTCGCAGTCACAATAAAAATCGCTGATCGCCGCCATTACTAGTAAAAAAAAAAAAAAAAAAAAAAAAATATTAATAAAAATTCTATAAAACTATCCCCTATTTTGTAAGCGCTATAACTTTTGCGCAAACCAATCAATAATCGCTAATTGCGATTTTTTTTTTTTACCAAAATATGTAGAAGAATACGTATCGGCCTAAACTGAGGAAAAAAAATGTTTTTTTTTTTTTTTATATATTTTTTAGGGATATTTATTATAGCAAAAAGTAAAAAATATATTTTTTTCAAAATTGTTGCTCGATTTTTGTTTATGGCGCAAAAAATAAAAACCGCAGGGCGATCAAATACCACCAAAAGAAAGCTCTATTTGTGGGGAAAAAAAAAGGACGGCAATTTTGTTTGGGAGCCACGTCTCAGGACCGCGCAATTGTCAGTTAAATCGACGCAGTGCCGAATCGCAAAAAGGGGCCTGGTCCTTTGAGTGCAAATTGGTCCGGGGCTGAAGTGGTTAAAAATTAAATTAAAAAAAATTGCGTTTGAAAAGCCACTGCGCAAATACCATGTCACATAAAAAAAAATAAATTATATATTGCAAAACCCACTAATTTATTCTAGAGGGCCTCTGGTGTGTGTGTGTATATATATATATAATATATCATATAAAAAAATAAAAATATATATAAAACCCATATATATATATATATATGTGTATATATATGTGTGTGTATATGTATATATAAATATAAATAAATGTGTGTATAAATATATATATATATGTTTGGGGTAAGAATTTTTCTAGTAAAAAATAAATCCTGATTATAAAGCCTAGTACACAGGCTGAATGCCAGGTGGCATCAGCCAGTTCAATAGAAACTGGCTGACATTTGGCCCATGTGTACTGGAGTTGGTTACTAAGGGGCATGACCGAAAAAGGTCTGCCGATCGGCTCACAATCAGCACACTAATCCCGCGTACACACGACCGGTTTTCCTGTCGGAATAAACTCCGAAGGTTTGTAGGACGGAGTTCCAGTGAAACTGTCTTGCCTACACACGATCACACCAAAGGCCGAAGGTCTAGAACACGGTGACGTACAACGGGACTAGAAAAAGGAAGTTCAATAGCCAGTAGCCAATAGCGGCCATCTCGTACTTGCTTCAGAGCATGCGTCGTTTTTGGTCCATCGGAACAGCATACAGACTAGCGGTTTTACCGATAGGAATTGGTTCCGTCGGAAATATTTAAAAAATGTTCTATTTCTAGGTTCGTCAGAATTTTCGAAAAAAAAAAGTCAGATGAGGCCCACACACGATCGGAATGTCCAATGAAAAGATTCCGTCTGACTTTTTCTGCCAGAAAGTCCGACGGTGTGTACGTGGACTTAGCCTCTTGCAGGGGGCCTCTTCCTGTCAGAACAGCAGGGCCAAGAGAATAGAATACTAGGGTACACTGATACAAACTAGAACAAAAAGGCACCCATAGCAACTGCCCATTATAAAATAACATTTGACTGGTGACTTAAGACAACACAGCTATTTTTTTTTTTTTTTCTCATTAAGCCTCAATGGTTTATGTAACCTATATTTCAAAGTGATAAACATAATACAATAAACCTCCAAATCAGTTTTGTGTAAAAAGCTCCATATAAAAAAAGATTCAAGATTCAAACAAATAGGATTCTTATTGAAAGCACATATGATAATATAGTCCACTTATTGGCACTCCAGGACTGGCGCCCTCTCCAGGGACACACGCAGTTCAATAATATTCATAAATAAAAATATCACGGACCCAAGCTCTACCTGAATTATACTTTCATGAGCAACATTACTTGGTATTCTACATGACTTAAAGATTTGTTGTTTTAACAACCTTGGCAGCAGGAACAAGATCTTCACTCTGCTACTCCATATTTCTTTTGGTACCTGGGGGAAAGCTGCAGGATAAGAAAAACATTCCGCTTCAGGTACCACCCTACCTTGTATCTATTAAAGCTGAACTCCAGGCAGATACAAAGCTGCATCAATGTGTCTTTATATTTGATACATTAAAGTGTGCACAAAGTAGGAAAACATTTTTCAAAAAGACAGGACAATAAAAAAAAGTCTAACTTCACCACTCGATCCAAAAAAAAAAAAAAAAAAAAGGAGATAATAAAAAGTTTTGCCTCTGAATACCCTTTAACTGCATTTTAGTCACTTCAACTAGTACACGGCCTGAACATGACTTAGTATCAGCCTCTTGCAGTCCATTGTACAGCAGAGCACATAGTTGGAGAAGGAAAAACACCACAATGGGCTAAATCAGTTCTATGTCATATGCCCCGTACACACGGTCGGAAATTCCGACGGAAAATGTCCGATCGGACCATGTTGTCGTAAAATCCACCCGTGTGTGGGCTCCATCGAACTTTTTCCCGTCGGAATATCCGACGGAAAAAAATTGAGATCCTGCTCTCAAATTTTCCGACAACAAAATCCGAGCGGACTTTTTACGATCGTGTGTAGAGAATTCCGACAGAGACAAAGTGCCACGCATGCTCAGATCAAAATTACGAGACCAAAGCTATTGGCTACTAGCCTCTACGTAGTTCCATCGTACGCAACGAACGTCACCACGTTCAGAATGATCGGATTTTCCGACAACTTTGTCCGACCGTGTGTATGCAACACCAGTGTCGGACAAAATCCGAAAAATTCCGACAGATTTTGTGGTCGGAATTTCCGACCGTGTGTACGGGGGCTAAGAAGGAACATGCAGATAGGGAAGAGAGAGCAGCGTGGCAAAGAAATAATATCAGCCTGCTGTGTCTCCTTTTTCTATCACAAGGCTACAGGCTGGGGGGGGGGGGGGGGTCAAGACCCTCCACAGCAGCAGTTTAAAAAAAAAAAAAAAGTCTGATTTGTCCGCCGTAATCCTGCAGATCTCCACCATAACTAGTAAAAAAATAAAAAAAAAAAATGCCAGTGGCCTTTGATTGCACCCAGCCTATGGCATACCTGTACAATAATCATGCTGTCTAATTAGCATTTTGAAATGCCACACCTGTGAGGTGGATGGATTATCTCTGCAAAGGAGAAGTGCTCACTAACACAGATTTGTAAATAATATTTGAGAGAAATAGGCCTTTTGTGTACATAGAAAAAGTCATAGATCTTTGAATTCAACTCATGATAAATAGGGGTAAACACAAAAGTGTTGTGACTAATAAATTTATACATACAGAGCAAATTTATAAAACACAAGTGATGGCGCAAAAATTGTGAATAGTAATGAGTGAAGCTGCTCCTTTAAGAGTGGATGAACCACCCCAGATGAGAAGACAAAAAAAAATAAAAAATTAAGTGTGGCACTAACTCATAATAATTAAAACCTTAATTATTCAGCATAAGTGACAGATTCATGGTAATAGACTTCATCAATCCATACAAAATGTATACAATAGTCCAAACGAATTTTCTCAACATCTTCACAGAAAAAGGCAAATCACGAGATCCAAAGAACAGTACAGGAACAAAATGAAATCCTTCAGATAGTGCTCCACCACAAATGGTGCATAAGAAATGCAAACTCACCAGAACTTTAGCAATCTTGGGTATTCTTTCAACCAGCAGCATAAATAGAAACGATAACTGAGCCACAGCGTGTCTCTTTGGCAATAGTCAAACATAAAAGCTCAGGAGAACCATAGTGCAATATGTTTATTGCAGATAGATAAAAGCAGATAAGTAAAACAATGCACACTTACCTTTGAAAGTACTACAAAAGTCAGCACCAACGTGTACAGGTGATGACATGTACAACACGCGTCTGCCCTTTACTGACGTCGTACGGTTCTTTCATTCCCATCTCCTGTGCTTTGGAACGCATGCTGCGGAATGGCGCATTTACTCAAAGCTGTACATGTTGGTGCCGACATAGAACTTTCAAATGTAAGTGTGCATTGTTGTATTTACCTGCTTTTATCTATTGGCAATAAACATATTGCGCTACGATTCTCCATAGTTTCTCCTGAGCTTTTATGTTTGACTATTGCCAAAAGAGACACATTGTGGTTTAGAGTTATCGTTTCCATCTATGCTGCTGGGTGAAAGAAAGAAACCCAATAGTGCTACAAGGCTTATTTACTTTTTTGTTTTGCACTTGACAGAATATTGGAGTTGCAACTCCCTAGAGTGGAACTGGGAAAACAGAATCAAATTGACTGAAGCTATCTTCTTCCCCAACTCCCTCATGCAGAAATGAATCAATGGACTCGGTAGGGACTCCACCTGAGAATGTAGGGAGGGGGTACTTCTCCTGGGAATCAGATTCCCTGGAAAGAAGCATATACTTTGCCCAAACTTTGAGCGGTTGGCAGACTACTAACCTGCTGGCTGCAGCGCTCCCCCACTAGAGAGAAAGATGCCTTTTTTTTTTTTCTTATTTGTAGTGTCTTGAAGACCAGGACCTCATCCATTGGGACCATTATTTAGGGGACTTTTCTTGTGTGGTTTTGAATGTGGGTGGGGGTCAGATTATTCGGAATAGGTGGATGTGCCATATCTTTGTGTCTCCATACAGTATCAGAAAATCTAACTAGGTACCTCTCTGTTTGGTTTGGAATTTAATGTAATTTTCTAAAAATTCTTGTTTCTCTTTTTGTCATACACCCAAGGTTCCATATGTGAATGAAGTCATCCTTTATAAATTTTTAACTCTGTGTTCATGTCAACCTTCCTGATGAAGCCTGCATAGGTGAAACATGTAGAAGCTTGTTGAATACATGACCACACACCGATGAACTCTGTAAACTCTATGTCGATAATAGGAATAGGTGTATTAACCTTAGACAATAGATTTTTGCATATTTGTTCATTTTTTATAAATACATTTTCTTACTTGTCTTAATAAAATATGTTTTTCACATTTAAATTTCTGTATTTGAGTATTTTGCTCTGAAAAAAGAAAATGTTTTCATAAGGTACCCTTAAAATCCCATATCTCCATCCTTTTCTTATATTTTACCCTCGGGATGTTGGTACATAAATTTTTGTTAAAATAATGGGACGATCAGCTTCCAATCATATTCTTTACCATTGGGACCATTAGTCTAGACTCGGGCTGTACACACGATCAGACTTTTTGACAACATGCAAATTTGCTGTTTTGGACCAACATCCGACCGGGTGTAAGCTCCATCGGGCCAACTTTTTCAGTTTTCATCGGACTTTTGTTGACTGTGCGAATGGACCAACTTTCTGCCAACAAAAGTCCGACTATGTGTACACAAAACCATCAGACTTTTGTACAAACACGCATGCTCAGAACCAACGCAAAAGATCATACAACAATACAGAAGTTGACCAAAGGTGGCGCTGGGGTATTTGAACGTCCTCTTTTGAAGTGACGTCAGTACGTTGAAACGTCACTACGTTCATGTTTGTTGTCTAAAAAGTCAGATCGTGTGTATGCAATACAAACTTGGGGCTAACGCCCTTTGTACAAACTTTCCTGTGGATTTTTGTACAAAGTCCGATCGGGTGTATGAGGCTTTATTCAGATAGGAAATGAGTGGGTTCTCTGGTGGTAGACCCAGCTATTTGAGAACGTCTCAATGGGGTACTATGAACCATTTACGTGGCAAACACACCTTCTCTGGATGAGCCCAATTGGCATAATCACCTTTTGTAAATGAGGGAGCATAGAAAAATATTTTCCACCAGGACACAAACTTCATGACTTTAGGAGAAATGGATTTTAGAAGTTCAGCAGTTGAGATACGCTCAGCTACATGATCTGATTGTCAAGTAAGGAAAACCAGTTAGTAGTATTTTAGTTATGCCCATTTTTGTATAAACTTCAGGTTCCAATATAATGCCAGCAATTGAGGCAAATTACAGTACATGTCCAAGTTAACACACACGTCTTTATTTTAACCATTGTTGCTTTTATTCATAATTCTTCATGCATCAATTCACCCTTTATTCTTAAAAAAAAAAAAAAAAAAAAAAAAAGAAGAAGGACAAAGATTATTAGCTCAAGAAAGAGCTACTTAAAAAGCACTTATATAAAAATTACACATTCTAAAAGGGCAAGGGGTGTGAAGGGTTAGATAATCAACCCTGTTTCCCCTTTACATTATCTCACCATCAGCTTAAAGTATCAAGACACCTTTTGGGCAGGAGCAGTCAGTCTGGAGGGATGGTAGTGTTAGGTGCACTAGCAGATATAGATGGACTTCAGTTACAGCAGTTTATTTTTCCCTTTCAGGATACGGTTTACATAAATACAAGAAATAAAATGGACCATTGCAAGCACCGTCAATGGTAAATGGTGTGTCATAACTGCTACTTTGTCTGGACAGCTTAGTCTGTTAACCACTTAAAGTGGAGTTCCACCCACTTTTACAACTCTTCAGCATCCCTCACTAAACTGTGCACTGTAAACAAATTGGATATTTTTTTTATTTTTTTTTCAGCACAGACTGTATATCTGCTGTATTCATTTTTCACTTCCTCCTCCCTGGCCGCGGCCCATCGCATCATTTCCTGTTTGCAATGCCTCCTGGGAAGGGGCAGCAACTTCCTCTCAAACTGCCGTTGCTATGGAAACCTGACCTGAAACCTATTACACTGCTTATGCTGCACTGAGCATGTACGAGATCTGCAAGGATGAGATCCAGGAAGAAATACAGTCTGGCTTCAGATGCCCACACTTAAGATGGCCACGGCCTGCTGCAAGTTTATAAAATAACAAACTACTGCTAAAAACTAACAAAACAGACCTTAGTTTACAGACTAACTTTACTAGAATACATTAAGCTTGTGTATTATAGGGGTATTTTTATTTAAAAAGTATAATTTCGGCCGGAACACCGCTTTAAGGACCAAGCCTCTGAGATTTGGAGTTTACAAGTTATGTTTTTTTGCTAGAAAATTACTTAGAACCCCCATTATATATTTTAGTTTTTTCCCTAACACCCTAGAGAATAAAATGGCGATTGTTGCAATACTGTCACACCATATTTGAGCAGCGCACTTTTGTAAAAAAAAAAAAAATAATAATTTTAATTAATAAACAGTAAAGTTAGTCCAATTTTTTTTATATTGTGAAATATAATGTTACACCAAGTAAATTGATACCCAACATGTCACGCTTCAAAATTGCACCCTCAATTAAAAGCGCTAAAGATCATGACAATACCTCACGTCTGGTTTAAAACACAGTTTTCATATGCGGGCACTACTCACATATGCGTTCACTTCTGCACGTGAGCTTGGCACGTTTTAAAAAAAAAAAAAAAAAAAAAAAAATTATTTTACCTTTACACTTTATTTTTTTTAAAGAAAAGTTCCTTTAACCACTTGCTTACTGGCACCTAAACCCCCCTCCTGCCCAGACCAATTTTCATCTTTTAGCGCTGTCACTCTTTGAATGACAAATTGTGCGGTTATACAACACTGTATCCAAATGAAATTTTTATCATTTTTTCCCCACAAAGATTTTTTGGTGGCCTTTTATCACCTCTGCGTTTTTTTTTTTTTTAAACAAAAAATAAAACAGTTTTATATTTTGTTAATACATTTTGCAAACAGGTAATTTTTCTCCTGCGTTAATGTACGCTGATAAGGCTGCACTGAAGGGCACCACTCGTGGGCATTGATAGGTGGCACTGATAGGCACATATGAGGCGGCTTCACCTCTCCCTGCTCGGGACCGATGTCCCTTCAACAGAAGCCGGTGGTTGGATTTTTTTCTCCTCGCGCTGTTAGCGTGAGAAGAAGAAAAAAAAATAAAATAAAAATGGATTACCAATCCTGTTAAAATCACGTGATCAGCCGTCATTGGCTGACAGCTGATCACGTGGGAAGGGGTTGGGACCTCATTGACTTGGGTGATCACAGCGCGTGCCCTGCAGGGAACGTGGCCCGCTTGCAATATTGATGCCCTCCCAGCAAAGCAGATCTGCGCTGTAGCCGTCATTCGGCTATAGCGTGGATCGGAAGTAGTTAAGAACTATGGGCGGAAGTGACATTTTAACGCCGCTTCCGCTCGCAATGATATGGAGACGGGTCCCCCCCCCCCCCCCCCCCCCCCCATTTTCCTTTTCACTCATCTCCATACCACACAGGAGAAAAAAAAGACCTGGTCGCCCCCGCCGACAGTAATTGGCGGGAGGGGGCCCTCTCCCGCCGCCGATAAAAGTGATCTTGCGGCGAATCTGCTGCAGGGACCACTTTTATCTAAAAGGGGACCGCCCACTGAAGAGGATACCGGGGTTATGGCAGCTAGCTGCTGCCATAACAACGATATTCCTCTTCAAAGTAGCAACGTAAAAAGACGGCGGGCGGTCCGTAAGTGGTTAAATGAATTTATAATAATAAAACAAACAAAAACACACGCAGGATCACTAGGTGAAAATGAAGGGAAAAAAATAATTAAAAAAAAAATAAAAATAAAAAAGGCGCAAAATGAATGCAGCCACTACATGCAAGAATTGGCAAGCTTCAATTTAATAATTTTTTGTTCTGGGGTTTAATACTGCTTTAAAATGTTAAAGTCTGCAAAGAAAAGCTGCAAAACCATAAGAATACAACCACTTACAAACAAAAACTAGAGAGTTTAAAAAATTTTATAATATGTACTGCACATTTGCATCAGTCCCTACCCTCAATAAACTTACAGACTAAGGTCACCATCTCATATGCATTACATACTTTTACAAAAACACAATGAATATACATACTGAAAAAAAATAGAAACATTTTACATTCCTTTGCAATGCATCAGCTTCATTTATTTGCTACAACATAACTCTTAATACAAATTAAGTATAAATACAATTTTCTTACATGGAACATAACATTTGGGTTATATTCCAATCACGCTAGTTCTACTTAGGCTTTTGGAGACTGTCTGAATCATGCACACTCCTGGCTATGCTCATGGGAGCCTAAACAGGATTTTAGATGGCCATCCCACCAGTTGGTAGGACTGGACCAGCAATGGACTGCTTTTCTGAAGTCAGAGAAAGTATGTGAATGGGTGATGTTCCCAAGCTCCTCAGCATTCACTATCAGAAAGTCATCTACTGGATTACAATGTGGGAGGGCTGCTTGTATGATTCAGTGAATCTCAAATGCAGTTTAAGTGACAACCAATCTGACAGGCAAGGCTCACTTGTTCTCCAGAAGCTTGAGTGCATCAACTTTTAAATGAGATTTTCCACTTTTAAAAAGAACCTTGAATTGGCAGGGGTCTCCCGTCTCAGAAACACTGCTGATGGCAAAGAGATATGATATAACCACCGCTTACAGCTGTTGCCTTCTTTAATGACAAGGAAGGCCAGACTAGGAAAACCACTGCATTTCAAAGGTGCAGCACAACCCACAAAGGAGAAAATGGTTCTGCACACTGTAAAATTCAAAATATGTCACATGCTGTCCTTAAAAGCTCCTATTTTTGAGAAAATTTCAGAAACATTCGGACTGGAGAATCTTCCATTTGCTTAAAAGATTTGGTTTCTGTAAATGGAGAAAAAAAAAAAAAAAAAAGGAAGAAGTTTACAGTAAATTAACATGCAATTAAAATAGGTGAGCAAACGGGTATGATTTAAAGTAAAAAAAAATAAAAAACAAAACACAGCATATACCCCAGAACAGCGTTTCCTCGCTTTACCAGCCTAGACCAGCAAAATGCAAATATAGTCAACATGTGAAAGCTTCAGATAGCAGAGATCCCACCCCCGGTATCAGCAGGAGGTATGAACTCTCCCTGAAGTCTCACTTTGAAGCTTTAGTTCCACTGTAAAATTACATTTTTTTCGTACAACACAGCGGCCTCAACTGGGAAAAAAATAAAATAAAAAACACCTGACAGCTTACATCAGAGCCGCTGTACTAACAAACAGATGTTAATATAGAGATCTCCCCTGATGTGCTATTTTGTTCTGACAGGATGACGGCCCCCCTGCCAGAACACTCGGAGGGTCAGACCGAAAAAGGTCTGCTGATCGGACAGGAACGGTCAGCTTTTGTTTGATCGGCTGCTGTACACACGGGCCGAATGTGGGCCGGTTTCTATTAAACCAGCCAATGCCACCTGACATTCAGCTTGTGTGTACTAGGTAGCTTTAGGCAGGCCTAAGCTGCTTTAGGCAGGCCATACACTGTGCACACCTCACTTGATTCCCCTATCATACAGACAGTGTTGACAGGAGAATCCCTCCTGCACAATTGTGGGTATTGTGTTTTCTGGGCAAAAGAGGGGTTAGGGTGCCGCCCCTGCTGGCAGAACACAGTGAACGGCTATAGCACTGGCAATAATTGCATGCTAGAAGTCTGACATGCTGGTTGTACTCAAGTCGATCGATGGACTGACTTGGGTACATTCAGCCTGGCCATACATGGATCGAATCTCAGCCAGGCACTACTGAACCGGCTGAGATTCAAACCATCTATGGCTGACTTAACCACTACAATACTGGGCACTTTCGCCCCCTTCCTTCCCATCCCAATTTTCAGCTTTCATCGCTCTCGCACTTTCAATGACAATTGCGCGGTCATGCTACACTGTACCCAAATAAAATTTTTATCATTTTGTTTGCACAAATAGAGCTTTATTTTGGTGGTATTTATTCACGACTTCGTTTTTTTATTTTTTGCGATATAAGCAAGATAGCGGAAATTGGGAAAAAAAAAAAAAAAAATATATTTTCTCCTTTCTATTTTAAAAGAAATCCAATAAAATCGAATTTAAGCCAAAATGTATTCTGCTACATGCCTTTAGTAAAAAAAAAAAAAAAAAATCTGTTAAGTGTATAATAATTGGTTTGTGTGATCACGGACATGTGTGTGCAGATAATCATTGGGACATGCGTTTTTATTATTTGGGGTCATGTGTGTTTACTGTGTTTCACACTGGGCCGGTGATCAGCGAGTAAAAAGCTGTAAAAAAAACAAAAAAAAACAAACAAACAAACAAACAGCTAATACTCACTGATCACCAGCTGGCTGCAGCGATCCGCTCTCCTCAGCGATGACTTCCGTGTGAGGAGAGGAGAGCAGATTGCCTAGCAACCGGCTGTTTGCTTACATCACATGACGGCTGTGATTGGACACAGCCGTCATGTGATCAGGAGGGCCAATCACAGAGCCCTCCTGCCGATCCGAGATGCGCCGTGTCTGGGTGACACAAGCGCATCGGGATTGCACCGCTGCACGGGCGCGCTCCCCTACTTCTGAAGGACGTTCAGGAACGTCCTATCAGAAGTAGAAGGCTCCCACCCGGCCGTATATGTGCAGTGGCCGGGTGGGAAGTAGTTAAAAAAAATGTCTGCCTTAACAGCCCCTTTATCTTAATGCATTAAGAAAAAAAAAGAAAAAAAACTTGTGCATCAGCCACCTAAGCACCCCTCCTAATTATTTACCTGAGCCCCATCTCTGTCCACGAATGTCTAAGTTGTCTGGGACACTGCTGATGTGGCTGAGAAACAGCAATGGCACCATTGGCTCCCCCAGCTGTTTAAAGTTAGTCAGCCAATAAGGGGGAGAGAGGAGGCGGGGCTCCATGTCGAGTGAGAGAGCCAGACTCTCTTGCAGCCCACAATATACAAGGGCTCTTGAAAGTCTATATCTTCTCATTGCAAATGGTCAGAAATTATTCCCCATAGAAAACGCTGCCAAACAAAAATGCTTATTAACGCGGAATATAAAAGTAGCAAAAAACGGTTGTTTGTTTAATGTCCGCTACTAGCTGTCAAGTTACACCGTTCAGAAGGGGTTTTCAAAAGTCCAGTGTACATGAAGCCTTATGCATATACCCCCTGCAAAAAAGCAAACTATTATGAACATTACTACATCATGTTGATAGCTACACAATTTTTGCCCCCCTTTATTTTTCAATTAGGCCCCAGTAGGGGACAACATACATCAGCAGAAGCTGCGTTAAATGTTCTCTGTAGTGCTGGAACAATTAAGATATTTTAGCTTTAAAACAAAAACACACAACACACACACACACACACACACACACACACACTATAGGACATCTGTCCCATTAGTAAAATACCAACATGAATTCTAAAATAGTCTCCTTTCCTAAGGCTGGTTTCACACTGGGGTGGTGGCGTTAAAGCAGCGCTATATTTAGCGCTGCTTTACCGACGTTTTAGCCGCGGTATATGGCTGCTAGCGGGGTGGTTTTAACCCCGCTAGCGGCCAAAAAAAGGGTTAAAACCCCCCACAAAGCGCCGCTGCAGCGGCGCTTTGCCGGCGGTATCCCATTGATTTCAATGGGTAGGAGCGGTATAGGAGCGGTGAATACACCGCTCCAAAGATGCTGCTAGCAGGACTTTTTTTTACCGTCCTGCTAGCGCACCGCTCCAGTGTGAAAGCCCTCCGGCTTTCACACTGGAGTTAAAAGGACCCCCTTTTTTCAGGCGCTATTTTTAGTGCTGTAGCGCCTGAAAAACGTTTCAGTGTGAAAGGGGCCTTACAGAGGAGAGTGCAGATTGTTCAGTTGAGTGCACACCAATAAGGGGTGTGCAGCATACAGGTTTCTGGATAAACCACAGGCTGATTTTCAAACACAAATGTACAGAAACTTACTAAGTTGTGTTGAGAGTTGCTGCAAGTGTGAAGAGGTTTCACTGGAGAAGGAATCTAATAATTGGACAGACTGCTGAACTTCATCCAACTGTAACAGAAAAGACAAAAACATAGCAGTTTAAATGTATTAATACAAGCCAAAAATCCATTTAAAGAAAAAAATAAATAAAAAACTGTAAAAAGTTAACAGATTAAACAAAATACCAGCTATACATTAACCAATTAAGCCCGGGACCATTTAGCTGGCCAAATACCAGAGATTTTTGCGATTCAGCACTGCGTCGCTGACAATTGCACGGTCATGTGACGTGGCTCCCAAACAAAATTGACATCCTCCCCCTCCCAATAGAGCTTTCTTTTGGTGGTATTTGATCACCTCTGCGTTTTTCATTTTTTGCGCTAGAAACAAAATAGTGACAATTTAAACAAAAAAAAAAAGTTAACTACTAGGTGGTGCTGTAGGGGTTAAGTGTGTCCTAGGGAGTGGTTTAACGGGGAGGGGCTGTGTGTGACACAACAATGATCACTGCTCCCGATTACAGGGAGCTGTGATCAGTGACACTGTCACTAGGCAGAACGGGGAAATTCTTGTTTACATTAGCATTTCCCCATTCTTTATCTCCTTGACACAATTGCGGGTATCCCCGCGGACATAGAGACCGCGGGACCCGCAATCGCGCTTACAAAGCTCCCGGCTCATGCCCACAACCCGCCTCTTAAAAAAGGACAAGGTACATGTATGTGATTCTGCCTGTACGTGCCCTTCTGCCGCAGTATATCTGCGTGAGGCGGTCAATATGCATGTTAAAAGCAGAGTCTGTTTATAGTTTGCCTTCTGTGGTTTCTCCCTTCTCCTCAACACACTAATAATTTATAAACAAAACCGGTTTTCATTACACACCTTATCTAAGACCATTGACATTACTAGTTCTCGGTGCTTCTCTAGGCAATGCAGCCAGATCATAGCTAGTGGAAGGGCTATCAGTGTGACATACATAGTTGGCAAAGAAAGAAAAAAGAAAAAGAAGAATCCAACCTGTGTGTGATTATATGTCAGTATTACATTGTATATTCTTGTATGTTGTGGTCTTTCGGGTGCTTATCTAGATCGAGGGAAAGCTTTAGGAATTACAGCTCTCACAATTAGCAACCCTCCTATTTCAAAGGGCCAACAGTAATTGGACAATTAAATCAAAAGCGGTTTCATAGCCAGGTGTGGGCTACTTCGTTATTTCTTCATCAATTAAGCAGGTAGAAGGTCTGGAGTTGATTCGAAGTGTGGTATTTGCATTTGGAATCTATTGCTGTGAACCTACATCATGCGCTCAAAGGAGCTGTCCATGCAAGTGAAACAGGCCATTGTGAGGCTTCAAAAAATAAAAAAAATCCATCAGAGAGATAGCAGCAACATTGAGAGGCCAAAAGCAACAGTTTGGTACATTCCGAGGAAAGAACACACTGAGAAGCTCACCAACATGAAAAAGGCCTGGACATCCACGGAAAACAGTGGTGGATGATCACAGGATACTCTCTATGGTAAAGAAAAACCTATTCACAACATCCAGACAAGTGAAGTACACTCTCCAGGAGGTGGGCGTATCATTGTCAGAGTCTACAATCAAGAGAAGACTTTACAAGAGCAAATACAGAGGGTTCACCACAAGGTGCAAACCATTCATAAGCCTGAATAGAAAAGCCAGGATTAGACTTTGCCAAAAAAAAAAAATATATCTAAAAAAGCCAGACCAGTTCTGGAAAACCCATTCTTTGGACAAATGAAACTAAGAATAATCTGTACCTGAATGATGGGGGGGGGGGGGGGGGGGGGGGGAAGAAGAATGGGAGGAGGAGAAGGCTTGGAACAGCTCATGATCCAAAGCACACAACGTCATCTGCAAAACATGGAAGCAGCGATGGCATGGGCATGCATGGCTTCCAGTGGCACTGGGTCATTGGTGTTTAATGCTAAGACAGAAGCAGCCGGATGAATTCTGCAGTGTTTAGAGATATACTGTCAGCCCAGATTCAGCCAAATGCAGCAAAGTTGATTGGACAGCGCTTCACAGTACAGATGAACAATGATCCAACACACACTGCAAATGCAACTCAGGGGCTTTTGAAAGAAAAGTGGAATAGTCTGCACTGGCCAAGTCAATCACCTGATCTCAACACAATTGAGCATGCATTTCACCCGCTGAAGACAAAACTAAAAAAAAAAAAAAAAAAAAAGGCAGAAAGACCCACAAATAAAGAAGAACTAAAGACCACTGCAGTTAGAGCCACACTGAAGATAACAGAACAGAAAAAAAAAAAAAAAAAAAAAAAAAAAAAAAAAAAAGGGGAGGAAACCAGGTCTCTAGTAATGTCCATGGGTTCCAGACTTCAGGCAGCCATTGCCAGTAAAAGGATTCTCAACAAGAGTATTAAAAATTAACATTTTATTTATGATTATATCAATTAATTTTTCCAATTGCATTTGAGCTGCTGAAAATGGGGGGGGGGGGGGGGCTGCATAAAAATGGTGGCAGTTTTTCAAATTTGTACTTGATATTTATGTTCAACCCCTTGAATTAAAGCTCAAAGTCTGCACTTCAAATGTATTTGTATAGTTTGGTTTTAATTGTATACTGGTGGCATACAGTGCCAAAAAGTACGAAAATTGTGTCCGTTAAAGTCAGCAATTGGAAAAGCATGATGGAATGGGGGCCGTGGGTCAGTAAGTCTGGCCTGTTTGTAAGAGGTCAAAAACTTGTCCGCCAGAAGTCTGAGCATGTCTGTGTACCATGTTTCTCTGGGCCAATTTGGTGCAATGGACTCACCATGACCCTTTCCTCCATCATACACAGGAAGGAAGGAAGGAAGGAAGGAAGGAAGGAAGGAAGGAAGGAAGGAAGGAAGGAAGGCATAAACCAGTTTGGGAAAAAATAAATGTAATATATATATATATATATATATATATATATATATATATATATTATTTATATATATATATATATATATATACTTATATATATATATATATATATATATATATATATATATATATATATATATATATATATATATATAAAATCAGAGCGCTGATTGAGGCAGCTAGAGAATCCTTGGTTTAGGCTACAAGTTTGTTCCACTTGTTGTTGAAGCTGAAGGCTAGGATGTTAACATCTGTTTTTTTTCTACCTTTGACAGGTGTCAAAGGATTCCTGGGTGCAGAGCCCACTCTCCTGGGTCTAGAAACTGATGGTTTAGAAAGTCCACCTCCCAAGTGTCCTGTTCAGGAATGTGGGTGACCAAGAAAGCTGGAATTGGGAGTTTAAACCCAGAAGAGTATCAGGACTTGTTTCTTTTAGGGCAAAGTGAAGGGGTTGTGCATATCAAGATATAGGGGGTTATTTACTAAAGTAAAATCCACTTTGCACTGGAAGTGCACTTGGAAGTAAAGTCGCTGTAGATCCGGGGGGGGGGGGGGGGGGTGACATGCAAGGAAAAGAAACAGCATTTTAGCTTGCACATGATTGGATGATAAAATCAGCAGAGCTTCCACTCATTTCAGATCTACCCCTTAGATTTAGAGCGACTGCACTTCCAAGTGCACTTTCAAGGGCAAAGTTGATTTGCCTTTTGTAAATAACCCCCATAGTGCAGTTATAACCCAAGCACTGACTGTGTTCCTGCAGCTGTCTCCAAAGAGGATGGCAGCATCGGGAGAAAAGGCAGGTGGTAAGGTGTCATTCAGGAGTTACTTCATCCTCCTGAGTCTTAACTGGGCAGAATGAATGAATATAAAACAGCTTCCTCCATCCATACAATCCAGGTGAATGAAAGTTTCCCCAATGACCAAATTTTGCTGAAAAAAAATTATTTTTCCTTTTTATCTGAAACTGGACCGCTCACTGAAGAGGATACTGGGGTTATGGCAGGTAGCGTCTGCCATAACAACGATATTCCTCTTGTACCGAAGTATAAACGATGGTGGGCGGTCTGGAAGTGGTTAAATAATACCAGGGAGGATAAAAATAAATGAAATAAAAAAATAAAAAAAAAATCGTATAAAATGCTTTTGGGAGTAAAAAATAAATAAAATAAAAAAAACCCTATCTAAAAGATATATCTTAAATAGAAAATTGTTAATAATTTTAGTTCATTCAGCACGAAATGGAGCTTAGTTATGTAGCATGAGGCTGTATAGTCTGCACTATATACATTTTTGGTAAACTCAGTCACTGAGATAACATGCACTGCATTGATGCATTCACACAATTTCAGAGTAACCATGAGATAAAATAAAGTTCAGGGATATTCCTTTATCCCAGTGTTTTTCAAATCCATTTACACTACAAACTGTATAATTGATTCAGTTCTGATATCGCCGTTTTACTAACATGACAGCTTATTATTCTAAATAGAAAACCTTAAATTTTGTTTACAAATACTAAAGATTCTAACTACCAGCAAGAATAAGTGCTTCCATTTAAAGAGCGCCTGTCATTTCAGATCCATCATGGTAGTGCCTGTTAGCGGCATCCACTCACCTGCTGCCGCCACGTCCCTCACCTTGTTGTCACTGCCGCATCACCAGCCATCCTATTAAAGTGAATGAGACTGTCGATGAGCCAACAGCGGGTCAGAAGAGCTGCTGCGGGACAGAGATGACAGTTGCTCTTTAAAAATTATGATTTAAAGCAAGCCTTTTTACTAGTTGATTAAAATCAAGAACACCCCGATATATACTTGGCCACTTCTGTATACAACAGTTCATTGTCATCCACCCTGGATACCTTGGCCCCCCTCACTACACACAGAATCAGGCCCCGGCCGCTACAACCCTGGCAGACAGACAACACCAGAAGCCTCAAAAAGCAGAGCCGTGCTCTTGAGCGTCTGTGGCGTAAGACTAAGTCACAGCAAGATTTCAGCCAATATAAATCTGCCCTCCAAAAATACCATTCCTGCCTGCGCACTGCCAAACAGACCTACTTTACCACTCTCATTAACACCCTCTCACGCAGTCCCCGTCAACTCTTTTCTACATTTACTTCTCTACTTCGTCCTCCATTACCTCCACCCACTAACTTACTCACTGCCCAGGAGATTGCTAATCACTTCAAAAACAAGATTGAGACAATTCGTCTTGAGTTCTCTACTCTACACATATCTCCCTCACTTTACACTCCTTGTCCTCCTGCACAATCAATACTTTCCTCTTTTAATCCAGCTACTATAGAGGAAGTCACTAAAATTTTTTCTAATGCCCACCTAACCTCCTGCCCCCTGGACCCTGTTCCTTCTCAAATACTACGGTCACCATCTGACTCTATCCTACAGTCTTTAACTCATATCTTCAACCTCTCCCTCTCTACTGGCATCTTCCCCAACCCTCTAAAACACGCACTAGTCACTCCCATACCAAAAAAGGCCTCACTAGACCCAACCAATCTTAACAATCTAAGACCCATCTCTCTACTCCCTTTTGCCTCCAAACTCCTTGAACGTTTAGTCTACAGCCGACTGAGCGACCACCTCATTGAGAATAACCTTCTGGATCCCCTTCAGTCTGGATTTCGCCCACAGCACTCCACAGAAACTGCCCTCCTAAAACTCACAAATGACTTACTAACAGCCAAAACCAATGGTCATTATTCCGTACTCTTACTCTTAGACCTTTCTGCTGCCTTTGATACAGTTGACCACCCCCTCCTCCTCAAAAAAACTAAATTTGCTTGGTCTCCATGGCTGTGCTCTCCGTTGGTTCGAATCTTACCTATCTCATCGCACCTTCAGTGTCACTTACAACTCCACTTCCTCCTCTTACTGTTGGGGTCCCCCAAGGTTCTGTCCTTGGACCTCTACTATTCTCAATCTACACATCCTCCCTGGGTCAGCTGATAGCCTCACATGGCTTCCACTACCATTTATATGCTGATGACACCCAGATCTATCTCTCTGCCCCTCAACTCACCCCATCAATCTCCTCACGCATCACTGATTTACTAGCAGACATATCAGTCTGGATGTCAAACCACTTTCTCAAACTTAATCTGTCTAAAACTGAGCTCTTAATATTTCCTCCCCCACGTGCCCCTTCCCCTGACTTCTCAGTCAAGATCAATGGCACATCTATCAGTCCGTCCCCACATGCCAGGGTGCTAGGGGTAATCCTAGACTCTGAACTGTCCTTTCGGACCCACATACAATCCCTGTCCAAATCATGCTGCCTTAGCCTCCACAACATTTCTAGAATACGCCCCTTTTTAACGAATGACACCACCAAGCTTCTAATTCACTCCCTGGTTATCTCTCGCCTCGACTACTGCAACTCCCTCCTCATTGGATTACCTTTACATAGACTATCCCCCCTTCAGTCCATAATGAATGCTGCTGCAAGACTTATCCACCTTACCAACCATTCTGCGTCCTCCACCCCTCTCTGCCAATCCCTCCACTGGCTTCCACTCACACAACGAATAAAATTCAAAGTACTAACAATAGTTTACAAAGCCATCCATAACTCTGCCCCCAGCTACATCACTAACCTAGTACCAAAATACCAACCAAGCCGCTCTTCGGTCCTCTCAAGACCTCCTGCTCTCTAGCTCCCTTGTCACCTCCTCCCATGCTCGCCTCCAGGATTTCTCCAGAGTTTCTCCCATCCTTTGGAACTCTCTACCCCAATCTGTCCGACTGTCCCCTAATCTATCCATCATTAGACGATCCCTGAAAACCTTTCTCTTTAAAGAAGCCTATCCTGCCTCTAACACTGTTTTACTTTTTCCATCAACTCATCCCCCACAGCTATTACCTCTTGTATCAATTTACCCTTTCTTTTTAGATTGTAAGCTCTAGCGAGCAGGGCCCTCTGATTCCTCTTGTACCAAATTGTTATGTAATTGTAATGTCTGCCTTTATTTTGTTAAGCGCTGCGCAAACTGTTGGCGCTATATAAATCCTGTATAATAATAATAATAATAATAATAATAATATACTTGAAAATGTAAACAAATTAGCATATTCCTTTTTACTGTTAAAAGTGCCAGGTACTGGATTATATTGTCACCTTGTGGTCCGCATTCTTCTGCAATGCTCATAACAAGCATCATAGGATTGTTTGACATGTCTGCAAAACACATACATTTTATCACACATACCACAATTTCCATGCTGTCAAACACTGCCCCCTGCTGACACAAGATTGCGTTGTAGTCTGGTTTGCTTTGGAGAATTTCTTTTTGGGAAGATTGCATGTGTGCATCACTTCCTAACGGACCTTTAATCATTTCATTTTCCTCCAGCTGCCTATGTAAAAATAAAAAATTATATTTACAAATGTACAAGTTACATAAAAAATAAAGATGGTTGAGGCAATGCTACAGTGTATAACCCTGTGAAATTGGGAAAAGCTGAACAAAACGTTGATAAACTCCAAAACAAAATAAACATATCTTCTCCCCACACTTGTCACAATTTAAATAATAAAAAATAAATATAAATTAAAAAAAAAAAAAAAAAAAAAAAGAAAAAAAAAAAACACACAACACCACCACCACACACAGTCATTCATTCACAGATCTCTGTGAATGTGAAAACTACAAGTACAGACAGCTTGTTTCTGTTGGATTGTTCCACTCAATCCTTGTCTGGTAAAACATTGTCAGCAGGGCACAAAGTGAAGGTAAATCATATGGGAAAACCCAACAGGGGTTCTAACCCCCCCCCCCCCCCCCCCATTTAACAATACTGGGCCTATTCTGGCACTCCTCTCCCACTAGAGCTGCACGATGCAGGCAAAAATGTGAATCAATTAAAAATGTAATTTTTTTTTCTAAAGTTACCCGTTTAGAGTTACAGAAGAGGTTTTGGGCTAGAATTGTTGCTCTTACTCTCGTGGCGATACCGGACATGTGTGGTTTGAACGATAGATAGAGATATAGGTCAGAGATGACAGCGACCATCTGGTCACTGGAAATCTCTATGCTCAACTTCCGGCACCGGCTGAACTGCCACTATGATTGTTCTTAATGGTGCATGGAAGTGACGTACCGCTGAGTTCCACCTGTGTTTTTCCAGTCTAGAAGACAGGAAGTACCTGTCAAAACCAGGTACCCACTCCCGTCCCTCACACCGCCCCCCCCCCCCCCAAAATAAAATGTAAGGGGGCTTGGAGTGCTTAAAGTGGAAATTCCACTTTTTGGGTGGAACTCCGCTTTAAGCACGATTTTTAAATAGGGTTGCTGGACTACATCATATTAAAAACAAACCTGGATATTTCTTCTGCTTTCTTCTTGTAATCTTCCAAATGCTCTTCCCACTGCTGACACTCACTGGTCATACTGAAAAAAAGAAAAAAAGGACTTTGTTAGGTTCCTGTAATAAATGCCTAGGAATGAGACTTTGTAGCTGTGTTTTGATCTGGCTACTGTCAGACAGACTTCTCTTCCTCAATTTTTCATTTCATCTATTGATAATCTGTCTTGATAAAATAAGCCAGCTAGCTACTGTAGTCACCCGGACTTGGTGAGCATTACGGTGATGGTGACAGCAGAAGTGCAGAAGGTTGCTCATCCTTGCTGTAAGGTCTCCAGAAGATTGCCAATTAACAGACTTTTCTCTCTTTATTCGCTTTTAAAAAACGAGCTGCTGCCACCGGTGCAGTCATGGGTTTCTTAATGGTGCACAGTTCAGATGACTTTCTGCCGAAAACGAACCCATTAATTGTACAAGAAATCCTTCTGATGTTCTCCTCTTAGCATTTTCAAACAAAATCTTTTAAAAATAAAAAGTGGTTGCATATGTGTGCACACCCTTATAACTGGGGATGTAGCCGTGTTCAGAATTAGGCAATCACAGTCAAACTCATGTTAACTAGGAGTTAATACACACACCTGTCATTTAAAGTTCCTCTGATTAACCCCAAATAAAGTTCAGCTGTTCTAGTAGGTCTTTCCTGACATTTTCTTAGTTGCCTCCTACAGAAAAAGCCATGGTCCGCAGAGATCTTCCAAATCAGGAGGGATCTTTGTTAAAAGGTATCAGTCAGGAGAAGGGTACAAAAAGGAGTTTCCAAGGCATTAGATATACCATGGAACACAGGGAAGACAGTAATCATCAAGTGGGAGAAAATACGGCACAGCGACATTACCAAGAACTGGACATCCCTCCAAAATTGAGGAAAAGATGAGAAGAAAACTGGTCAGGGAGGCTGCCAAGAGGCCTACAGCAACATTAAAGGAGCTGCAGGAATATCTGGCAAGTGCTGGCTGTGTGGTACATGCGACAAAAAAATCTCCCATATTCTTCATTTGTCTGGGCTATGGGGTAGAGTGGCACAATGGAAGCCTTTTCTTACAAAGAAAAACATCTAAGCCCGGCAAAATTTTGCAAACACATGTCTGAAGTCTCCCAAAAGCATGTGGAGAAAGGCGTTATGGTCCAATGAAACCAAGGTTGAACTTTTTGGCCATAATTCCAAAAGATATGTCTGGCGCAAAACCACTGCACACCACACACACACACACACACACACACACACACACACACACACACACACACCCCGTGAAGCATGCTGGTGGCAGCAACATACTTTGGGGTGTTTTTTCCTCAGGTGGAACAGGGACCTTAGTCAAGGTAGAGGGAATTATGAACAGTTCCAAATACCAGTCAATATTGGCACAAAACCTTCAAGCTTCTTCTAGAAAGCTGAACATGAAGAGGAACTTAATTATTCAGCATACATCCAAATCAACAAAGGAATGGCTTCACCATAAGAAGGTGAATACATTTTTGGAATGGCCCAGCCAGAGCCCAGACCTGAATCCAATTGAAAATCTGTGAGGTGGTCTGAAGAGGACTGTGCACAGGCGATGCCCTCGCAATCTGACAGGTTTGGAGTGTTTTTTGCTAAGAATGGGCAAATATTACCAAGTCAAGGTGTGCCATGCCGGTAGACTCTGCGGTAATAAAATCAAAAAGGTGCTTTAACAATGTATTAGTTTAAGGGTTTGCACACTTATGCAATTATATATAAAAATTTTTTTTTTTTTTTTTTTTTTGAGTTGTACAGTTTATAGGTCATGTAAAGAAATGGGACAACGATAAATAATTTCAGAACTTTTTCCACCTTTTTTAATATCACAGAAACCTGACATTTTAACAGGGGTGTGTAGACTTATATCCACTGTAAGTGCAACTCGTTCGTTTTTTTTTTTTTTTTAATTGTATTAATCATTTTTTTTTAAACAGAGTTTTACGATCACTTTGAAGATGCCACTCTACACAGGATAGGATCATGCAGACAATAATTCTGCATGTGGTATTAGAAGAACTGTCAGGGATTCTACAAGTAGGAGTGCTCAGAGTCCTGGCAGGGATTCTGAAAGCAGGTGTTCTTGAAAGCCTGGCAGAAGTTCTAGTGGATGTGGAGGCACTATAACAAACAACTGTCTAAAAGAACATCAAGGTCTAAACCGATTGCTCTTGAAGAAGCAAGTTGTCCAGGTACTGCACAATGGGGATACCTTGGGTCCTCAACTCCTCCAAAACTAAACACCTTGGTAAACATTCTGGAAGCAGTGGACAAGCCAAACTCCAATGTAACAAACTGGTAGTGGTGATACTCAAACCTCAGAAACAGTTTATAAGGTTGAAAGACCAGGATGTGCAGGTAGGTATTCACAGATCGCTTTAGTTTGAAGACTTTGTGCTAAGCAATCACCGATTGGGTGGACTCAAAACATACATTTTTGCACCTGCAAGAAACCATTGAGATCCAGTATAGGCTGAATGTCAGTTAGCCTTTGAAACTGTAAAGAAGTTGAAGTAGAAGCCATCAAACTGTTCCCCTTCCAGAATGTGTGATGCCCTGAGAAAGTAACCTTTTAGTGTTGCAACAAAAACCTTCCATACTAATGCAGGAACATAGCACTGCTTACTGTAGTACATAATGCTACTACAGTGCATTAAATTGCACACAGTGCAGCAACATCTTTTAGTAACAAACAGTTGGTTTGGGCCAAACTATTTAAAAGTGAAACTAAACCCGGAAATATACTTTGATGCCCCGTACACACGGTCGGAATTTCCGACGGAAAATGTCCTATCGGACCATGTTGTCGGAAAATCCGACCGTGTGTGGGCTCCATCGGACTTTTTCCGTCGGAAGTTTGAGATCCTGCTCTCAAATTTTTTCGACAACAAAGTCCGATTGGACTTTTTCTGATCGTGTGTAGCAAATTCCGACGGACAAAGTGCCACGCATGCTCAGATCACATTACAAGACCAAAGCTATTGGCTACTAGCCTCTACGTAGTTCCGTCGTACGCAACGAACGTCACCACGTTCAGAATGATCGGATTTTCCGACAACTTTGTCCGACCGTGTGTATGCAACACCAGTGTTGGACAAAATCCGTCGGATGAAATCCGACGGATTTTGTGGTTGGAATTTCCCACCGCGTGTACGGGGCATAAGAATCATTCTGCCTGCAGCTCAAAATGCATCATATCTAAATCTAGTCAAGTCCTTACATAAAACAAAAATGTAAAAAACATATCTTAAAAAAAAAAAAAAAAAAACAGTGCAGTTCTTTACATCCACTTAAAAAAGTAAAAATGCAAGGATAATTAGCTTCTGTGTTACTAGACATGAAACAGGAGAGAGTGAACTTACACAGCAATGTCACTTCTAACTTTTTCCTGTAGAGTTTCCACATCTTCATTATTCGATGAACTGTTTGGATTCAGAAAGAAGGCATTAAATAAAAATGAATAATAAAAATAAAACTATAGAAAAACAGACCACAAGAGAAAATTTGTATTCAAAAACGAAACTCCAGACAGAAGGAATACAAACTTTTCAGCAAGGCATGTCCTTGCCTTGAACCAAAACACTCAATCTTTTCTTCAGATTTACCCTGCGCCTGTGCCTCCCAAACAGGTCCCTTCTGCCCGAGATTTATCAACCTTTACAAGTTTGTGCAATCAACCCTGTTTTTTCTATATGGAAAAGAAATACCTTTAATAAACGGCTTCCGGTCACATCACCAGTGTGTAATTTCCTGAAGGAGAGACCAAACACCAGCCACCAACAGCTTGTGATTAGCAGCTATGCCAATAACTGCCATCATTATCACAGCACTGTCCCTAAAAGCTACAGATAGTAGCAGTCTGAGGGAAGAGGTAAACCTTGAATTACATTCCTATACTTAGTTATGCTTTTAACTGGAGTCCCGTGGAATCATGGGAAAACGTAGCTCATGAATAGGTCAGCAGTGTTGCGTGCCGCCTGTTTTGATCTTCCCACCAAACCCCGGCACAATACAAATGCTTCACTTAGAGGGCGCTGTTCTCGTCCTAATACATATATCAGCCTAAACTGAGGAAAACTTTTTTTTATATTTATTATAGTAAAAAATATTGAGGGGGGGTGGTTTTTTTTGTTGTTTATAGCGCAAAAAGTAAAAATCAAATACCACCAAATACCTAGAAGAAAGAAAAGACTTCAAAATTGTTTGGGTACAACCTTACACTACCGCGCAATTATCAGTTAAAGCGACGGAGTGCCGAATCGCAAAAAAAAAAAAAAATGGCATGGTCATTCAGCAGCTAAATCTTCCGGAGATGAAGTGGTTAAGGTCTGTTCGCAACTCGTGTACATACACTCAAAAAAAAAAAAAAAATAAATAAAAAAAAAGGAGGGCCATCTGAAGTTTTTGGATATGTAGTTAATCATTTAAAAGCATATTTCCACTTTTGCAGTCAAATTTCAGAAAACTTAAAAAAACGTATATAGTTAAGTGTTCCAATTCACAGAAGGGTTGTTTTTTTTTTTTGGATTAATATTTCTTACCCTTTAGAGGTTTCTCAAGAGGGGGGTGTCATGGGTGACTGCAAAGTGAGCCTGTCCCAAATCTTGGGACAGATCTCATTAACATACACTCTCATTAACTGCTTGCCGACCAGCCGCTGTCATATTATCAAATATATGGTGATAATACCGCGCCTACCCTAGAAAGTGAGCAGCCAACACAACAATCCCCCTTTTTTTCCTTCACATTAGGATTATTATATATTATTTTTGCGCAGAGTTCACCTATCGTAGGTTTTTTCAACACAACAATCAGACTTTTTTGCGCTGAAAGTGCCCCCCTCGGCTTATACTCGAGTCAAGCACTTTTCTGCAGCAGAGAATGACATTTTCCGACCCGACTCTGGGGCCTCGTATCTCGGGGCCACTTGGTGCTAGGAACCCCAAATTTGGTGTGCAAACCCAGTGGCACCACAACATATCCAAATTTGGGGTTCCTAGCACCAAGTGGCCCAGAGATACGAGGCCCCCAAAGTCGGTCAACTGTGTCCATCTGCAGCAATGTCATTTCTGGACCCTTTGGGTCCAGAGACCCCAAATGTTGGCTGAAGCTAGGGGGCATCTAGGAACCCTTAACTACCAAGTTTGAAGTTTGGGGGACCAATGGCTGCAAATGGGCACAGTGAGGCTGCAAATGGGCATTGTTGATCCTCTTTTCCACTTACAGTAGCTGCGCATTTCTCACCCTAGGCTTATACTCGAGTCAATACGTTTTCCCAGTTTTTTGTGGTAAAATTAGGTGCCTCAGCTTATATTCGGGTCGACTTATACGGCAAGTACTTAAAAGGTTAAGTATTAAGTCAGCAGGGCAAACAAAAAGGACAGACATTCATTCTCTGTAGCACACTCTCGAAAACTGAAGTACAGGGGGTCCCTGAGCTACGAACTAGTTAGGGACTGCCCGCCTGTTCGTAAGTCAGAAATGTTCGCAAGTCGGCCGCGCATGCGCAGACCGACAAATGCGCGGCAAATTACGGACATTTCCAAAGTTTGCCGGCATTTTCCGAGGCTCCGTATGGCCGCGCATGCGCAGAACGGCCGGAATACGGCGGAAAAATGGAGGAGGGTCCCCGCAGCGCCCCGTTCGTAAGTCAGGTGTTCGTAAGTAGGGGATGTTCGTAGGTCGGGCGTTCGTAAGTCGGGGACCCCCTGTACATTGGTAGTAGAAGGCAGTCTCTCTATATGCAGCAGTATAATCTGAAAGTTTAGGACTTCCTGTGTCCCTCAGGCGAGAGAAAAAGACAAGCAGCTTTTTCCACAATATTCACCTCTTCTTTAGAGTTATCCCTTGCTCACCAAAGTCCAGCATCAGTCCTCTTCTGGGTTGAATGATGCCAGGTCACTTTAACCCCACTTCCTCTGACCCTGGGATTTCTTAAACACGCCCTCTGGATATACAACACCATGTTACCCATGCGAAGTACAAGACTGCAGAAAACAGCACTGATGATGTCATAAGGTTAGCACCGGGCTCTGTAGTATTGAGGATCACCCACCTCCACTGGAGGCAGTAGAGTAGGAGGACTCCATATAACCTCCCAGAGTACTGTTCAATTTACTTTATTAGGAGAAGGTGTCATTTTAAAAACTAAAATGTACTTTTAACACCTTCAGCTCCAGAAGGTTTTACCCACTTAACGACCAGGTGATTTTTTGCAAAAAACTGCACTGTGTCGCTTTAACTGACAATTGCGGATGTGCAACGCTGTACCCAAACAAAATTGATGTCCAAACCCCCCAGCCCCCCCCCCCACACACACACGCCTTTCAGTGGTATTCTTCGATCACCTCTGATTTTTTCTTTTTTTTACTAGAATACATATCCCAAAAAAATAAATAAAAGTATTTATCAGTTTAGGCCAATATGTATTTCTGCTACATTTTTTTTTTTTTTTTTTTTTAACCAAAAAAAAACAACAGCACTGATCACTGTATAAATACACTGGTAGGGAAGGGGTTAACATTAGGGGGGAATTAAGGGGTTAAGTTATTCCTAGAGAGGTGCTTTCTTCCTGTGCAGAGAGGGGGGGGGGCTGTTTTCTGGATGATTAGAAACAGCAGATCTCTCTCCTCTCCTCTCAGAACGGGGAGCCGCCTTGTTTACATTGGCAGATCCCCATTCTGCCTCTGAGGAGCGATCGCGGGTGGCCGGTGGACATAGAGTCCACCGGATCTACACACTCGCTTCCCCCCTCCCCCCGCGGTGTGCCACCAGCGATCACATGCACGGATCGGTCGGTTCGCGAGCCTTGCCGCAGTGCATCTGCAGTGGGCGGTCGACAAGTGAATAAGTAGCAAACAGAACTGCCAAATATAAAAACAGGAAACACTGGCAAGGATTCAATGTTGCTAACCAAGATACAGCAGTCCCAACAGAGAAAGTCGACTAAAATCAAGCACAGCAAAGAAAGTTTTGGGTAAACAAAAAAAAAAAAATATTATTAATAATAATAAAAATAATTTCAGTCCAGGCCAATGGCTGTACAATTGCACCGGGTTTCACTAGAATTATAATCTTACAGCTGACCAAAAACTGCAGTGTGAGGGCCTAACAGTTTTAATGGACTTGAATGGACTGTGTAGGTAGGCCTCTGCACAACATTAGGTAGGTTCTGGCAAACACTAAAGACATATGATAAAAGTATTGCGAGAATATGCAAAAAACACAGATAAACTGCTGCAGCAAATGGTCCTTTTGAGAAAAACCCACTTCTTATATTCAGTTTTGGATTGTATTCTTGGAAGAGGAGATGATCATTTGTCAGTTATAAAGACAACAGATGTGCTGGATAAAAAAGGTAATACACAAAAGAATCCCTCCAGCCAAACCAGGATAATGAAATTTACTTCAGATTACAAAAGGTGTAACAGCTTTTGTTCCCACATGAATCATTTCATCGTAAGAATAAGCCTGGAAGGAGAAAAAAAAAAAAAAAACAAACACAGCAGAGGTTCTCAATGTTCTCTTTTTGAGAATGGGCGAGGATGTGAACTCATTTGACATTTCCATTTAAAGTCACCTTGCCCATGCCAGACAAAGCGACCGTGTGAAATTCCACCCCTGCCCCTAAACTCACCTTGGAGCATGCTCCCCCCACTGATCTTACCTCCAACGCAGCTAGAACTAAAAGCCCAAGTCAGACACTTAAGCCTCGTACACAGGGGCCAAATGTCGGGCGGCATCAGCCAGTTCAACAGAATCTGGCCAACATTTGGCCCGTGTGTACAGCAGCAAGGCCAGCTTCTGTTGAAGGGGCATGACTGAAAAAGGTCTGCTGATTGGCTCCTGATCAGTGCTCTCAGCCCGGACAAAAAAGAAGAAGCGGACACTGACACTTTTGTGAGAACCAGTGACACGAATACAGCGATCAGTGCTAAAATATGCACGGTCACTGTACTAATTGGAACTGGGAAGGGGTTAACAGAGGCGATAAAAGGGTTAACTGTGTGCCTAGCTAGAGTTTTAGGGTGAGAGGTGCCTTTACTAGCGGAAGGCATGGATCGGTTCTGCCCCCTTTGCAGAGACACAGGATCCATGCCTTCTGTAGTGACAGAACGGCAATCTGCCTTGTTTACATAGGCAGCATGACAGTCTGCCTGTGTACGGAACGTTCAGCGGGTGCCGGCAGACAGCGAGTCCATGGGATTTGTTTGACTCCCGCTGTGTAAAATCAGTGGGAGCGAGCCGCCAGTGGCGCACACTCGCGCCTGATACCCTGAAGTGCATGATATGTATAGATAATACACAAACGCGATCCTGCGTATTGCGGTGCCCTGTAGAAGTAAAATTAATATAGGGCGGTCTGGAACTGGTTAACGAGAGTGCCGACATTACTCCTTCCGCCATGGAAAGCCAGCCATAGCTGTTTCGAATTACGGCATGTTCAGTAGGAACCGGCCGAGATTCAAACCATGTATGGGAAGGCTGAATGTACTCAAGTTGATTGATTAATGGGTACAACCAGCCTGCCAGAATTTTATTTCTGATTATGGTTAGTGTCTTCCCCTGCCGGGACATTACAATGGCTCTGCGGGTGGAGTTCCCCCCCCCCCCCCCCCCCCCCCCCCCCCCCCCCCCCCCCCGCCCCCCCCCCCCCCCCCCCCATTAACACCCGTAGTTGCAGAAAAGAAAAATCACTGTTTATGGCCAGCCTAACAGTAAATGGGCCTGGCAATTGGCTGCTAGACCAAAGCGTTTTCACAGAGCAGGAGGTCACATGCTCTTCAATATGTAGAAGCAACAAGTATTATAATCCGCTAAAAATTGAGCTAGGAGTGGTATGGGAGAGCTCGAAAGATGATATCAAGGGTTCGCAGGGCCCATCGCACAAAACGTGTCACTTCACCCTTATTGGGCAAGGTGATAGCGTATACAAGTCAGTGTTTAGACTAGCTTAAGCGTTTCCTGTTTGGGGATATAAATTTATTAGACAATTATTCCTTCTGCTAACCCAGCAAACATAACATAGTTGTAAAAAAAAAAAAAAAAAAAAAAAAAAAAAAAAAAAAAAAAACGCACTGACTGCGTGTGGTGTGTGAACTGGCCCCAAGGCAAAATTATACACCAGCCCCTTTCCAGAGAAAGACACACCTAGAGAGAAAGAAAAAAGCCAGAAAATGTTTGTCTTGTGTGCCTGTTCCACACATCAGTTACTCAATTGGTAAAGAAGCCAGGACAGGTCCAGAGCCTGCGACCCCCCCCCCCCCCCCCCCCCCCCCCCCCCCCCCCCGATAGCACCCCTCTTGTTTCTAACGTCTTAAGCTCCCCTTAAAAAGAAAGTTGTTCACCTTTTGGAGCCTTCAGTGCATCTTTTGAGTGTTCCATCACGAGATAATCGTTCTGTGAAGCGCAAGATTTTCTCCTTAACAGCAGATACTATGGGAAAGATAACAAATCATAAATTTTGTTAAAACATAGTTCATATTGTTGTGGGTACAGGAGGATACGCTTCATTGGAGACGATATATCCCTGGTGCTGCATCCAATAAGATATTCAACCTGCTTAACCAATTTCATACTGTGCAAATTCCTCGATTTTTTTCTATTACTCAGAACCCCCAAACATACATACGAAGTATAATGTGAAAGTTGTTACGCCAAATAGATACCCAACATGTCACGTTTTAAAATTGCGCACACTTGTGGAATGGCGCCAAACTTCTCCACAGGTTACACGTTTAGAGTTGGAATTGGCTAAAATTGTTGCTCTCACTCCAAACACACATGGCAATACCTCACATGTGCGATTTGAACGCCGTTTACATATGTGGGTGTGACTTACGTATGCGTTCGCTTATGTGCGTGAGCACACGGGGATGGAGGGGGGGGGTGCTTTACCCTCTGGTCACCATAAATCTCTATGCGCGATTTCCGACGCGATCGATTCATTCTTGCTCGGCATGCCGGAGAAGCACCAGAGGGCGGTGGGGATATCCCCCTCCCGCCGCCTGTAAGATTGTTCTTACAGTACACAGAATCGCCGGCTGAAAAAAAAGCAATATCTGAATGATGCCTGTAGTTGCAGGCATCATTCAGATATCACCACTAAAAGTCCATAAACGTACCTTGGGCAGGAAGTAGTTAACAACGCTTTTAACCAACTTTAACCACTTCAGCCCCAGGCCAATTTGCAGCCAAAGGACCAGGCCCCTTTTTGCGATTCGGCACTGCGTCGCTTTAACTGACAATTGCGCGGTTGTGCGACGTGGCTCCCAAACAAAATTGGCGTCCTTTTTTTCCCCACAAATAGAGCTCTCTTTTGGTGGTATTTGATCGCCCCTGTGGTTTTTATTTTTTGCGCTATAAACAAAAATAGAGCGACAATTTTGAAAAAAAAAAAAAAAAAAAAAAAAAAAAAAAAAAAAAAAAAAAAAAAAAAAGCAATATATTTTTTTTACTTTTTGCTATAATAAATATCCCCAAAAATATATATATATATATATCACAAATTTTTTTTTTCCCTCAGTTTAGGCCGATACATATTCTTCTACATATTTTTGGTTAAAAAAATAAATAAAAAAAAACCCCCACCAATTAGCGATTATTGATTTGTTTGCGCAAAAGTTATAGCGTTTACAAAATAGGGGATAGTTTTATAGCATTTTTATTAATATCTTTTTTTTTTTTACTAGTAATGGCGGCGATCAGCGATTTTTTATTGTGACTGCGACATTATGGCGGACACAGCGGACATTTTTGACACCATTGTCATTTATATAGAAATCAGTGCTATTTAAATGCACCGATTCCTATGTAAATGACACTGGCAGTGAAGGAGTTAACCACTAGGGGGCGGGGAGGGTCTAAGTGTGACGTGTTGTGTTTTTTATTTTACAGTAGGGGGCGTGGCTGTACGTCTGACATCACTGATCGGCTTTCCCGATGACAGGGAACAGCCGATCAGTGACAGGCAGTGTAGGAAGCGCGGGGAGAGGTTTGTTTACACAGACCTCTCCCCCGTTCTTTAGCTCTGTGACCCGATCGCGGGACACCAGCGGCGATCGGGTCCGCTGGTCCCGCGGCCGTGGTCACGGAGCGCGCGACCCCACGGCTAGGCAATTAAAGGGGACGTACCTGTACGTGCTTTTGCCTAGCCGTGCCATTCTGCCAAAGTAAATGTGCAGGAGGCGGTCGGGAAGCGGTTAAGTGCAACTCCGGAGGAAAATATTTCTATCTAGATTAATTATACATATTGCAGGCTTTTAGAAAAAAAAAAAAAAAAAAAAAAAAAAAAAATGGTATAGTAGTTCTACTGAACAGACTTCATGATTTGCAGGAGGTGGGTTGGCAGGGTTTTTTCAGTCATGGCAAACTTTAAAAATTAAATGTGCAATGCATTTTAAGGAATAATTCTGAGCAGAAGGGATTTTCAACCAAACGCAGAGAATGCATTAGGGGGAAAAAAAAAAAAAAAAAAAACACCCCAAACACAACCCACACACACCCTTCAGCACCGCTTTAAAGAGGAAGTAAAGCCTCCATGAAAAAAATAAAAAATAAAAAACGGAACCTGCAAGGCAAAGGCATAATGAGCTAGTATGCATAGCATACTAGCTCATTATGAATAACTTACCTGAGAACGAAGCCCCCGAAGCGACCCTCGTCCACGTCCTCCACCGCCGCCATCTATCCGGGAGTGACTTCCGGGTCTCGCTGCTCCAGCGCTGTCATTCGCTGGAGTCGCAATGACGTCACTCCCGCGCATGAGAGCGGCATATCACCGTGATCTCGGCATGCTCAGTGCGCCTGCGCGGCGCTGTCTAGACAGCGATGCCTGTTTTTTTCTAAATAGCTCATAAACCATGTAGGTTTAGGAGATATTTATTGGACCTACAGGTAAGCCTTAATCTAGGCTTGCCTGTAGGTCAAAGTGGTTTGTAAGGGTTTACAACCACTTTAAAGCCACCACACACATATGGCTCGATTTTCTATAGCTCAGCCCACAGATTAACAGCATAGATGAGGGAATTGCCTCTGCCAGCTTTCCTATTTAGGCAGCTGCAGGACCAATATTACACCACCCGGCTCAGTTGATTTTTACATACCATGGGTAGCCCAGTGCTGGCCAGGCCACACACGCCTTGAATTTCTTCCCTCCAATTTGTGTCCCCAAAAAGGTTAAAAAAAATAAAAATTCAAAACTTACCAGTTGCACTAAAAGAACTTGAGTCAAATCCATCAGTATGCGACAAGGGGTTTTCTAGCTTATGTACTGAATACTGATGTAAAAATAAATAAATGAAAAAAAATAAATAAAGACATGGTAACCAAGAACAAAATCAATAATAATGCAAGGATACCTGGTAAAATGTCTGCCCACCACCAACACTGCCTGGGTGTGTTCAACCACCAGGGGTCTCAAACTGGCAGCCATCCAGCTGTCACAAAACCACGAAGTCCCCGACGATGGGGGAGTCATGCTTGTAACTGTCAGCCTTGCAATGCCTCATGGGATTTGTTGAGTTTTAACAGCTGGAGGGCCACCAGTTTGAGACCCCCGATGTAGACTCAAGACCAGCAATATCGTAGCACTATCAAGGCAACTGATGATTTTGGCCATAATGATCTATTCGATTGTGGAACATTTAAGCAACATATACTCGGTTGCATCCAGTGGCAGCCACTAAAGGTGCCTGGACTTCTGTGCTCCACCCGTGACCCCCAGAGAAAAACCCAGGTACTTCAGGAAATAAGTCACGCAAGACACAAAACCCTTCCCCTCAGAATAACGTGTCTAGGTTCCAACTGGACATTAGCTGGAGGCTGAAATAGCCGATTTGGCAGATGGTGTGGTATGATAAAAACAGACACTTCAAGGCTGCTTGCAGCAAATCCCAAATGCTCTTAGGGTCACACCGGATCCAAATCGCACCCCTTTCATGCGAACCGCTACAGGTGTGTATGCTAAGCTAATGACACCCCGAAATAGGTTTGCAAAACGCAGCGCGATTTGTTGAATAGTATCACATGGGTGTACACACCCATGAGAGACTACACTGGTGCGACAAAAAAAAAAAAAAAAAAAAAAAAAAAAAAAAAAAAAGCCCTGAGCGATTTGAGCCATACAGAACTTATCAAATTGCATGCGTTTTGAACAGGAATGCAGTGCGATTCCTGTTCAAAATTGCATGCAGTTCCTTACTTGCTTTGTGCATTTGCGCCCTCAAATCTCTTCTGGGGTCCCCCACCAGCACCCTTTGCTCCTCCACTTCTGTGTCTGCCCCCACAGCAATACACTGCCTATGGGGGCAGTGGTGTGGGGTCACTTCTGAGCCAGGCTGAGTGTTCATAGACACACAGCGTGGCTTGGCACAGCCTTCAAGATTGGAATGACAGTGGGAGATAGCTCCCACTGCAATCAACAAAGCCCAAAAAGAGGGGAGAGATGACCTGCAGCCAGGTACAGCGCTGGATCACTAAAGGTTTAAGGTAAGTGTTGGGGGAGGGATTTAAAAACAGACAGTGCAAGGTTTATATGTTCTTTTTTGATAATATATTTCAAACATAACATAACATATTTTCAACATTAAACTGAATAAAAACACAATTACCGCACCTGGAAGCAAGCATGTATGAGCTCCATAAGGCGATCATTTTCTGGTAATGACAAGCTGATGGCATCACTAAGACCTGTAATAGTCAATACAACAGACAAATAAATAAGTCCAACCAATCATCTGCAGGGGTCCAAGGCTGGGTTTACATTTGCTAGAATACGCTGTTCCTGCTTCTATGTTAAAGGGGAAAAAAAATTGGGTCTAGAAAACTTTTGTTGTCCTCCCTGCCTCAGTGGATATAAAATATATGATTTAAAAAAAAAATAAAAGGATTTATTTTTTTTATTTAAAATAGATTTTTAATAAAATGCTTTTAGAGTAAAATCTATCTAAAGATAGTTTGCTATTTAAGATAGATTAATAATTTAGTTTATTCAGCATGAATCCAAGCTGAGATAACATGCACTGCATTGATCCATTTACACAATTTCACAGTAACCATGAGATAAAACCAAAGTTCAGGAATATTCCTTTATCCCATTGTTTTGCAAATCTATGTACACTACAAACTGTATGATTGTCGTTTTACTAACCTGACAGCTTATTACTCTAAATAGGAAACCTTAATTTTGTTTGCAAACAAAAGAGTACCTGTCATTTCAAATTCATCATGTCGGTGCCTGTTAGCGGGCATCTACGGCCCTCACCTTGTTGTGTCACTGCTGCATCACCAGCCATCCCATTAAAGTGAATGGGACTGTCGGTGAGTCAACAGCGGGTCAAAGGAGGAGCGGCTGCAGGACGGAGATGAAAGTTGCTCTTAAAAAAAAAAAACCAAGCCTTTTTACTAGTGATTTAAATCATATCCACTGTGATCATGACGACATGTTGTCACAACCCCATATAAACCTATTTCTTTTTTTTTTTCCCCCCCTTCCAAATCACTGTCAGCGTTTTTAGATTCTGGAACAAAACATTAAGGGTCCATTCACACCACATGAAGTGGGACTATTCCTGTACAGTCCCACTGCATAAGGAAAAGTGACTCATCTCCCTATCCGCCTGGTTCTGATGGTGTGTGGTGGAAAATGTATATATATATATATATATATATATATATATATACATACACACACATTTTTTTATTCAGTGGGAACGCAGTTCCGGCACTGAATGTATGTAATAGCATGGGTTTTGCTGGAGGGTCTAGTGATAGTCTGCTGGGGGATCTATTGTTGCTCTGGCCAATCAATTGTTGCTGGGAGGGGTCTTATGTTACTGGCTGCTGGGGGGGTCTAATGTTGCTTGGGTGGATATTTTGTTACTGGGTGTGATATTTTGTTGTGGGTGGTTCACTGTTGCTGCAGGGAATCTACTGTTGTTGGGGTGGAGTCTATTGTTGTGTGGGGATCCATTGCTGGGATTCTATTGTTGCTGGCTGCAGGGGGGGGGGATCTATTTTACTGCTTTTCTTTTTATCATTAACATGTTCCATACAAATGATTTAGCACTACAAAATGATACTTGGCCCTGTAATCTCTAAAAGGGGCAGTACTGGTAGGTGGGTAGGGGTGGAATCAAGGGACGGTAGGTAGAGGGCAGAGACAAGGGGTGACTCAGATGGGGGGGGAGTTGCTGCACCTATTCTCCAAGAAAAAAAAAAAAAAAAGCCATACATATGGAGCCGAGATTGGCACTTCACTGCACCGATTCCTACCAGACCGTACACCAGCTACTGCGCTGTAATGCAGAGGCTGGTGTAAACTAGCCCTCAGATTATGGGTTTCAGGAGATATGTTCATCTCCAACACATGACTTACTTGTAGCATTATGATAAATAGGTGGTAGCGTCCTCCGGCGTTTCTTTCCAACAGATCTTCGTAATGATTGTCTTCTAGCACGAGGACTTGGGGAAGAGTCTTGAAAAGACAAGTTGTTTGGGCTACTCCTTTGTTTCTTTTCAGGAGAAGTCATTTTGGGCCCAAGAATTTGGAAAATGACCACTGTGTGTAAAGACCTCTTTATTTACACCTAAAGAAAAAAAAAAAAGAAAAAAAAAAAAAAAATAGTTAAAATGACAATGTACAACTGAAAGCCATGCTAGAACAAGGTAGCAGGTAATATTGAACAGCCACTTCCTTTTTTGTTACAAAAGCATTTATTGGATGTTGAAAAGGTTATACCAAGTCCCAACTTTTTGTCTATGAATGCTACCAAACTATAAAAAGTGGCTTTTGCTGTGGGAACATTAAAAAGGCACTTGTAATAATGTTTGAAGGGAAACAAACAATTAGAGATAGAGCTGCAAATTTGGGTAGGACGAAAGCACAAAAAAAAAAAAAAAAAAAAAATTCTGTACCCCTCACGCCTTACTTTATATAAACATATACAGTGTTGCAATACAATCCTGAAGATCTTTGACACAAGCGACTGTTCAGCCCTGCCCCAAAGCCACTCTAATAGAAAACACAATGTATTTAACCTCATAACAAACCAGCCAACGTAGACCTACACCCCAATTTGCTGCACATTCTCAACCAAGGAGTACTTTTAGGCTTGTCGATTTTAACTATTCAGAGTCCCCCGTGTATGGGATTTTTAAAAAGGATACCCCCACCCCCCCCCCCCCCCCCCATCTTATACTTACATGCTCTGTGCCATGGTTTTGCACACAGCGGCCCCCGATCCTCTTGTTCTTGGGTTCCCCTCTGGCGTTCCTGACTCCTCCTCCGAGTGCCCCCACAGCAAGCCAGACTGAGGGAGATTTACTAAGGCTGGTACATACAGAATCTAGTGCAGTTGTGCATAGTAACCAATCAGCTTCTTGGCTTTATTGTCAAAACTTAAAGTGGGACTTCACTCAACCTTGACTATTTTTAATCCTTATGCTGCTAGCATTAATAAATAGGAAAGCATTTCATATTTACTTGTTTTAAACAGTTCTTTAATTACTTCCTGATTCTCACGCCTAGGCAAATTAGGTCATACATCCCAGAAGTCTTCAAGAGGGGGTTTTCTCAGCCAAGCACACCCTCCTGCCTGCATGCATGAATCCAAGGGCAGATGGATTCCAGGAAGTAAATGCTACCTGAATCATCTGCCCTTCCTTAACCGCTTCCCGACTGCCTCACGCAGATATACTGCGGCAGAATGGCACGGGCAGGCAAAATCACGTACCTGTACGTGGCCCTTTAATTGCCTGCCCGTGGGTCGGGCGCGCGAAAAAAACAAATAAAAAAAAAAAACGCTATAAAACTATCCCCTATTTTGTAAACGCTATAACTTTTGCGCAAACCAATCAAATCGCTAATTGCGTTTTTTTTTACCAAAAATATGTAGAAGAATACGTATCGGCCTAAACTGAGGAAAAAAAAATGTTTTTTTATATATTTTTTGGGGATATTTATTATAGCAAAAAATATTGCATTGTTTTCAAAATTGTCGCTCTATTTTTGTTTATAGCGCAAAAAATAAAAACCGCAGGGGCGATCAAATACCACCAAAAGAAAGCTCTATTTGTGGGAAAAAAAGGACGCCAATTTTGTTTTGGAGCCACGTCCCACGACCGCCCAATTGTCAGTTAAAGCGACGCAGTGCCGAATGGCAAAAAGGGGCCTGGTCCTTTGGCTGCCAATTGGTCCGGGGCTGAAGTGGTTAAAGCAGGCCTCGACAATCCCCGGCACCAGGTCGACACAGCGACTAGAATTAGTGACACATCTGGGGTATCCCGTCTCCGTGCGGACGGTAATCCGCCACGGGCCACGCCGGACGGTAATCGAGGCCGCGGCTTTGCGGCCTTCTGCAAGCCTATACTTCCTTCTAAGATCTTGGCGCCATCTAGTGGTGGCCGTTGGTATGACATCCAGCAATGCTAATGGAGCCCTGCCTGCTGTAAAAAATTAACCAATCTTAAAATTTACACAGGCGACTAGAACCAGACACACACACTATATTTATATATTATATTATATTATATTATATATTATATATATATAGTAATATGTGCATGTATGCTTTGGTTCTAGTCGTCTTTCTGTGTAAATTTTAAGATAGCTTTTTTTCAATATAAAAATTAACCATTGTCGGTTGTTATTGATCGGCTTTTTTTCCTCTCCTCGTGCTGTCAGGGCGAGGAAAAAAAAATAGCCGATCATCGGCTGTGTTGACAGCACGTGATCAGCTGTCATTGGCTGACAGCTGATCACGTGGTATGGGGTCGGGATCGACCCCTTACTCGGATGGGTGATCCAGCGAGTCTCACAGACTCGCTGATCACAGAGCAGGGGGCGTGCAGGCCGCTCGTACAGGGGACAACGTCATAGGATGTTGTCCCGGCAAAGCAGAACGATGGCTACAGCGCGGATCTCAAGAAGTTAAAAAAAAAAAAAAAAAAAACCTGGCTCCTAACTTTTTCACCTGGCTCCCAGATTCCAAGCAAATTTGTCAAGCCCTGGGTTAAAAGGATATGTAAATGTTTTTTTTTTTTTTTATTTTTTTTTTTAAAACAAACATACATAGCTCCTCTGTGCAGTTTGTTTTGCACAGAGTGGCCCCGATCCTCTTCTGGGGTCCCTCGGCAGCACTCCTGGCTTCTCCTCTTCTTGAGTGCCTTGTCGGAGAAGCCCTCTCCTTTGGGGGACCCGTGCGAGCACGCTTCTGTGTCCTGCTGCTGCGTCTTTTGACACAGACAGCAGGACTCGGCTCTACCCCCCCCCCCGGCTCCCGCATCATTGGCTGTGCTGCTATCAATCTATCCAATCAGGGCCGAGACACCGGCTGGAGCTAGTGTGCTCATCACTGACCACTGGAAAGACCGGGTTCAGGTAAGTAAAAGGGGGGCTCTGGTGCACTACAAGAGGTTTTTCACACAATTATTTTTTTCTCCCCCTCCTGTTAAAAAGTATTTTAAGTAAAACGTTAAACTCACTTTTTCTGTGTCTGTCGTGTATCCATGTCTGTTTTGTCCCGAAATCTGCACTTTGAAAATAAAAAACAGCTTAATTTCCATTTTGCTTGTGGGCATTTGAAGCCCACAAGCAACCACTTCCTTGTTCCCTTTCCAGGCCTCGCTAGATCCCGCGCACTGACAACAGCGCAGATCGGCGTAAAACACTATGTTGCCATAACAACGGGTGGCGTCCGTGAAATCACGCAAGATTTCGTGTCGGCTGTCCGCACTGATTCCTGGGATGAATGACAAGGAAGTAATGCGGATCCCCGCACAAACCCCGCCCACACCCGCAGAGACAGAGGAATGGGTGCATAGACCGGCAGCAATTACAAGGTAACATTTTTTTTTTTTTTTAAACACGGCCATTTTGCACTCTTTGCCAGATTTGGAAGGCAATGAGATCTAGGCAAAAAAGTGTGTGCAGAACCGCTTTTAAAAAAATAAATAAAAACCACACACAAGGGTTTACAATCCCTTTAAGATGGCCAGTATGTAGTTTTGGCTACTATGCACAACTGCACCAGTTTTATTAATTCTCCCCCTCTGTGTCCGAAAAGTGAAAAACTCTCAAAGAAGCGGGGTTACAGTTGTATCTTGTGTTACATGGCCTGGTGCTATTCATTGCTAATGGCACACCAATACACCCCAAGGCTCAGTTTTCACTGCTGCAACTTGGAGATCTGACTTGCGAGACACCAAGTCGCTTGACATGTGAAATGCCATTCTAGTCAATGATGGCTGTCTTAACCGCTTGCCGACCAGCGCATGCTGATGTACGTCGGCAGAATGGTGCTAGTAGGCAAAAGGGTGTACAGGTACGTCCCCTTTAAGAAGCGGTCTCCGCGGAGAGGCAGAACAGGGAGATGCTTTTGTTAACAAAGCATTTCCCCGTTCTGCCTAGTGTCAGGTCAAAGATCTCCCCATCTCCCCCCCTCCCTCCCCTGCCATTTACACAGTAATCAATGCACTTTTATCGCACTGATCGCTGTATAAATGACAATCGTCCCAAAATAGTGTCAAAAATGTCCGCTGTGTCCGCCATATCGTCGCAGTCCCGAAAAAAATAAAATAGTAAAAAAATAAATTCAATCGCAGATCACCGCCATTACTACTAAAAAAAAGCCACAAAACTATCCCCTATTTTGTAGACGCTATAAATTTACACATATTGCGATTTTTTTTAACAAAAAATATGTAGAAGAATACATATCAGCCTGAGAAAAAAAAAATGTTTATATTATATAAAAATATATATATATATATATATATATATATATATATATATATTTGGGGGGGGGGGGGGGATATTTATTATAGCAAAAAGTAGAAAAAAAAAAAAAAATGCGTTTTTTTTTTTCAAAATCGTCACTCTTTTTGTTTATAGCGTAAAAAATAAAAACCGCAGGGGTGATCAAATGCCACCAAAAAGAAAGCTCTATTTGTGTAGAAACAAAAAAAAGGATGTCAATTTTGTTTGGGTACAGTGTCGCACGACCGCGCAATTGTCAGTTAAAGCCACACAGCGCCGAACCGCAAAAAGTGTTCTGGTCAGGAAGGGGGCAAAATCCTCCGGGGCCAAAGTGGTTAATTAGCACTACTGAAGTCGCTCCGACTTTAGAAAACGTTCCTGTATTACTTCAAGGCGACTTCTATCCGACTTGTGCTCGGATTTTAATGCAAGCTGCCTGCAAATCGGATCCTCATCTTAATTGATGTGATTTGGATCCGACATTACAGAAAGATTCAACAGGCAATCCCTGAAGTTGCTTAAAAGTCATGACAGTGCGAACCGAGCCTTAGAACCCGTAGGCTAGGATGTAAATAAACCCCCCCAATCATCCTGCCCCAGGTTCTTGTATGTTGGAGGTGCATTTCATACATTTTGAATAGGCTAACCTAGAGAAATGGGCAAGTCACAGTGTGGTCAGTAAAACTTGCTTCCAGCAGGAGAGACCACAGTCCACCATTCATTGATGTCTGGTCTATCTGAATTAAAGATGACCAGCATCCTTTAAGTGTTACAAGTTTTTTGCCAACCTTTGCGACTGCAATTTTGGCTGAATAAAAATGTAAACAGAATAGGTAAACTATGGGGGTTATTTACTAAAAGCAAATCCACTTTGCACTACCAAGTGCAATGCAAGCACAATAACTGAAGATCTGAGGGGAAGCTCTGCTGATTTTATCATCCAATCACGTGCAAGCTAAAATGCTGTTTTTATTATTTTCCTTGCATGTCCCCATCAGATTTCCCCATCAGATTTACAGTGACTGCACTTGCAAGTGCTCTTGCCTTTCGTAAATAACCCCCTATGTCACAGGAAGGCGAACAAGTATTTTTGTTATATTCCATAGTCCCACCTGATAGCGGTATTAAAGAGGTTATAAAGGTTTGTGTTATTTCACCTTAATGCATCCTATGCATTAAGGTGATAAAACACCTGTCAGTGATCGGCCCCCCAGTTTTACTTACCTGAACCCTTGAACTTGTCCCACGGGGGGGGGGGGGGGGGGGGGGGGGAGGGATGCGCCTTCTCTCTGCTAGGGGGTTCTCGGCTGTTGATTGGATAGATTGATAGCAGCGCAGCCACTGGCTCCCGCTGCTGTCAATCAAATCCAATGACGCAGCCACCGGGGCCGAGTCCTGCATTCAGATGCCAAATGCTGGACTCGGGGGCGCACCCGCAAGGTAACCCCCCCCCCGGGAGAGCACTTCTCCGAGGGGGGAGGTTTCTGATGCGCGGGGGGGGGGGGGAGCCGAGACAGCCGCCGAGGGACCATAGAAGAGCAGGATCGGGGCCACTGTGTGCAAAACAAGCTGCACAGTGGAGATAAGTATGACATGTTTTGTTATTATAAGAAAAGGAAAATAAAAATTATTACCTTTAGGCCCCTTGTGTGACTTCAAAGCCACGCGATTTTACCTTTGCAAATTCAAGCAATGCCTGTGTAAGTGGCATCAAAAATCGGACCAAAGTAGTGCAGGGACTACTTTGAAGTCGGAACGACTTGAAGTCGTACTAATATGAATGGCTGTCATTGGAAATCATGGGGAACGACTTGTCATGCTACTTTGCAGTCCCAAATCGTGGGGCAAGTCGTAGAAGTGTGAAAGGGGCCTTAGTGTCACTTTAAGCCCAAAACCAAAAATGTAATGAATTGCAGCTTATCAAAAAATCAGGTTCCCGGTACGTCAGTTCGCACAGCCGGGCCGCCGTACATGTGCAGTGGGCAATCTGGATGTGTTTAAGGGATGGTTCACACCAGATACAGTGGTGCAACCGTTCCCAGATCCCTACAGTGTCAGTTCACACTATAGCAGTGCTGGTGTAATCCTTAAGAAAAAATAAATAAATAAAAAATAAAAAAGTAATTAAAAAGGAAAAATGAAAAATGAAAAAGGGGGGGGGGGGGGGGGGAGAGAGAAGTACTGCATGCACATTTTTTTCTCCCAGCGCAGTGGGTTGTGACACAAACTAGCCGTTGTGAGTAATAGCACTGGACTAAAATGTCACTTCAATAAAGTTCTGTGAAAAAATAAAAAAGTAAACAGTGTAAACTGTAAACCCTTGTATACACTGCAAATTTTTTTGCTAGTGGGTCAAACAGGAAAAAAAAATAAATAAAAAAAAAAAAAACCCTGACAGCTCTGGTCGGAACCACGGTACTAACAATCCAATGTTGATAGAACAGGGGAAGAGTGCTGCATTGTGTTCTGACAGAGCGACAGCCCCCCCCCCCCCCACTGCCAGAACACTCCAGTCAGCGCTCTCAGGCAATGATAGGTGTGACGGGAGTCACACTGGGGATTCTGGGTTCCACGGGCCCCCCACCCAAAGCAACTCCCGTCACAATAGAGATATAAGGAGCTGGTCGGCAGACCTTTTTTCCGGTCATGCCCCTTTGACAAAAGACGGCCGGCTTCTGTTGGACCGGCTGCCCCACACACAGGCGAATGTGTCTATTGAACCGGCTTGATGACTCCTCTGTGTATGGGGCTTTAGGCACTAAGATTGGCACATGAACGGCTTTGTGTTCAGTGCAGCTTGCTGGAGTGAGTAGGCCCTTAAGAGTTTATCTACACGAGCATTGCCATCTGAATCATTTGACAGGCGACAGGTGTTATGCCGCCCCCTCCACCTCTGTTTAAACGCCATAAAACCTGTACTACAACTTGGTGTATTGCAAGCGGTTGCGGCACGGCCCCATTCACAGGAACCCCATGCATGCACACACCTGACCACACGATGATGACGTTGCGCGGTTCAGTGCGGCACATTTTACAGAGAAAACCCAGGGACTTATTTTTCTGCATTTCTCACACGTAGGGAAAGACTATTGAAATGAAAGGGCTGTCCTAAACGCAACGCATGGGAACGCACCGAGAACATGCAGAGGTGCGCAGGTACACACGTATGAACCACACCTAATAGTGCATGATTGTTATAAAAGGTCTATACCTGATATCATTCCAGGTCCACAAGAGGGACAGCAGCCCCTGTATACAGCTGAGAGCTATGTATTCTATGCATTACACAGCACAAGTGAAGACACCATATAGTAAAGTACAGTGACCTCCCTCCTCTATGCACAGCTGAGCACTTACCCTCTCCAGGCGCCCAGCACAACACACAGTACAGACAACCCGCTCGCCGAACAGTATTAGCCAATAGCAGCGTACATGCTTTACAACCCAAAACCGGAGAGACAAGCCGTGTGATTGGCGCGCTGTGCCGTGGCTGGGCGTGTGCTGGGAGAGGTGCGCTGTTTCGTCAGATTAGGCGACCGGTCAGAATGTGTAAAGGAAGTGACGTTCCATCGCCGCCATCTTGCTACACCCATCTTGCTCTCCCCTTATACTAAGAAGGGCGGAAGCGGACATCTTCTTACACCCACCGGAGTTTTGCATGTTACACTTATTTACATACCTCCCAACAATTTGAGATGGGAATGAGGGACACCTACAAACAAACGTATGAAGGCATTGGACACCCCCCCCCGCCACACCCCCTTAAATGAGTATTAACCAAAAAAAATAAAAAATAAAATAAATAAAAAAGGTTAATTAACCACTTCAGCCCCAGACCAATTTGCAGCCAAAGGACCAGGCCCCTTTTTGCGATTCGGCACTGCGTCGCTTTAACTGACAATTGCGCGGTCGTGCGACGTGGCTCCCAAACAAAATTGGCGTCCTTTTTTCCCCACAAATAGAGCTTTCTTTTGGTGGTATTTGATCGCCCCTGCGGTTTTTATTTGTTGCGCTATAAACAAAAATAGAGCGTCAATTTTGAAAAAAATGCAATATTTCTTACTTTTTGCTATAATAAATATTCCCCAAAAATATATAAAAAAAACTTTTTTTTTTCTCAGTTTAGGCCGATACGTATTCTTCTACATATTTTTGGTAAAAAAAAAATCGCAATTAGCGATTATTGATTGGTTTGCGCAAAAGTTATAGCGTTTACAAAATAGGGGATAGTTTTATAGCATTTTTATTAATATTTTTTTTTTTTTTACTAGTAATGGCGGCGATCAGCGATTTTTTATTGTGACTGCGACATTATGGCGGACACATCGGACATTTTTGACACATTTTTGGGACCATTGTCATTTATACAGCAATCAATGCTATTTAAATGCATTGATTCCTGTATAAATGGCAGTGAAAGAGTTAACCACTAGGGGGAGGGGAGGGGTTATGGGCTGTGACGTGTGTGTTTTTGTAACATTAGGGGGCGGGGCTGACGTTTGACGTCATTGATCGGCTTTCCCGATGACAGGGAACAGCCGATCAATGACAGGCAGAGTAGGAAGCGCGGGGAGAGGTTTGTTTACACAGACCTCTCCCGTTCTTCAGCTCTGTGACCCGATCGCGGGACACCATCGGCGATCGGGTCCGCTGGTCCCGCGGCCGTGGTCACGGAGCTCCCGACCGGGTCACGAGCGCACCGCCGGCGGCTCGCGCGCGACCCGCGGCTAGGCTCTGTACGTGGTTCTGCCTAGCTGTGCCATTCTGCCGACGTACATCGGCGTGAGGCGGTCGGGAAGCACTTAAATCCACAAGGACTTTTTTTTACCACTACTATTCCTTCATATTGGCTTTTAAAGAGGAAGTAAAGCCTCCTTGAAAAAAAAAAAAGGGAACCTGCAAGGCAAAGGCATAATGAGCTAGTATGCATAGCATACTAGCTCATTATGAATAACTTACCTGAGAACGAAGCCCCCGAAGCGACCCTCATCCACGACCTCCTCCGCCGCCATCAATCCCGGAGTGACTTCCGGGTCTCGCTGCTCCAGCGCTGTCATTCGATAGAGTTGCGATGACGTCACTCCTGCGCATGCGCACGAGAGCGGCACATTGCCGTGATCTCCGGCATGCTCAGTGCGCCTGCGCGCCGCTGTCTACGGCGCATGCGCCGTAGACAGCAGTGCCTGTTTTTTTCTAAATATCTCCTAAACCGTGTAGGTTTAGGAGATATTTATTGGACCTACAGGTAAGCCTTAATCTAGGCTTACCTGTAGGCCAAAGTGGTTTGTAAGGGTTTACAACCACTTTAAAATTTACAAATGCAACAATTTAGAAATTGGATAAAAGGTTTAGCACTGGGAAACACTTTTTGAAAGCTAAAAAGTGCATTTATATACAACTATATGGATCAGACCAAAATGAGGGACAAATGAGGGGGAAAGAGGGACAGAGGGACATTGTTCCAAATCAGACAGTCCCTCGAAATCAGGGACAGTTGGGAGCTATGTATTTATAACAGTAAAGTGAGTTTATATAGTGAAATACAGTACTTAGAACTCCATATAAGTGTTTAGAGGTTGAATTGTAAAAGCAGCAAACTTCTGTCAGATTAGCAAACCCATGAGACGAGCGGGTGTTTCGTCACATATGGTGACCCCTCACATTTGGCTACCCGCTATTCTGCGCATGCGCGACGCCGCCATATGCATTCCAACACTGTGGCGATCTGCGCTTGCGCAGAATTTTGTGGCCACACCCCTGAGTCCAGGTTCAAGTCCCACCTTCCAAGTGGACATAGAGTTATATTATAATTATGCCGATCGAAAGTGTGGCAAAGTGGTGTCTTACAACAGTGTTGGAACGCATATGGTGGCGTCGCGCATGCACACTCTAGTGGGTAGCAAAATGTGATGGGTAGCCGAACGTGACGTGACACGGGCATGCCGCTGCTTTTAAAATTCAACATCAAAACAGTCAGACGGAGTTCTAAGTACTGTATTTCACTATATAAACTCACTTTACTGTTATTATAAATAAGTGTAACATGCAAAACTCCGGTGGGTGTAACAAGATGTCCGCTTTCCCCCCTCTCACTGTATCGTTACTGTGGAGGAGTGCGGGGTGTAGCAAGATGGCGGTGATGAACGTTGCAGAATAGGCGACCCGTCAGAATGTGTAACGGACGTGACGTTTCGTCGCCACCATCTTGCTACACCCCGCACTCCTCCACAATAAGCATACATTGAGAAGGGGTCAAGTGGACATCTTGTTACACCCACCGGAGTTTTGCATTCTCCACTTTTTTTTTTAACAGTAAACTCAGTTTATATAGTGAAATACAGTACGTAGAACTCCATGTAAATGTTTAGATGTTGAATTTTAAAAGCAGCGAACTTCTGTCTGATTAGCAAACCTGTGAGATCAGCACGCTTGTCCATTGCCGCTGTTTTTAAAATTCAACATCGGAACAGTGAGACGGAGTTCTAAGTACTAAATTTCACGATATAAACTCAAATTACTGTTAAATATAAGTGTGAAATGCAAAACTCTGGTGGGTGTAACAAGATGTCCGCTTTCCCCCTTCTTAGTGTATCCTTACTGTGGACGAGTGTGGGGAGCAGCAAGATGGCGGCAATGAAACGTCACTTCCGTTACACATTCTGAAGGGTCGCCTAATCTGACGGAACACCTTGGCACTGGCCGTATGCAAATTGGTCCTTAGCGATGAGGGGATGAATTTCTGCCTATATACCTGTGTGCTCCCAGCACAGTTATCATCGCCTAATCATGAACAGTGAACCTCTCAGAATGGAATTTTTAAGGCAACCATAGTAGAAAAAATGAATAAAACTATATAAATTTTATAAATTTATTATACAAAAGACATAGAATGTTTGTAACCAAATATACATGTCCACATCAAAGATAAAAACAAAACAGATGTTTCAGGATGATATGCATGAAGGTAGGTGAAAATTCCGAAGCGTTTTCCAAACGGCTAATGATTTGCCTATCTTCCTCAGGGAATTAAAATCACCATCTACAGGATATCAAAACATACTGATTACACAATTATCATATACAAATTCAAATGCCAGACTAATCATGGAATGGAATTGTATACAAACAACAACAAATTAATGAGAGTGCCCTAATAGAAAAACACTTACATCATCATATAGAACATCATATATATGGCATTGCTTCCCAATCACTTTCAGAGAACCCCGGGTGGATGTCCAAAATAGCAAGGGGAAAGCATGATTCCCACACTCCCTACAAGACGGCGTAGAAACGATATTTCTATGACTCAAATGGCGTTTGAAAACTACAAATAACCAACGCTGGAAAAACAAAAACAAACAAAGGGAGTAATGAGAAAAGGCCTAAATGAAAAAAATAGGCAGAGGAAAAACCCCCACCAAACACCCAGGTTTCTTAAACTCACCCAAATCGTTCTATAGAAAATCACAGATGGAAAACTCCAAAGTGAACCAGTCTGGTCAGTAGAAAGGAGCTCCTACAGCACCATGCTGTGGAGGGGAATGACGCCATATGCCATCTCAGGCGTCCTTTTATAGGTGTACCCGGATCCGTCCAACCCCTAGGGGCGTCAGCTGATGACGCTGCCCGCAGATGATGTACCGCGTCATCGGAGCGCGTCCCGCCCATTGGGCTGCATCATGTCCTGGACAAACTGCCAGGACCATCATGCAGCAAAGCGGCCCAAGTGCGCATGTGCGACGACCCATCCGAGCGCCATCGCGCTACAGATCCTCAGAGCGCCATCGCGCACCGCACAAAGACGGCCAAGTCACTAGCCTCCCATTCTACTCCAGACCAAGGGGGCGCATGTCCGCTAACCCCACAGCTCCTGAGTGAGAAAATGGCAGGAACACCTCCAGTGCAGAAAAACTGCCTAGAAAGTGGTGATGCCCCGATGGTAAAACCCCCGGCCCAAACAGGACATGACAGAGGGAAAATTGGAAAACCAATAAATCCCAAAGGTCAAACGTCCTAAGAGCCGGTGATGGGGGCCCATGCTGCAAAATGAAATAAATACCAGGGGAGATGAAAAATCCTAGATACCTAAATAGACAAAGTCCAAGGGTCTCACTCATGGGTTACATGAGATCGGCCTGGGGCATAGGATAATTAAAGGAGGGAGCCTGTGTTGATGGGGGGAGCAGAACTACCCATTGACCAAAGGCCCCCAAGCTTAAAAATGGGCCCAGGCCAGGTCTGAGGGCAGACTCCCCCCAAACAACTTAAGGACTAAAACCACTGGCATCATCACCACTGGCGGGGACCAGAAAACCTCCGGACCCACAAGTGGATATATTACCCCCAAAAAGGGTCAAAAATGCCCTCTATCCCTGCCAAAAAGCAGGGAGAGAGAAGCCTCGCAGTTTTTCTGCACTGGAGGTGTTCCTGCCATTTTCTCACTCCGGAGCTGTGGGGTTGGCGGACATGCGCCCCGCTTGGTCCGGAGTGGAATGGGAGGCTAGTGACTTGGCCGTCTTTGTGCTGTGCGCGATGGCGCTCTGAGGATCTGTAGTGCATGCGCGCTTTGCGGTGCGATGACGTGGTCACGCCTCATCGCGCATTTTGCGGTACGCGATGGCGCTCGGATGGGTCGTCGCGCATGCGCACTTGGGCCGCTTTGCTGCATGATGGTCCTGGCAGTTTGTCCAGGACATGATGCAGCCCAATGGGCGGGACGCGCTCCGATGACGCGGTACGCCGTCTGCGGGCAGCGTCATCAGCTGACGCCCCTAGGGGTGGGACAGATCCGGGTACACCTATAAAAGGACGCCTGAGATGGCATATGGCGTCATTCCCCTCCACAGCATGGTGCTGTAGGAGCTCCTTTCTACTGACCAGACTGGTTCACTTTGGAGTTTTCCATCTGTGATTTTCTATAGAACGATTTGGGTGAGTTTAAGAAACCTGGGTGTTTGGTGGGGGTTTTTCCTCTGCCTATTTTTTTCATTTAGGCCTTTTCTCATTACTCCCTTTGTTTGTTTTTGTTTTTCCAGCGTTGGTTATTTGTAGTTTTCCAACGCCATTTGAGTCATAGAAATATTGTTTCTACGCCGTCTTGTAGGGAGTGTGGGAATCATGCTTTCCCCTTGCTATTTTGGACATCCACCCGGGGTTCTCTGAAAGTGATTGGGAAGCAATGCCATATATATGATGTTCTATATGATGATGTAAGTGTTTTTCTATTAGGGCACTCTCATTAATTTGTTGTTGTTTGTATAAAATTCCATTCCATGATTAGTCTGGCATTTGAATTTGTATATGATAATTGTGTAATCAGTATGTTTTGATATCCTGTAGATGGTGATTTTAATTCCCTGAGGAAGATAGGCAAATCATTAGCCGTTTGGAAAACGCATCGGAATTTTCACCTACCTTCATGCATATCATCCGGAAACATCTGTTTTGTTTTTATCTTTGATGTGGAAATGTATATTTGGTTACAAACATTCTATGTCTTTTGTATAATAAATTTATAAAATTTATATAATTTTATTCATTTTTTCTACTATGGTTGCCTTAAAAATCCCATTCCGAGAGGTTCACTGTTCACTATTTTCAGGGATGATGGCAACGGATTTTGTCCTGTGATCTGAGTTCAATTTATTAATTATCGCCTAATCAAAAGCTCCAGATCGCTCATTGTAATTTGGACTTTTTGGACCACATGACAGCCAATCACGGAAACACATGATCTTAAAGTGATTGTTACATAGTAACATAGTAGGTGAGGTTGAAAAAGACAAGTCCACCAAGCCCAACCTATGTGTGTGATTATATGTCAGTATTACATTGTATATCCCTTGTATGTTGTGGTCGATCAGGTGCTTATCTAATCGTTTTTTGAAACTATCGATGCTCCCCGCTGAGACCACCACCTGTGGAAGGGAATTCCACATCCCTGCCGCTCTTACAATAAAGAACCCTCTACATAGTTTAAGGTTAAACCTCTTTTCTTCTAATTTTAACGAGTGGCCACGTGTCTTATTAAACTCCCTTCCGCAAAAATGTTTTATGCCTATTGTGGGGTCACCAGTACGGTATTTGTAAATTGAAATCATATCCCCTCTCAATCACTCCATTTCCAGTACATCCTTCCTGAGGACTGGTACCCAGAACTGGACAGCATACTCTAGGTGCGGCCAGACCAGAGTCTTGTAGAGTGGGAGAATTATCGCTTTATCTCTGTTGTTTATACATTTTTTAATCCATGCCAATATTCTGTTTGCTTTGTTAGCAGCAGCTTGGCATTGCATGCCATTGCTGAGCCTATCATCTACTAGGACCCCCAGGTCCTTTTCCATCCTAGATTCCTCCAGAGGTTCTCCCCCCAGTGTATAGATTGCATTCATACATTTGCCACCCAAATGCATTATTTTACATTTTTTTACATTGAACCTCATTTGCCATATAGTTGCCCACCCCATTAATTTGTTCAGATCTACTTGCAAGGTTTCCACATCCTGCGGAGAAGTTATTGTCCTTCTTAGCTTAGTATCGTCCGCAGATACAGAGATTGAACTGTTTATCCCATCCTCCAGGTCATTTATGAATAAATTAAATAGGATTGGTCCCAGCACAGAGCCCTGGGGAACCCCACTACCCACCCCTAACCATTCCGACTACTCCCCATTTATCACCACCCTCTGAACTCGCCCTTGTAGCCAGTTTTCAATCCGTGGACTCACCCTATGGTCCATGTCAACGGACCTTATTTTGTACAGTAAGCGTTTATGGGGAACTGTGTCAAATGCTTTTGCAAAATCCAGATACACCACATCTACGGGCCTTCCTTTATCTAGATGGCAACTCACCTCCTCATAGAAGGTTAATAGATTGGTTTGGCAAGAACGATTCTTCATGAATCCATGCTGATTACTGCTAATGATAGTGTTTTCATTACTAAAATCTTGTATATAGTCCCTTATCATCCCCTCCAAGAGCTTGTATACTATTAATATTAGGTTAACTGGTCTGTAATTCCCAGGGATGTATTTTGAGCCCTTTTTAAATATTGGTGCTACATTGGCTTTTCTCCAATCTGCTGGTACAATTCCAGTCAGTAGACTGTCAGTAAAAATTAGGTCCCGGTGATATATTAATGTTAAGTTTCCCAAGTCTAATTCTAATTCTGTCCTCTGTTAACCATGAAGGTGCTTCCTGTGATGTGTCATGAGGATAAACACTGCAGTTTTGGTTACTGAAGCCCCCCGATTCCCTCGTGAAGACTGAGGAGAAGAATAAATTCAATACCTTCGCCATCTCCTCACCCTTTGTAACTAGATGTCCTTCCTCATTCTTAATGGGGCTAATATGGTCTGTCCTCCCTTTTTTACTGTTTACATACTTAAATAACTTCTTGGGACTTTTTTTGCTCTCCTCCACTATGTGTCTTTCCTGTTCTATCTTATTGCACCCTTAAATTTCACCCTTAGACGACTTTCACACCAAGCCGCCTATAGCGGCGGTAAAACGCCGCTATTTTTAGCAGCGTTTTACCGTCGGATTTGGGGCGCATTTTGGCCACTAGCGGGCGCTTTTACCCCCGCTAGCGGCCGAGAAAGGGTTAAAACCGCCTGCAATATGCCGCAACAGCAGCGCTTTGCCGGCGGTATTCCAGCGCTTCCCCATTGCTTTCAGTGGGGAGCAGCGGTGGAGCACACCGCTCCTTCACCGCTCCAAAGAAGCTGCTGGCAGGACTTTTCCTGACGTCCTGCCAGCGCACCGCTCCAGTGTGAAAGCCCTCGGGCAATCACACTGCAGACAATGGAGCAGCAGTTTGAGGGCAGATTGCAGGCGCTATTTCTAATGCTATAGCGCCTGCAAAACGCCCTCGGTGTGAAAGGGGTCTTACATTTCTTGTTGCATTCTTTAGAAAGTTTGAATGCTGATGATGATCCCTCAACCTTTTATTTTTTGAAGGCCTTATCTTTTGCTTTTATATGCATTTTTACTCTAGTACTTTTGTTCGCTCTTTTATATTTATTACCCAATGGGATGCATTGGCTAATGCCCTTATTTAATATGCTCTTAAAGCAAACCCATCTCCTCCAAAGATTGTTCTTTGTTCCTAAGATTTTAACCCAATTTATATCTTAATACAATTTATATCTTAAATACAAATTCAATGTATTTGTATTTCCCTTATGTTTCCTATTTGTGTAATTTATACTGAAGCCAATTGACCTGTGATCGCTGTTTACACACACAAATCCCCATGCTGGCGCTCGTGCATGCGATCGCGTGTGGCCACCGGTGATCGAGCAGTGGGAGCGTGCGCGCCCTCTGGTGGCCAAAAATGAGTAGGACGTACCCGTACAGGATTTTGCCAAGGAGACCCATTGTCAGGAAAGACAGGTCCACAGTACCTTTAGAGGTTCTTGGCATACGCACATGCGCACTAACACATTGGCACATAGGCATACGCTCATAAGCACTCGAACATTGGCATACGTGGGTGCGCCAGGCGGGCTATTTAAACTGAGCTTCTGCATAAACTTATTGCTGTTTGGTCAGCAGCTTCTGTGTGTTTTGACCTATTACCTGTGCTGACCTCTGATCTTGATCCGACCTCTTCTCACTAATGCGCTCTGTTTGATACCCCGACTTGTTTTGGACTCCTCTTCTGCCTGCTACTCTGTTTATCTGCCTGAACATTACCGACCCGGCTTGCCTGACCCTGAACCTGCTCATCCAGCCTGTCACGGCTCTTCTCTGCAATGTGCATCTGGATCCAGCTCTAGCTGCAATCCCAACCTGTAACAGCCCTGGTCTGCCTAACCACCACCTGCCTGCCTGCTGGACATTCATCCACGGACAATCAGCAATACAGACTACAGGACTGATCTTAGGCACTCCTACGCCACCGTACTTCTGTGGCTGCTGTCTCACCTTCAGTAACCCACTGGTGTGGTACGAGAGGCCCTCCTCTACACGTCAGGCTCAAGAACGAGGTACGTGACAGCCATTGTGCCACAGTATATCTGCATGACACAGTTGGCAAGTGGTTAACTTGTAAGCAACACGTGTGAAAATAGGCTTGGTCCAGAAGTAGTTAACCCTTTCATGAACAAGTCTTTTTCTATCATTTGTTGCTTGCAAGTTAAAATCTGTATTTTTTGCTAGAAAATTACATAGAACCCCCAAACATTTTATATATATATATATATATATATATATATATATATATATATATATATAGCAGAGAATCTAGAGAATAGCATGGGGGTCATTGCAATATTTTATGTCACACTGTATTTGCACAGTGGTCTTTCAAACGCAATTTTTTAGGAAAAAATAAACTTTCATGAATTAAAAAAACGAATCAGTAAGGTTAGCCCAATTTTTGTTATATAATGTCAAAGATTGTGTTACGCTGAGTAAATAGATACCCAACATGTCATGCTTTGAAATTGCGCACACTCGTGGAATGGCGACAGAGTATGGTACCTAAAAATCTCCATAGGCGGCACATTAAAAAAAAAATAACGGTTGCCAGGTTAGAGTTACATAGGAGGTCTAGTGCTAGAATTATTGCTCTAGCTCTGACAATCGCGGCGATACCTCACATGTGTTAATTGAACACCGTTTACATATGCGGGCGCGACTTACGTGTGCTTTTTCTTTGCTGTGCGAGCTTGCGGGGACGGGGCACTTTAAACATTTTCTTTTTTTACATTGTCACTCAAATGTGATCACTTTTTTTGCTGTCACAAGGAATGTAATCATCTCTTGTGACAGTATTTTTTTTTGTTTTAATTTCTTTTATTGTTATCATTATTCTTTAAAACATTTACAGGATTCAGTCAGATTTAATAACATAATTTCCATCCTACCCAATCCTGCTTCTCTATAGAAACATACAACTTTCCTCTAAATCCCTCCCTGCCACCCTACCCTCCCCTCCTCTGCTCTGTCCCCGGATCTTATATTTCCTACCTCTTTAAACCACTTCCCGCCCGGTCAATAGCAGATTGACGTCCGGGAAGTGGTTCTGTTATCCCGACTGTGCGTCATATGATGTCCTTCAGGATAACATGCCAATGCGCGCCCATGGGGGCACGCATCATGGCGATCGGTGGATCGGTGTGTCAGTCTGAGGCTCAGTGTGTTAGAGCGGAGGCTCTTTACCACGTGATCAGCCGTGTCCTATCACGGCTGATCACGATGTAAACAGGAAAAGCGTTGACTGGCTTTTCCTCACTCGCGTCTGACAGACGCAAGTAGAGGAGAGCCGATCGGCGGCTCTACTGACAGAAGGGGTCTGCGCTGATTGTTTATAAGTGCAGCCCCCCCTCGGATGCCCACACTGGACCACCAGGGAAGCCCCCAGGACCACCAGGGAAGTGGGCAACATGTGGATGGCCAGGTATGTACCCCATGGCCATCCACAGGTACAAATGAATGCCCAATCTGTGCCAATCAGTGCCCACAAATGGGCACTGACTGGCACCATCATGAAACAAATTAAATCAGCATTGTCACACATCAGTGTTACCAGTGCCACCTATCAGTGTCCATCAGTGCCACCATCAGTGTCCAGCAGTGCCACCATCAGTGCCCATCCGTGCCCACCTATTGGTACCCATTAGTGCCCATCCGTGCCACCTATCAGTGCCACCCATAAGTACCCATCAGTGCCACCCATAAGTACCCATCAGTGCCACCCATAAGTGCCCATCAGTGCCGCATACCAGTGCCACCTATCAGTGACCATCAGTGCCACCTATCAGTGCCCATCATCAGTGCCCGTCAGTTCCACCTCATCAGTACCACCTCATTGGTGCCACCTCATCAGTGCCCATCAGTGCCGCCTTATAAGTGCCCGTCAGTGCAGCCGTATCAGTGCCCATCATTGAAGAAGAAAATGTACTTATTTACCAAAAATTTTAACAGAAACAAAGAAAAACTATTTTTTTTCACAATTTTCAGACTTTTTTTATTTATTACACAAAAAATAAAAATCGCAGAGGTGATCAAATACCAAAAGAAAGCTCTATTTGTGGGAACAAAATGATAAAAAAATAGTTTGTGTACAGTGTTGTATGACCGCGCAATTGTCATTCAAAGTGCGACAGCGCTGAAAGCTGAAAATTGGCTTGGGCAGGAAGGTGTCTAAGTGTCTGGTATTGAAGTGGATAATGTACCTATTTGTGAGTTATTCACGCTCCAAGCATTTCTGCAAACTTCATTGTCTGTTTAAATATATGCCAATCCTTCCATTTTTTCTAAAAACCTTCCCAACTCTCCTTCCTCCCCACTAAATCTCAGATACTCCATATTATAAACATCATCTATCCTGTTACTCCAACTCCTCATTGGAGGGCTTTCTGTGTCTTGCCAATATTTGGCTGCATTCAGGGATTTCATATATTGTTTGGCAGGTGTTTTAGTCCGATGGAGTAAACATTCCCACGGGTCTTCTTGGACTTCCTTTTTTTGTTATCTCTTTTATTTCCTGTATTATTTCTCTCCAAAATTGTTTAATTTTGGGACATGTCCATCAAATATGTGACATAGTTCCCCGTTCTCCGCATCCCCTCCAGCAGCCTTGTGAGATCTCCTTTTGGTATTTGTGGGCCTTTCCTGCGGTTATATACCACCGTGCTAAACATTTAAAACTACTTTCTATCATATTACTATCCTGTGATGTTGCAAACACCATACTTATAATTTTTCTCACTTCCAACTCATTCTTCTGTATCCCTAATTCCTCTTCCCATTTTCTGATGTATGGCGGCTTCCCCACCCCATTCTCTTCCATCAAGATTTTATATATTACCGATATCCCCCTTCTCCTTACACCCTCCGTGCATAATTTCTCCATTGGTAACAAATTATCTACAGACCTCACTGGTTGGGGGGAATAATTCAAAGAAGTGTTTTAGGTGGGAATATCGCCACACATCTATCACTATTAAATAATTTTTTTGTTTTAACTCTTTAAATGTGCATAACCTACCCTTCACCATTATGTCCCTTAGTTGAGCATTCTGTTTTTTAATCCAGTTTCCGAACAGATTACTCTTCCCCAGTGGGAAATACTCTGTGTCCTTCAGTGCAATACATGGCGAGTTATATCTCCATTTTTCTTTTTTGTGTATCATATCCCACATCTCTAGTGCTTTCAATTTCCAGATGTACCTAAGGAGTATTGTTTTCCAAGTTTTAAAATATGCTTGTGGGAGAGGGATCGGCAGCATCTGAAATTGGTACATGATCTTTGGCAATAGACTAATTTTAACTATATTAATTCTCCCCAACCAAGACACTTGTCTTGATGCTATCTTGGTTAAATCCTTCTTAATTTCGTTCAGCAATGGCAGGAAGTTTGATTGGTACAACGTATTCCTATGTGCTGTAATCTTAACTCCTAGATATTTAAACTCTTTCTCTCTCCAAATAAATGGGAACTCCTCCTGATATATCAGTGCCTCCTCTAGGGGGACCCCCATATTCAGGACTTTGTCAGGTTTATTTTAACCACTTCAGCCCCGGACCAATTTGCAGCCAAAGGACCAGGCCCCTTTTTGCGATTCGGCACTGCGTCGCTCTAACTGACAATTGCGCGGTCGTGCGACGTGGCTCCCAAACAAAATTGGTGTCCTTTTTTTCCACAAATAGAGCTTTCTTTTGGTGGTATTTGATCGCCCTGCGGTTTTTATTTTTTGCGCTATAAACAAAAATAGAGCGACAATTTTGAAAAAAAATGCAATATTTTTTGCTTTTTGCTATAATAAATATCCCAAAAAATATATAAAAAAACATTTTTTTTCCTCAGTTTAGGCGATACGCATTCTTCTACATATTTTTGGTAAAAAAAGTCGCAATTAGCGATTATTGATTGGTTTGCGCAAAAGTTATAGCGTTTACAAAATAGGGGATAGTTTTATAGCATTTTTATTAATATTTTTTTTTTTTTTTTACTAGTAATGGCGGCGATCAGCGATTTTTATTGTGACTGCGACATTATGACGGACACATTTTTGGGACCAATGTCATTTATACAGAAATCAGCAGTGATGTAAGTAACTGAGTTAAAATAAACTGAGTTATGTAACGCAGTTACTTTAGAGGGTAACGAGTAATCTAACTGATTACTTTTCCCCTCATGGTAACTCAGTTCCCATTACTTTGGCTTAGTTACCCCAATTACATCTACCGCCACAAGATGGCAGTAGTGTAATTCCGGTGTCCTGCCGAAAAAGTTCCCCCGCCGGATAAGGACCCCCTGTACTGCGCAGGCGCAGGGCTTGCACAGTACGAAGGACTACGGAGCTTCCGAAAATTGCCGAACCTAAACAGCTCTGAGTGAACTCTACACTGCGCAGGTGCAGTTAACATGTAATTGTACGAGGCGATGCCGCACGCTCCTGATGCTCGTGCTACTCTGCAAGGGGCGTCTATCGTGTAAGTAAGGGGCGGGTCTAGTATTACTGTAACCAAGGGGCGCATTTATTATTATTGTTATATATTGAGCTCTGCCCATTAATTTAACATTCGCCCTCTTCTGTAGCCATCCGCCCCTTACACGATATAATAATAATAAACCCGCCCCTTGCTTACACGCTATAACAGATCTGCCCCTTGGTTAGAGTAATAATAGAGCAGCCCCTTGGTTACACGATATATAACTATAAAAATAAATGCGCCCCTTGGTTACAGTAATACTAGACCCGCCCCTTAGTTACACGTATAGAATATTTAAAAAAAAGTCAGTTACTTTGCTGCGTAACTAATTACTTTTCCAATGTAGTAACTGAGTTACTAACGCAATTACTTTTTGGGAGAAGTAATTTGTAACTTAACTAATTACTTTTTTAAAAGTAAGATGACCAACACTGGAAATCAGTGCTATTTAAATGCACTGATTCCTATGTAAATGACACTGGCAGTGCAGGAGTTAACCACTAGGGGGCGGGGAGGAGTTAGTGTGACGTGTGTGTGTGTTTTTTTTTACAGTAGGGGGCGTGGCTGACGTCTGACGTCACTGATCGGCTTTCCTGATGACAGGGAACAGCTGATCAGTGACAGGCAGTGTAGGAAGCACGGGGAGAGGTTTGTTTACACAGACCTCTCCCCATTCATCAGCTCTGTGACCCGATCACGGGACACCAGCAGCGATCGGGTCCGCTGGTCCTGCGGTCGCGGTCACGGACCTCCCGACCGGGTCGCGAGCGCGCCGCCGCGCCATTCTGCCGACGTAAATGTGCAGGAGGCTGTCGGGAAGCGGTTAAAGTTCCTATTATTTGATTTCCTGTTCCTGACCTGGCTTGACCTGTCTTGTCTGCATCCCTGGCTTTGACCCTTTGTTGGATTTAATATTTCTGCGGTTCGCTTCCTGTTTTCCTGCAAGCCAGATTGCCAAAGTTGGAATGAAGCAAGCTTTGTATTCAGAAGCAATGGCTTGGCTCAGGCCCACCTGCGGTGAAGACGACTCCAGGCTAGAGACACTGCCCCTGAGTGGAGAGTGCAGTGTACTTCCTGGATCACCTTTTCTGGTGTTCATTGGGTGCGAAGCAAGGGGGGGGGGGATTTGAATGAGTGGGCGTGTATGTCTGAATGGAAGGGACACACACACAAGAAGGACAGTCTCTCTGTGTCTGTAGGCTGGTTGAGCATGTCATGAAGATGTCTCTCTGCTAAGCGGCCATCTTTGAGGCCTACGTTGGAGTTGAGGCCTATGCCACATGGACCTTTACTGCGAGGATCGCGTTAAGTAGATCATTATATTGTATTCTAACTGTATAGTATTTCATCGTATTGTAGCCTTGCTGTATTTTATGTATTTGTGTAACCCCCTTTTAAGACACGTTAGCTTTCTTATTTCCTTGGGAAATAAATACGATTTGATTATTCCTAGCCGTGTGTTTGGTTTCATAACTAAATGTATTATTGTGATACTAACAGTAGCATGCGCTCATAGTTTTAACAGACTGACTAATCTACAGGGACTAGGCAAAGTAAAGAGTACATAGATGAGATAATATCTAGATTGTAGTGATATATCGTTTTCTACAATTATTATCGAATTCTACATTTGGCACCGCAGATCTCGAGATTTAAACGTGCAGAATATCGTTTTTTTTTTTTTCTGCATTGGATTCACAAACCTAAGGCATTTCTCTTTGTTTCGAGTCTCGTTAACACAAATCCTCAAACATCTAAAACGGAAAATCGTCTCTAGTGTGGACAAGATTGGCGCTGGCCCGCGAATTCTGAAACCACGCTTGGATGGTCATGAAAATTCTGTGAAAGATCTCATCGGTGAAGCGGACGCGTAGAACCCGGTGAGAGCTGTGGCTGATATATGTATGTATGTTAAATGTTTGTAAGTTTGGCCGGTAACCAGTCACTGTGACTGGCGAGTAAAAGGGAATGATCACCCCTTGGGTTATATTATATAATCGATAAATTGACAGGACAAACCACACAGCACTGAGGAAAAAGTGGGAATATATATTTTTATTTTATATATATATTTTTTTTATTATTATTTTTTTTTACCCATGTGAGTGTGAAATAGCTCTCTGTTCCAATAGGAGTTCAATGTGGCCTGCAATTTAAGAGTGTCTTTTCTGGAAAAGTTCGTAGTTTAACCACTTGACCACTGGGCAGTTAAACCCCCTTCCTAACCAGACCAATTTTCAGCTTTCGGTGCTCTCACATTTTGAATGACAAGTACTCCGTCATGCAACACTGTACCCAAATGAATTTTGTGTCCTTTTTTTCACACAAACAGAGCTTTCTTTTGGTGGTATTTAATCACCGCTGGGTTTTTTATTTTTTGCGCTATAAATAAAAAAATACTGAAAGTTCGGTAAAAAATAAAAATAAAATTCTTTGTTTCTATTAAAAATTATTGCAGAGTATTGGCGAGTATTGGCAGAGTATTAGCGAGTATTGGCAGAGTATTGGCGAGTATTGGCGAGTATTGGCAAGTATTGGCAGTGTATTACAGTGTTGCACAGTGTTGGTAGAGTATTGCACAGTGGTGGCAGAGCATTGCACAGTGGTTGCAGAGCATTGCACAGTGGTGGCAGAGCATTGCACAGTGGTGGCAGAGCATTGCACAGTGGTTGCAGAGCATTGCACAGTGGTGGCAGAGCATTGCACAGTGGTTGGTTGCAGAGCATTGCACAGTGGTGGCAGAGCATTGCACAGTGGTTGGTTGCAGAGCATTGCACAGGTGTTGGTTGCAGAGCATTGCACAGTGGTGGCAGAGCATTGCACAGTGGTTGGTTGCAGAGCATTGCACAGTGGTGGCAGAGCATTGCACAGTGGTGGCAGAGCATGGCAGAGCATTGCACAGCGGTGGCAGTGTATTGACCAGCGCTGTGGGCACTACACATCCAGCCCACAGCGCTGGTCCCGTCTCTCCCCCTCTCCGCTTCTCTCCTCTCTGTACCGATCGGTACAGAGAGGGGAGGGAGGAACCGGCGTTATGACGTGACGCCGGTTTGTGTGCATGTGATCGCTCCGTCATTTGACGGAGCGATCACGTGGTAAACGGCCGCTATCAGCGGCTGTTTACCGTGATGCGCCGGGTCCTCGGGACCCGGCGGTCACGGATGTTCCCGAGTGCGCGCCCCAGGGGGCACGCGGGAGCAAGTTTCTGGGAGGACGTCCGTAGGACGTCCACTCAGGGAAACCTGACCGCACTGTAGCCGTCTTTCGACTATAGCGCGGTCGGCATGTGGTTAAACGGATTTTTGTATATTTTTTTTTTTTTGGTTTTGTTTGTTGGTCTTCTGTGTGGAACTACAGGTGAAAAACTAGACTTTAAACAGCTTTTATCTGAGTCTCTGTGGGGGGTTGCTTATCTGTTTGTTCATCTGTGTGTGTATTGTCTGATCAACTGTTCAGTGTAGCTAGTTGCAGATTAGCATATCAATGGAGATCCTTGAAGAGTTTCTTCAAAAAAATGCTTGTATCCAATTCGGCAGTGTATCTCAGGGTGCTTTAACATACCAGTTTAGCAACCTATTGAAACAATGCAATACTCATAATGATGCCATAACGTTTAAAAAAAATTCAAAAAAAGGCAGGAAACAGAGATTAGCAAATTTGGTGTGCATGCTTTTAAAAATGAGAGATATTTCTGAACGGAAGGAATTAGAATGGATAGATGAAAGTAAGCAATTCATGCAGCAGCTACAAAATATAACAAAAGACATATTAATTAGGGTTGAAAATGCAGATGCACAAGCGCGTAATCAGATTGAACAATTAGTGATGGAAAAAGGCGAATTGGAACAGAGATTACATGAATTAGATAAAACGTGTGAGTTAAGAGAAGGTTGCATCGTTTTTTTTGAATAGGAGGGAGGCTGAAAACTTGCAGGTTATCACACTGCTTAAGAAAGAATTGCAGGAGGCACAGGCAGCCATAAGGGATTTATCCTCCAAACATACAATAGCCGAAGATGCAATGGTGGAGGTACCCTCCGCACATGCTCAGTGTGCAAAAATACAAGTGGAACATGAGGAAAACCCGTATACTATTGTTGCTGCAAATTATATTACTATGATGGGAATCGATGTTGGAGACGTAAATACAAGCGTGATAACTGCGCTTGAAATTGATTCAGGAATTGTATCGCTTGCGTCTATCTAGCAAGGTTACTCTGTGGTATAACAAGGAAGCTGAGACTTCTGCAGTGTATAGATGTGCGTTTTACTAACAAAAAAACTGCTGTACAAAACTATTACAATCTTAGGAATACAATACAAGACTGACAGATATCTATAACAAGCAAAAATGCCTAGAAAAATAGAACAGCCTAAAGTCTAACAGTACAAATACATTTAAAAGGGTTACTTAACTTCTGTTACTGAATGTTCATGATCTCCAATTGGCAATATTTCTTCTTAGAGACCAGGTTCTGTTCTTGTATCATGAGCGGCTTCTTCTGATCTTCAAAGCATGATGATGTGTGTCCTGATGTTACAGCATGATGTTCCCGTCTCTCTGTGTCTCTACCCATCCATTTTATACCCCTGTTTGTTGCAACCCACTAACAATCATTCTTTTCAGGTTGAGAGACTCTCCAAACCTGTTTACTGTAGCTGAGGAGACAATGGGCTAAACTAACCATTGTCTCCTCAAACGAAATCCTGTCATCAATATAACAGTCATTGTTTTTCAGGTTGAGAGACCCTCCAAACCTGTTTACTGTAGCTGACGAGACAATGGACTGTTGCTAGCTATCTAACACCATTGTATGAAAACAGCATTTGTTTGAGAATTCTACTCAAACCAGAGAATCTGATCAACTAAACTTGTAATTTCTCCCATGTAATGTTAGGTCTGATGTATAAAAAATCATATTTTAACAAACGCAACACATTCCGCCCTAGATTTTTTTTTCTTTCAGACTCCATATCATTACTAATAAAACTCATTCTAAACATTAATTTTCCTTGAATGCAACCCCTCCAATTTCTGTCATTGAGAAGATGTTTCAGTCTTTTAACTTTAAAAAAAAAAGTTCATTAGAAAGTCCATCCTAGGGACTGTACTATGTCTGCAGTCCATAAAGTTCTGTAGAAACAAGTTCAGGTATGTAATACATCAAAGGCCTTGCTCTCCACAGCTCTTGCGATCTTTCTTCATTCTTTCCATCTTGTAATCACTTTTCTCTGGTCTTCCTATGGATCAAATCGGAGATAGCCTGTGGAGTGGAAAACAAAGCGGATTATCTGTTCCCTCTAATAATACATAAACAGTAGATCCAGGCCCTTCAGCTACGATCTCTCCTCTAAATGGCTTCTTGCCTGGATATCTGACTAACACTTTGCCCCCTGCCTGTACCCACTTCTGACCCTCCCAAAGAACATCAATAGGGAGGAGAGGAAATATACTGATATTTCCCAGAAGATCACTGCTGTTTATTTTGGAAGGTTTTATGTTATGTAGCCTCACTTTCCACTCTTGCTGAGAAGTATCCACTAACCAGTCAGAGTCCCAGCCACTGTCTTGAAGCTCATCTGCCAATGCAAATATAACTTCAAACCTTCCTGCCAGATTCCCTCTCATTCCTAGATAGGCTTCAGCTTCAGATACGTCACTCTTGGTTTCTATGTCATGGGAAGCAGTAACATGGTATCTGTTAAGCCCTGTTTTTTTCGGGAACCTTACATAAATACTGAACTCTGCACTCCAGCTGTGGAATCTGTGCCCCAGCCCCTACCATCCTCTCATATGGTGTGCTTTTGGCTATTGGCCTAGAATTTAACAACATGACTGCGTGTGTGAGGACCCGATCCCACCCCCTTAGTGTATGTGTGGGTGTAAGTTTGCGTATCTGGTCCTTCAATAGCCCGTTGTATCTTTCAATCAAACCAGCTGCCTGTGGATGGTATGGGATGTGGCACAACCAGTACACTCCAGAATCTTTGGCCCACTGCTGTACTGTTGATCCGGTGAAGTGTGAGCCGTTATCACTTTGGACTTGCTTGGGACAACCATAAGCAACGACAAGTTTCTGTAGCAGTTGAAGCGTTGCAGCTTGATCTGCACGTTTGCAAGGATGAACAAGCATAAGTCCTGAATAGGTGTCCACTGCAGTGCAACAATATCTCAGTCCATTGTTTCCCCGGGGCAGGGGACCGATGAAGTCAATCTGCCATATCTCTGCAGGCCTCTCACCCCTCTTAATTGACCCGGTGGAGTACTTTTGTAATGGCCATTGTCGCACTTCTCCACACACTGTACAGTTCCCTATTACAGTCTTTATCATGTCCATGGATATAGGCAAGCCTCTCTGCTGTGCCCATTCATATGTTGCTTTCTGACCCAAATGTCCAGATTGCTTGTGGGCCCAGTTGGCCAAGTTCATCAAGACAGGATCAATTGGCACAACTGCCTTCACTTTGGCGATTTCATCTGCAACTCTGTTATAGTTCTCAAAGTCTGGGACTAGGGGCACATGTGCATCAACATGCCCCACTTTTATGGTGCGCGAGTGAGCTTCCTTCCAGATGTAGTCCCAGACTTCCTTGCCTCCCCACACCACCTTTCCATGAATCATCCATTCATTGGACTTCCACGTGGGCATCCAAGTTGTCAGTCCTTTAAAAACCGCCCAGCTGTCAGTGTAGATAGTGAGATGGGAAGAAGGATCCTCCTGAAGCGTCATCACTACAGCTTTCAACTCTGCATACTGGCTGGACCCTCCAATTCCGGTCTCCTGCAGGACTGTGTCTGTACTTGGGTTGTAGGCTGCTACTGTCCATTTACGCCCAGACGAGGCGACTATGGCTGAACCATCAGTGAACCATGCTGACTGCTTCATGTCTTCTGACAGAGACTCAAAGGGTGGAGCCTCTTGAATGGGGGATGACTGCAGCACAGGAATTTCTTCTTCTGGCTGGGTGCTGGTAAAAGTAACAAGCCCTGCCAACTGTTTTGAAATGTCTCTAACATCCCCAGCAGCAATACCCCCTCTTTCTTGAAGGTACCACTTCCATTTCATCAGTGTCTGGTTCTGAGCTACAGCTGCTCTAGTGATCAGTCCATTATCTCTCACCCATCCTGCTATTGGCAATGCAGTATGGATGGTGACTGTGTCCTTTCCTGTAATGGGCTCTACATGTTGAAGTGCTGTGTAGGCCCCAAACAGGTACTTCTCTAGGGGCGTGTATCTCTTCTGTGTCCCTGTCAGTTGTTTGGACCAAAATCCAATGGGTATTGCTCTTAGTCCTTTCTTTTCATTTGGCTGCCACAGACTCCAAGATATGGTACCATTCTGCTCCACTACATCCAGCTGAAATGGTACTCCTTGTCTCACGGGTCCTAATCCCTGATGCTGCAAAATAGCTTCTTTAGCAGCCAGGAATGCAGTCCGCTGCTCTGAACCCCATGAGAACTCAGTCTTTTTTCCGGGTGACATTATATATAGGCCTCAGAATCAGTCCAAGATGTGGGATGAACGATCTCCAGAACCCCACAACTCCAATGAACTTCTGTGCCTCCTTTTTGGTAGTAGGGGGCGACAGCGCCTGGATAGTTTGCACAACTGTCTCTGGAATTTTCCTCTGTTGCCCAGTCCACATCATTCCTAGGAATTTCACCTCTGTGGTAGGTCCTTGGACTTTGTCTCTGTTGATAGCCCACCCTCTGTTCTCCATGTGATGTATCAGCAGGTGCAGTGCTTCAGTTACATTTTCTTTTGTTCCAGAGATCATGATGTCATCAATGTAGTGAAACACAGCGACTTTCAAATTCAGGGTGCTTAAATCTCGGGCAATCAGTCCATGACAAATCGTTGGAGAATGAAGATAGCCTTGCGGAAGGACAGTGAAAGTGTACTGGCGGCCGTCCCACACCATAGCAAACTGGTCTTGACACTCTGGGTCTATTAAAATCGAAAAGAAAGCATTAGCCAGGTCTATCACAGCATGATATTCTCCTGCATCTTTAGCAATTTTTTCAACAATTGAGATCATATCTGGTACAGCTGACTTCAATGGAGGTGCCACTTTGTTTAGACCTCTGTAATCCACAGTCATTCTATATGTCCCATCAGGCTTTTTTACTGGGAACACCGGAGACGAGAAAAGACTTACAGCAGGTCTAAGGATCCCTACTCTCAATAGTTCTTGAATAGTCTCCCCAATTTCTTTGTGGCCTCCAGGAAGTCTGTACTGCTTGAGACAGACTGGCTTCTCTGGTGGAGGAATGTAGACAGGGGTCCATTTCGCATGACCTCTGACCACAGCCTTCACCGCCCTTACCAGATACGCTTTATCAGGATACCCAAATGTGAATGTACCTCTTTCAGTCTGAATTGACTGACCTTGAAGTACATCCATCCCCAGAATATTTTCGGGTAACTCTGATACCAAAACATTCGTCATAAATCCTGATCCTTTGCCAATAGCCAATTTCACTCGTATCCTAACTGCTGGTGTAGTTTGCCCTCCCAAACCTTCTACATAAATCAATTCTCCTTTGTGATGGGAAGGATTTCCTTGCAAAAGTGTAACTTCGGCTCCGCTATCAACTAAAGCCATTACATGTGTGGGAGAAGATGACTTTCCCCACCATACAGTGACAGGTGCATATGGGCGTCGGTCTCCTGCTGTCACTGCCCTCACGGCTATTACAGGAGACTCACCTTCCCTTCATAAAGGATAAGGAACCTCCCAATCCCCTTTTCTGATTCTCTCTAACTCCTCCCCAGGATAAAGGGATTTGGGTTTGTGTTCACGTTCAGTTTTGGGAATTGGTTTGGGGCTAACAGGAGGTGTCTGTTCTGTTTCCTCTAAGTCTAGGCTGATGTTATCTTCAGTAGTGTTTCTAACCCTGACAGTTTTACCTACTAAATCTTTCCACCTCTTCAGCATTTCTGCAGTAGAAATGCCATCTATCTCATCTTTAGGTACTCCTGCCTTTAATAGGTCCACCCACATTTCTTTCCTAGAAATAACTAGCCTGGTTTTCTCTTCACCTCCTGTCTTCTCTACCCCATTCCCTTTCTTCTCTGTTCTTTTCTGCTTGTATTCTTCCTGTCTGGCCTTGACCTTATCTACTGCCCTGACAGGTTTTGTTCTAGTCTCCTCTAGCTCCCCCAACTGGCTTAAAAGGGTTGTAGCTTCATGAATCTTGCTGTTTAATCCCAGGCCTCCCAACAAGGACAATAAGGGAGCCCTGAGATTAAATGGCGCAGACTTCATCAGCTTAGAGCGCAGAGCAGACGTAAAGGGTTCCATATCTGGACCCATCCATTCTGGAAACGTATTTAATCCGGTTATACAACCCATCTCACGTAACCTGGAAATACCCTCTGCTATTGATCTCCAGGAGTAGGTATTTTCCAGGTCAGTAGGACTAGAGTATACTCGGACTATTCCATCTCTCACGAGGTCTAACAGTGAAAAATTCACGCTAAACTCTCGGGCTTTTCGCATTGCCTGACGCAATTGTGGATCATGGGTTAACACTCCCATAGTCACTGCTTCCTTACCTGACAAAACAACACTGTCTGCTCCTTCATCCCATAAGCGTAGGAGCCAACTCACTAGAGGTTCCCCAGACCTTTGTTTGTATTGTTTTGCCAGCTCATGGAGTTCAGTTTGTGTAAACTCCCGTACTTCTTCAAATTCAACATCTCTGGGGTTGCGATAATGCACCTCCCCATCTGCCATATCCTCTCTATCATGTTGCCGTTTCCTATGCTTAGTAATGAGAGGTCTGGCATACTTTTTCTTTCGCACTAGCAGATCATCATGCGAAACATCAAACTCTATCTCCTCATCCTCACTATCATTTGAGGAGAGCACATCCTCACAGTCCCAATTTTGGGATGTGACAATGGCACGTACCCTGGCTTTACTAACAGGTTTACGGCCCTTCCTCTTCCTTAAGGCATTAATTGATTTGGTCATGAGGGCTGCACACCGCTCTTGCAAATCATCAGCCCGACTAGCAGTTGAACGTACACACTCTGAAGCAACTGCTAGCTGGTCTTTTAATACCTTAACTTCTGCCTCTGCCTTCTCCCTTCTATGTGATTCGATGTAAAATGCATGAAGAAAATGCCATCCTACTGTGGACACTGTCTTCTTCTCTTTTTTACTTAAATCCAACCCCTTAAGGCTAAAATCTACAAAATGATCTGAGACTTTATCACCCCAAGTCAGCTTCAAGGGAGAAGCATACTTCACAATTTCTTTAGCAAGAGGCTCCCACTCATTGTCTCTGGCCCAGATAGGTAAGCTGCACACTTCCTTCTGGTCACCAGAACCCTCTACAGCCTTGCTTTTCCTAAACAGCTTACGCAGCATTTTACCTAGCACAAGCTACACACTACAGAAAAAACAGCTCTGCTTCAATTGAACTATAGCACAGTCACGGCTAGCCCCCAAATGTATATCTCGGGCGAGCCCCCAAATGTATTGCTTGCGTCTATCTAGCAAGGTTACTCTGTGGTATAACAAGGAAGCTGAGACTTCTGCAGTGTATAGATGTGCGTTTTACTAACAAAAAAACTGCTGTACAAAACTATTACAATCTTAGGAATACAATACAAGACTGACAGATATCTATAACAAGCAAAAATGCCTAGAAAAATAGAACAGCCTAAAGTCTAACAGTACAAATACATTTAAAAGGGTTACTTAACTTCTGTTACTGAATGTTCATGATCTCCAATTGGCAATATTTCTTCTTAGAGACCAGGTTCTGTTCTTGTATCATGAGCGGCTTCTTCTGATCTTCAAAGCATGATGATGTGTGTCCTGATGTTACAGCATGATGTTCCCGTCTCTCTGTGTCTCTACCCATCCATTTTATACCCCTGTTTGTTGCAACCCACTAACAATCATTCTTTTCAGGTTGAGAGACTCTCCAAACCTGTTTACTGTAGCTGAGGAGACAATGGGCTAAACTAACCATTGTCTCCTCAAACGAAATCCTGTCATCAATATAACAGTCATTGTTTTTCAGGTTGAGAGACCCTCCAAACCTGTTTACTGTAGCTGACGAGACAATGGACTGTTGCTAGCTATCTAACACCATTGTATGAAAACAGCATTTGTTTGAGAATTCTACTCAAACCAGAGAATCTGATCAACTAAACTTGTAATTTCTCCCATGTAATGTTAGGTCTGATGTATAAAAAATCATATTTTAACAAACGCAACACAGGAATTGAAATAGAAACTTCTAATGACTCCTCAGACGATGAAAGTGTAAAGTCTGTTAATTTCAATCACAGTAATATTATCCAGCAATGTGAATTTCCAGCACAAGATGTTAAAAAAAGGGCCTATGCAGGGGAACCAGAGCTAAAATGTTGTTTGTGTAAAAGGGGAGGTCACATCGCAAAGTATTGTTGGGCGAATAACGATATCAAAAAAAGATCATACCTGAAAACGACCCCAAAGCAGTATGAATGTTATTCGGCCAGGTGGGGTAGCAATCCAAAGCATGGAGCCGATAGTAAGCAAACCCAATTCCCCGTTAAGACCAAATTACGGAGTCTACAAACTGAAAAGCAATATGTAGGACAGTTGCATAAAATCAAAATGGAGGTAGCCGCATGGTTATTCAAACATAGCACTGGGGGAAGCAATGCTAGCAGCACTTAGTCAGCTGCAAGTATGTTAAAAATACTCTGATCAAAGTTTCCTTCCTATGAATAAGGTTTTAAGTATTTTTGTAATTTTTTTTTATAAGGTTTAATGTTTCATTAATTTTATGAATATTTTTTTAGTTTTTTTTAATTTACTTTATTATTACATTTTTTTTTTCATTAATTTTTTTCAATTTTTTTTTAATTTTTCATTTTTAATGTTTTTATTTTTTATTTTTTTTATTATGAATTATTTTTTTCATATTTTGTTTTTTTTTATTAATTTTTTTTCAATTTTTCACTTTTCAATTTTTTTATTCATTTTTGTTTTAGTTTTAATGTTTGTAATTTTTATTTTTTTAGTCTAGTTGTTTATACTACAACTCGGGTGCATATAGACAATAAACTGTTAATGCATATAATTAGTGCCTATATGGAATAGAATTAAAATAAATTGAAATGTCCACAGTGCATGAACACACTTCAAATGAACAAATGTCCCAATATGGTAAACGGGTGTGAATATCAAATACGGGTGAGCACCGAAAAATGACTTGAACTGGATCCTCTTTCAGTATTCAGATCGATATCAGAAAACAGATGTATGCTTACCAAAGCAAGTGGACTCCCTGTCAGCGACAGGGAAGTCAAACAAGCCTGTAGTATCCAGACACCGATGGATGGAACATCACTGGCACGAACCGATGTAATCCGTGGACTTCCCGCTGGGAGATGATGGAACCGGACCTCCAGGACCCAAAGATAGAAATTGGTACACGGCTACGAAAGCAGGACCACGAACTCCAATCGGTCAGACCGGACAGCAGGCAGGGTATGAGAACTGATGGCCAGAGACCACTAGGGATGAGGTCAAGGCTCTCATATGGTGTTTGTCAAAGGCCAGATGCAGAGTGCCAGGCTCGAACATCCGATTCACATGGTGCAAGTCTGAGAATGGAAGAGCTGCCAATCATTGGCAGCCCCTCCATTCTCAGACTTGCACCATGTGAATCGGATGTTCGAGCCTGGCACTCTGCATCTGGCCTTTGACAAACACCATATGAGAGCCTTGACCTCATCCCTAGTGGTCTCTGGCCATCAGTTCTCATACCCTGCCTGCTGTCCGGTCTGACCGATTGGAGTTCGTGGTCCTGCTTTCGTAGCCGTTAGGGATGAGCCGAACACCCCGGGTTCGGTTCGAACCAGAACCTTCGAACGGACCGAAAGTTCGCGCGAATTTTCGAACCCTATACGTTATAATGGACGCGAACGTTCGAAATCAAAAGTGCTAATTACAACGGCCAATATGCATGTTAATGTCATAAAACAGGTTTGGGGACCCGGGTCCTGCCCCAGGGGACATATATCAATGCAAAAAGAACTTTTAAAAACTAACGTTTTTTCGGGAGCAGTCATTTTAATGATGCATAAAGTGAAAAAAAAAAAGTGAAATTTTCCTTTAAATATGGTACCTGGGGGGTGTCTAAAGTATGCCTGTGAAGTGGCATGTGTTTCCCGTGTTTAGAACTGTCCTTGCACAAAATGACATTTGTAAAGGAAAAAAAGAAGCCATTTAAAACCACTTGCGGCTTTAGGTTTGTTCTTAAGTAGAATCTGAACAGGTACATTATGAAGTGTAGCTCCATCCCAAAAAAATCTATTTTTAAGCTTTTTGGAGAACATAGGGAGGGGTTATCACCCCTGTAACATTTGCTGTCTTTGCACATCTGTTCAGAACATGTCACCTCACTTTCCGTCCCAATGACAAATGTTTTTGGAAAAGTGGGGTTTTAATTGAAACAAGGATTGGTGATAAAGTATCAGTAGAGAGGAGATACCTTTTTCCCAAATTAAATCTAACAGGATAGAATTTCCCTTCCTAGGGGTAGATTTCCTCTCACTTCCTGTTTTCTCTTTCCATTTGCAAGTAGGAGTCGTTTGTAAGTTGGATGTTTGAAAGTAGGGGCCTGGCGTATATACTCTGCAGAAATTTGCCCTATTAGATGTTGGTGTAGCCACAAGACTGGTGGGCACAGGAATGGGCCCTGCTATGAGTTAATAGATCAAGATTTGTAATTGCATGCACCTGTTGAACAGGGCAGAAAAATTGGGGGTGGTGGTGGTGGTGGACGGTGTTGCCACAAGACTGTAAGCTCTCACAGTTACTCTTGGTGGGCGCAGGAATGGGCCCTGCTGTGAGTTATTAGATCAAGATTTGTAATTGCAAGCACCTGATGAACAGGGCAGAAAAATTGGGCCTTTGGCAGTGGTGGTGGACGGTGTTGCCACAAGACTGTAGGCCCTCATAGTTACTCTTGGTGGGCGCAGGAATGGGCCCTGCTGTGAGTTATTAGATCAAGATTTGTAATTGCAAGCACCTGATGAACAGGGCAGAAAAACTGGGCCTTTGGCGGTGGTGGTGGACGGTGTTGCCACAAGACTGTAGGCCCTCACAGTTACTCTTGGTGGGCGCAGGAATGGGCCCTGTTGTGAGTTATTAGATCAAGATTTGTAATTGCAAGCACCTGATGAACAGGGCAGAAAAATTGGGCCTTTGGCGGTGGTGGTGGACGGTGTTGCCACAAGACTGCAGGCCCTCATAGTTACTCTTGGTGGGCGCAGGAATGGGCCCTGCTGTGAACTATTAGATCAAGATTTGTAATTACCCGCCCCTGTTAAACAGGGGCTGAAAAATTGTGCCTTAGGCACTGGTGCTGGTGCCACAACACTGCAACCCCTCACAGAGACTGTACTTGGAGCACAGCAGTCACACGTGTTGCGAAGCATTTTTTTAAAAAATTGGAAGTACACGCCCCTGTTAAACAGGGGCTGAAAAATTGTGCCTTAGGCACTGGTGCTGGTGCCACAACACTGCAACCCGGCCCTCACAGATACTGTACTTGGAGCACAGCAGTCACACGTGTTGCGAAGCATTTTTTTAAAAAATTGGAAGTACACGCCCCTGTTAAACAGGGGCTGAAAAATTGTGCCTTAGGCACTGGTGTGGTGGCATGGATCATTGAGGAGGAGGAAGAGGATAGTCAGTGAACATAAGAGGACAGTCACTCAGCATCAGCATAGGCAGTCTTGAAGGGATGTGACATTAAAAATTATTCGGTTATATCCGCCTCAGGTGCCTGGTAGCTGGTGGTGATCCAAGACTGATTCATTTTGATGAATGTCAGTCGATCAACCGAGGCGGTGGACAGGCGCACCCTATGATCAGTCACAAATCCTCCAGCAGCACTGAATGTGCGTTCGGAAAGAACGCTGGAGGCAGGACAGGCCAGTAGCTCAATTGCATACTGTGCAAGCTCTGGCCAGTGATCCATCCTCAGGACCCAGTAAGCCAGAGGATTTTCGGTGGGAAAGGTGTCCAAGTCTGACCTTGCCCCAAGGTATTCCTGCACCATGTATATCAGACGCTGGCGATGGTTGCTGGAACCGATCATACCTTGGGGCTGCGGACTAAAAAATTGTCTGAACGCATCGGTCAGACGTCCACCTTCCCCACCGCTCCTTCTGCCACTGACCGAAGCCTCAGCAACTCGTCGCCCAGGACCAGGAGTTTGTAGCCTCCCAGTTTCTGGGAACGCGTTGCACAGACCTTTCTGCAAGGCCTCCCTGAGATGTCTCATCCTCTGCTCCCTCTGCGACGGCAAGATAAGGTCCGCAACCTTACCCTTGTACCGCGGATCAAGGAGAGTGGCCAGCCAGTAATGGTCCCTCTCCTTGATCCGAAGAACACGAGGATCCTTCCGCAGGCTTTGCAGGATCAGGGAGGCCATGCAGCGTAGGTTAGCTGAGGCATTCGGTCCGGAGTCTTCTGGGTCACTGAGGATGACATGATCGCCAGCCACCTCCTCCCAGCCACGTACAAGTCCACTGGTTTGTTGGGACTGTACATCATCCCTAAAAGACTGCTGCTGCTGATGCTGAGTGCCAGGCTCCACCTCCATGCTCACACAATCCTCCTCCTCCTCCTCCTCCTCCTCATCCTCTTCCTGTGTGATGGGTGGGACAGAAGGAACACTGTCCGGATAAAGGGGGCCTTGAGAGGCAAGGAAGTCCTCCTCTTCCTGCCTCTGTTCTGCCTCAAGTGCCCTGTCCATTATCCCACGCAGCGTATGCTCCAACAGGTGGACAAGAGGGACAGTGTCACTGATGCATGCACTGTCACTGCTCACCATCCTCGTGGCCTCCTCAAATGGTGAGAGGACAGTGCATGCATCCCTGATCATGCTCCACTGACGTGGGGAAAAAAAACCAAGCTCCCCTGACCCTGTCCTGGTGCCGTAGTCGCAAAGGTACTCATTGATGGCCCTCTGCTGCGTGTGCAGTCGCTGCAGCATGGCCAACGTTGAGTTCCACCTGGTGGGCATGTCACATATTAGGCGGTTCTTGGGCAGGTTCAGCTCCTTTTGCAGCTCAGTCAGCCGAGCACTGGCATTATAAGATCGGCGGAAATGCACACAGACTTTCCTGGCCTGCCTCAGGACATCCTGTAAGCCTGGGAACCTGCCCAAGAACCGCTGCACCACCAGGTTGAGGACGTGAGCCATGCAGGGCACATGGGTGAGCTGCCCCTGTCGCAGGGCGGAGAGGAGGTTGGTGCCATTGTCAGAAACGACCATTCCTGGCTTAAGCTGACGTGGCGTCAACCACCTCTCGGCCTGCCCCTGCAGAGCTGCCAGAACCTCTGGCCCAGTGTGGCTCCTGTCCCCCAAACACACCAGCGCAAGCACGGCATGGCATCTTTTTGCCTGCGTACTTGCGTAGCCCCTTGTACGCCTACGGAGCACCGCTGGTTCCAAGGACAGAGCACTGGAGGAAGAAGAAGAGGAGGGGGTGGAGGAGAGAGGTGTGTCACAACCAGTAGCAGTAGTCGCGTTTTGGAGGCGTGGTGGCGGAACAACCTCCAACACTACTGCACCTTGTCCTGCATCCCTCCCAGCTGCCAATAGAGTGACCCAATGGGCCGTGAAAGAAAGGTACCGTCCCTGTCCATGCCTGCTGGACCATGAGTCAGCGGTAATATGCACCTTACCGCTGACCGCCCTGTCCAGCGAGGCATGGACATTGCCCTCCACATGCCGGTAGAGAGACGGAATCGCCTTCCGCGAGAAAAAGTGGCGTTTGGGAACCTGCCACTGAGGAACCGCACATTGAACAAACTCACGGAAGGGGGCCGAGTCTACCAACTGAAAAGGCAGCAGTTGAAGTGCTAGCAATTTAGCAAGGCTAGCATTCAACCGCTGGGCATGTGGATGGCTGGGAGTGTACTTCTTTCTACGGTCCAGCAGCTGGGGCAGGGAAATTTGCCTGCTGCAATCGGACGTCGGTGTACTGCAAGTACTTGGTTGTGACACACCTAATTCTACACCTTCAGTCCTCTCAGAGCAGGTTTCAGAGAGGACTGAAGGTGTAGTGGGGATGGAGATCCCAGCTGAGGAGGAGCAAGGAGAGGTCCGCTTAGTTCTTTGGTGTGGGTCTTTTATGTGTGCCTGCCAACGAGCTGCATGGCAGGTCGCCATATGTCTGGTCATGCTTGTGGTGCCCAAGCGGCTGATGTTTTGGCCACGCGAGATACGCTTGAGACAAATATTGCAAATAGCAGTGGTGCGATCTGCTGCACTCGTCTCAAAAAAGGCCCACACCAAAGAACTTTTCTGATAACGTGCAGAGGCAGCGCCCTGCACAGGCGGAGCTCTGCGGTGTTGTACAGTTGCTGTGCTGGCCTCTACCTGGCCTCCAGGGGGCATCCTGCCTCGTTGGACATGTGACGCCGCATCCTCCTCCTCCTCGTCCTCCTCCTCATCCTCTCTCCCTTGAGGCACCCACGTGGAGTCAGTGACCTCATCATCCCCTCCCTCTTCACCACTAGAGCAAACCTGGCAGTAAGCTGCAGCTGGTGGAACAGTACTGCCAGATTCCTCAAGCTGGGTATCGTCATCCGAGCCTTCGAATCGTTGGGCATCCTCCTGGAGCATGTACCCAACACTGTGCTCAAAGAGTTCGGGGGACTCCTCAGGAGGACATGGTGGGTCTAGGGAAGGGGTGGCTGATGATGCTCTGTCAGTACCCTGAGCCTGGGTGAGAGAGGATGAGGAGGATGAGGAGGGCTTGGTCATCCATTCTACCAAGCCTTCAGCATGATGCGGCTCCACATGTCCAGCTGCCGAAAACAAAGACGCGCGTGTCCCATGGCCACGTGCTGATGACGATGCACGACCACGTCCACGTCCACGGCCACGTCCACTAGAAACAGAGCCTGCCTGCCCTGTGTTCTTGGCTCTGCACGCTCTGCCTCCCCTTGGCGGTCTTCCAGCCATTGTAGTCGGTAGTCCTGTGGGTGCTGCTGAGAAGAATATATAGGAGCTCTGTGTGATGCCACTAACACACTAGAAGTCCTATGGGTGCTTCTGCAAAGAAAATAGAGGAGCTCTGTGTGATGCCACTAACACACTAGAAGTCCTATGGGTGCTTCTGCTAAGAAAATAGAGGAGCTCTGTGTGATGCCACTAACACACTAGAAGTCCTGTGGGTGCTTATGCAAAGAAAATAGAGGAGCTCTGTGTGATGCCACTAACACACTAGAAGTCCTGTGGGTGCTTATGCAAAGAAAATAGAGGAGCTCTGTGTGATGCCACTAACACACTAGAAGTCCTGTGGGTGCTTATGCAAAGAAAATAGAGGAGCTCTGTGTGATGCCACTAACACACTAGAAGTCCTGTGGGTGCTGCTGAGAAGAATATATAGGAGCTCTGTGTGATGCCACTAACACACTAGAAGTCCTATGGGTGCTTCTGCAAAGAAAATAGAGGAGCTTTGTGTGATGCCACTAACACACTAGAAGTCCTGTGGGTGCTTCTGCAAAGAAAATAGAGGAGCTCTGTGTGATGCCACTAACACACTAGAAGTCCTGTGGGTGCTGCTGAGAAGAATATATAGGAGCTCTGTGTGATGCCACTAACACACTAGAAGTCCTATGGGTGCTTCGGCAAAGAAAATAGAGGAGCTCTGTGTGATGCCACTAACACACTAGAAGTCCTGTGGGTGCTTCTGCAAAGAAAATAGAGGAGCTCTGTGTGATGCCACTAACACACTAGAAGTCCTGTGGGTGCTGCTGAGAAGAATATATAGGAGCTCTGTGTGATGCCACTAACACACTAGAAGTCCTATGGGTGCTTCTGCAAAGAAAATAGAGGAGCTCTGTGTGATGGGACTAACACACTTCAAGTCCTATAGGTGCTTCTGGGAAGAAAATAAGGTCTGTGTGATGGGACTAACACACTTCAAGTCCTATAGTTGCTTCTGGGAACAAAATATAGGATCTCTGTGTGATGGGACTAACACACTTCAAGTCCTATAGGTGCTTCTGGGAACAAAATATAGCTCTGTGTGTGTGATGGGACTAACACACTTCAAGTCCTATAGGTGCTTCTGGGAAAAAAATATAGCTCTGTGTGTGTGATGGGACTAACACACTTCAAGTCCTATAGGTGCTTCTGGGAACAAAATATAGCTCGTGTGTGTGATGGGACTAACACACTTCAAGTCCTATAGGTGCTACTGGGAAGAAAATATAGCTCTGTGTGTGTGATGGGACTAACACACTTCAAGTCCTATAGGTGCTTCTGGGAACAAAATATAGCTCTGTGTGTGTGATGGGACTAACACACTTCAAGTCCTATAGGTGCTTCTGGGAACAAAATATAGCTCTGTGTGTGTGATGGGACTAACACACTTCAAGTCCTATAGGTGCTTCTGGGAAGAAAATATAGCTCTGTGTGTGTAATGGGACTAACACACTTCAAGTCCTATAGGTGCCTCTGGGAACAAAATATAGCTCTGTGTGTGTGATGGGACTAACACACTTCAAGTCCTATAGGTGCTTCTGGGAACAAAATATAGCTCTGTGTGTGTGATGGGACTAACACACTTCAAGTCCTATAGGTGCTTCTGGGAAGAAAATATAGCTCTGTGTGTGTAATGGGACTAACACACTTCAAGTCCTATAGGTGCCTCTGGGAACAAAATATAGCTCTGTGTGTGTGATGGGACTAACACACTTCAAGTCCTATAGGTGCTTCTGGGAAGAAAATATAGCTCTGTGTGTGTGATGGGACTAACACACTTCAAGTCCTATAGGTGCTTCTGGGAACAAAATATAGCTCTGTGTGTGTGATGGGACTAACACACTTCAAGTCCTATAGGTGCTTCTGGGAAGAAAATATAGCTCTGTGTGTGTGATGGGACTAACACACTTCAAGTCCTATAGGTGCTTCTGGGAACAAAATATAGCTCTGTGTGTGTAATGGGACTAACACACTTCAAGTCCTATAGGTGCCTCTGGGAACAAAATATAGCTCTGTGTGTGTGATGGGACTAACACACTTCAAGTCCTATAGGTGCTTCTGGGAACAAAATATAGCTCTGTGTGTGTGATGGGACTAACACACTTCAAGTCCTATAGGTGCTTCTGGGAAGAAAATATAGCTCTGTGTGTGTAATGGGACTAACACACTTCAAGTCCTATAGGTGCTTCTGGGAACAAAATATAGCTCTGTGTGTGTGATGGGACTAACACACTTCAAGTCCTATAGGTGCTTCTGGGAACAAAATATAGCTCTGTGTGTGTGATGGGACTAACACACTTAAAGTCCTATAGGTGCTTCTGGGAAAAAATATAGCTCTGTGTGTGTGATGGGACTAACACACTTCAAGTCCTATAGGTGCTTCTGGGAACAAAATATAGCTCTGTGTGTGTGATGGGACTAACACACTTCAAGTCCTATAGGTGCTTCTGGGAACAAAATATAGCTCTGTGTGTGTGATGGGACTAACACACTTCAAGTCCTATAGGTGCTTCTGGGAACAAAATATAGCTCTGTGTGTGTGATGGGACTAACACACTTCAAGTCCTATAGGTGCTTCTGGGAACAAAATATAGCTCTGTGTGTGTGATGGGACTAACACACTTCAAGTCCTATAGGTGCTTCTGGGAACAAAATATAGCTCTGTGTGTGTGATGGGACTAACACACTTCAAGTCCTATAGGTGCTTCTGGGAACAAAATATAGCTCTGTGTGTGTGATGGGACTAACACACTTCAAGTCCTATAGGTGCTTCTGGGAACAAAATATAGCTCTGTGTGTGTGATGGGACTAACACACTTCAAGTCCTATAGGTGCTTCTGGGAACAAAATATAGCTCTGTGTGTGTGATGGGACTAACACACTTCAAGTCCTATAGGTGCTTCTGGGAAGAAAATATAGCTCTGTGTGTGTGATGGGACTAACACACTTCAAGTCCTATAGGTGCTTCTGGGAACAAAATATAGCTCTGTGTGTGTGATGGGACTAACACACTTCAAGTCCTATAGGTGCTTCTGGGAAGAAAATATAGCTCTGTGTGTGTAATGGGACTAACACACTTCAAGTCCTATAGGTGCCTCTGGGAACAAAATATAGCTCTGTGTGTGTGATGGGACTAACACACTTCAAGTCCTATAGGTGCTTCTGGGAAGAAAATATAGCTCTGTGTGTGTGATGGGACTAACACACTTCAAGTCCTATAGGTGCTTCTGGGAACAAAATATAGCTCTGTGTGTGTGATGGGACTAACACACTTCAAGTCCTATAGGTGCTTCTGGGAAGAAAATATAGCTCTGTGTGTGTAATGGGACTAACACACTTCAAGTCCTATAGGTGCCTCTGGGAACAAAATATAGCTCTGTGTGTGTGATGGGACTAACACACTTCAAGTCCTATAGGTGCTTCTGGGAAGAAAATATAGCTCTGTGTGTGTGATGGGACTAACACACTTCAAGTCCTATAGGTGCTTCTGGGAACAAAATATAGCTCTGTGTGTGTGATGGGACTAACACACTTCAAGTCCTATAGGTGCTTCTGGGAAGAAAATATAGCTCTGTGTGTGTGATGGGACTAACACACTTCAAGTCCTATAGGTGCTTCTGGGAACAAAATATAGCTCTGTGTGTGTGATGGGACTAACACACTTCAAGTCCTATAGGTGCTTCTGGGAAGAAAATATAGCTCTGTGTGTGTAATGGGACTAACACACTTCAAGTCCTATAGGTGCCTCTGGGAACAAAATATAGCTCTGTGTGTGTGATGGGACTAACACACTTCAAGTCCTATAGGTGCTTCTGGGAAGAAAATATAGCTCTGTGTGTGTGATGGGACTAACACACTTCAAGTCCTATAGGTGCTTCTGGGAACAAAATATAGCTCTGTGTGTGTGATGGGACTAACACACTTCAAGTCCTATAGGTGCTTCTGGGAAGAAAATATAGCTCTGTGTGTGTGATGGGACTAACACACTTCAAGTCCTATAGGTGCTTCTGGGAACAAAATATAGCTCTGTGTGTGTGATGGGACTAACACACTTCAAGTCCTATAGGTGCTTCTGGGAAGAAAATATAGCTCTGTGTGTGTAATGGGACTAACACACTTCAAGTCCTATAGGTGCCTCTGGGAACAAAATATAGCTCTGTGTGTGTGATGGGACTAACACACTTCAAGTCCTATAGGTGCTTCTGGGAAGAAAATATAGCTCTGTGTGTGTGATGGGACTAACACACTTCAAGTCCTATAGGTGCTTCTGGGAACAAAATATAGCTCTGTGTGTGTGATGGGACTAACACACTTCAAGTCCTATAGGTGCTTCTGGGAAGAAAATATAGCTCTGTGTGTGTGATGGGACTAACACACTTCAAGTCCTATAGGTGCTTCTGGGAACAAAATATAGCTCTGTGTGTGTGATGGGACTAACACACTTCAAGTCCTATAGGTGCTTCTGGGAAGAAAATATAGCTCTGTGTGTGTAATGGGACTAACACACTTCAAGTCCTATAGGTGCCTCTGGGAACAAAATATAGCTCTGTGTGTGTGATGGGACTAACACACTTCAAGTCCTATAGGTGCTTCTGGGAACAAAATATAGCTCTGTGTGTGTGATGGGACTAACACACTTCAAGTCCTATAGGTGCTTCTGGGAAGAAAATATAGCTCTGTGTGTGTAATGGGACTAACACACTTCAAGTCCTATAGGTGCCTCTGGGAACAAAATATAGCTCTGTGTGTGTGATGGGACTAACACACTTCAAGTCCTATAGGTGCTTCTGGGAAGAAAATATAGCTCTGTGTGTGTGATGGGACTAACACACTTCAAGTCCTATAGGTGCTTCTGGGAACAAAATATAGCTCTGTGTGTGTGATGGGACTAACACACTTCAAGTCCTATAGGTGCTTCTGGGAAGAAAATATAGCTCTGTGTGTGTGATGGGACTAACACACTTCAAGTCCTATAGGTGCTTCTGGGAACAAAATATAGCTCTGTGTGTGTAATGGGACTAACACACTTCAAGTCCTATAGGTGCCTCTGGGAACAAAATATAGCTCTGTGTGTGTGATGGGACTAACACACTTCAAGTCCTATAGGTGCTTCTGGGAAGAAAATATAGCTCTGTGTGTGTAATGGGACTAACACACTTCAAGTCCTATAGGTGCCTCTGGGAACAAAATATAGCTCTGTGTGTGTGATGGGACTAACACACTTCAAGTCCTATAGGTGCTTCTGGGAAGAAAATATAGCTCTGTGTGTGTGATGGGACTAACACACTTCAAGTCCTATAGGTGCTTCTGGGAAGAAAATATAGCTCTGTGTGTGTAATGGGACTAACACACTTCAAGTCCTATAGGTGCCTCTGGGAACAAAATATAGCTCTGTGTGTGTGATGGGACTAACACACTTCAAGTCCTATAGGTGCTTCTGGGAAGAAAATATAGCTCTGTGTGTGTGATGGGACTAACACACTTCAAGTCCTATAGGTGCTTCTGGGAACAAAATATAGCTCTGTGTGTGTGATGGGACTAACACACTTCAAGTCCTATAGGTGCTTCTGGGAACAAAATATAGCTCTGTGTGTGTGATGGGACTAACACACTTCAAGTCCTATAGGTGCTTCTGGGAACAAAATATAGCTCTGTGTGTGTAATGGGACTAACACACTTCAAGTCCTATAGGTGCCTCTGGGAACAAAATATAGCTCTGTGTGTGTGATGGGACTAACACACTTCAAGTCCTATAGGTGCTTCTGGGAACAAAATATAGCTCTGTGTGTGTGATGGGACTAACACACTTCAAGTCCTATAGGTGCTTCTGGGAAGAAAATATAGCTCTGTGTGTGTGATGGGACTAACACACTTCAAGTCCTATAGGTGCTTCTGGGAACAAAATATAGCTCTGTGTGTGTGATGGGACTAACACACTTCAAGTCCTATAGGTGCTTCTGGGAAGAAAATATAGCTCTGTGTGTGTAATGGGACTAACACACTTCAAGTCCTATAGGTGCCTCTGGGAACAAAATATAGCTCTGTGTGTGTGATGGGACTAAACACACTTCAAGTCCTATAGGTGCTTCTGGGAAGAAAATATAGCTCTGTGTGTGTGATGGGACTAACACACTTCAAGTCCTATAGGTGCTTCTGGGAACAAAATATAGCTCTGTGTGTGTGATGGGACTAACACACTTCAAGTCCTATAGGTGCTTCTGGGAAGAAAATATAGCTCTGTGTGTGTAATGGGACTAACACACTTCAAGTCCTATAGGTGCCTCTGGGAACAAAATATAGCTCTGTGTGTGTGATGGGACTAACACACTTCAAGTCCTATAGGTGCTTCTGGGAAGAAAATATAGCTCTGTGTGTGTGATGGGACTAACACACTTCAAGTCCTATAGGTGCTTCTGGGAACAAAATATAGCTCTGTGTGTGTGATGGGACTAACACACTTCAAGTCCTATAGGTGCTTCTGGGAAGAAAATATAGCTCTGTGTGTGTGATGGGACTAACACACTTCAAGTCCTATAGGTGCTTCTGGGAACAAAATATAGCTCTGTGTGTGTGATGGGACTAACACACTTCAAGTCCTATAGGTGCTTCTGGGAAGAAAATATAGCTCTGTGTGTGTAATGGGACTAACACACTTCAAGTCCTATAGGTGCCTCTGGGAACAAAATATAGCTCTGTGTGTGTGATGGGACTAACACACTTCAAGTCCTATAGGTGCTTCTGGGAAGAAAATATAGCTCTGTGTGTGTGATGGGACTAACACACTTCAAGTCCTATAGGTGCTTCTGGGAACAAAATATAGCTCTGTGTGTGTGATGGGACTAACACACTTCAAGTCCTATAGGTGCTTCTGGGAAGAAAATATAGCTCTGTGTGTGTGATGGGACTAACACACTTCAAGTCCTATAGGTGCTTCTGGGAACAAAATATAGCTCTGTGTGTGTGATGGGACTAACACACTTCAAGTCCTATAGGTGCTTCTGGGAAGAAAATATAGCTCTGTGTGTGTAATGGGACTAACACACTTCAAGTCCTATAGGTGCCTCTGGGAACAAAATATAGCTCTGTGTGTGTGATGGGACTAACACACTTCAAGTCCTATAGGTGCTTCTGGGAAGAAAATATAGCTCTGTGTGTGTGATGGGACTAACACACTTCAAGTCCTATAGGTGCTTCTGGGAACAAAATATAGCTCTGTGTGTGTGATGGGACTAACACACTTCAAGTCCTATAGGTGCTTCTGGGAAGAAAATATAGCTCTGTGTGTGTGATGGGACTAACACACTTCAAGTCCTATAGGTGCTTCTGGGAACAAAATATAGGAGCTCTGCCTGCCTGCCACGAACACACTACAAGTCCTATAGGTGCTTCTGGGAACAAAATATAGGAGCTCTGCCTGCCTGCCACGAACACACTACAAGTCCTATAGGTGCTTCTGGTAACAAAATATAGGAGCTCTGCCTGCCTGCCACGAACACACTACAAGTCCTATAGGTGCTTCTGGTAACAAAATATAGGAGCTCTGCCTGCCTGCCACGAACACACTACAAGTCCTATAGGTGCTTCTGGTAACAAAATATAGGAGCTCTGCCTGCCTGCCACGAACACACTACAAGTCCTATAGGTGCTTCTGGTAACAAAATATAGGAGCTCTGCCTGCCTGCCACGAACACACTACAAGCCCCTCTTTCTCAATCAATCTTTGTAACTGAATCTATCTAACTCAATCTCTGTAAGTGAATCTCTCTACCTAACTAAATCCAGCAGAGTGTCACAGAATCAGCCTGCTCAATCTGCGCCGGAACAGCATGTGACCGGCGCAGACGGCGTGGCGGCCTTTTATAGGGGGGGGCGTGTACTACAGCCCCTGAGCTGTAATTGGCTACAGGCGTCCTGCCTGTAGCCAATTATGGCTCTTCGAGTTTCCGGGGCTGTGATTGGCCAAGCATGCGGGGTCACAGTGCATGCTTGGCCAATCATCAGCCAGCAATGCACTGCACCGGCCGCGCCGGCCGCAATGCATTGCGGGGCCGCTCGCATCACACGAACGTGATGCGAGCGGCCAAAATAGTTCTGGGCTCGCCGAGCGAGCGAACGCCCGGTGCTCGATGCGAACGTGGGTTCGCATCGAGCACCGGGCCCATCCCTAGTAGCCGTGTACCAATTTCTATCTTTGGGTCCTGGAGGTCCGGTTCCATCATCTCCCAGCGAGAAGTCCACGGATTACATCGGTTCGTGCCAGTGATGTTCCATCCATCGGTGTCTGGATACTACAGGCTTGTTTGACTTCCCTGTCGCTGACAGGGAGTCCACTTGCTTTGGTAAGCATACATCTGTTTTCTGATATCGATCTGAATACTGAAAGAGGATCCAGTTCAAGTCATTTTTCGGTGCTCACCCGTATTTGATATTCACACCCGTTTACCATATTGGGACATTTGTTCATTTGAAGTGTGTTCATGCACTGTGGACATTTCAATTTATTTTAATTCTATTCCATATAGGCACTAATTATATGCATTAACAGTTTATTGTCTATATGCACCTGTGTTAGATGTGTTTTTGTCTTCACACCAGATAGTCACTCTGTCATTTATCTCTGTCTTTTTGAGGCATTGATTTTTTGGCACTTCTCAGTGCATTCCTTTAGGTTTAGCGCTACATTCTCACTCCCACCACTGATATAATTTTCGTCACATTTTTATGTAGCTGCTTAGGGGTCACACCTGTTGTTTTAGTCATTTACTGAAGTTTAGCACGATATTGCTTTCTCCAATTATACTACAACTCGGGCTTGTAGGTGTTCCCCTAGCAGTACAATTAATGGGAAGAGGCTTGGGGCACTTAAAGTCAATTGTCATGATAATCGTGTTTAATCATTGTCTTTGTGTTCCTTTTCCAGAAAACAGGGAAGAGAACAGGTTTGGATACTAAACATTTGTGTTTTGTTTGCAGGTCCGTCAAAGTGAGACCAACACGGGGGTTAGGTTTGTCAGGAGAACAGGCAGTTTAACACGGTGCGCCGGGTGCCTGTGCGCACGCGCAACGGGACGGCGCTCCGGCGCATGCGCATTCGCGGCTCGGCGCTCCGACGCACGCGCATGCGCACTAGCGCACGCTTGAGCGTTCCAGTGCGTGACAGCGTCACATGACCACTTACAGGTCCTATTTAAGGAAGTGGTTCAGATCAGTCCAGCGCTGGCTTGTCTTCAGCTTCCTGCTTAAGCTCTGCTCCTGTTTCCGGTATCCTGTTTGATTGACTGCCTGTTTGACCTCGGATCTGCCTTTTGACCTTGCTGCCTTCTCCTGCCCTTTGACCCCTGGACTGTTTACTGGACTACCCGTTTGCTGCCTCTGGCCCTCTTGAACCTTGCTTGTGACCCGGATTTGTCTACTGTCTCCTGCCTTGAACCTCTGCTAGTGACCCGGATTTGCCTGTCTACAGACCTGTACCTGCACCTGCATTCCGGAAGCTTCTCTACGTATTCCTGACCCCAGCACCTGGCTCCTACTTCAGTCTTCATCCTCTGGTTGGGTAGCCTGTGCCTCTTTGTGCCATTCACCCCCTGTCTCACCTCCAGGGGGCGGACTGCGCTCAGTTGCAAGGGTGAACCACTCTCGGCACTTCGGCCTCGGTAAGTACTCTCCTGATAGTACAAGCCAGCCATGTCTGAGGCCGACAGAGTGCGTTCACCCCTTGAGGCTTTGTGCCAACAAGTCTCAGCTTTAACTGAAGCCGTACAAAAATTGCAAGAGGGGTACACTCAAGTGGACAGTCGCCTGCAGCCTCTTTCGGGGTTAGCTGCACCTACCTTGGCAGCCCCCTCAGCTTCCAGCGGAATCTCCGCTCCTCCTGGATCAACTAATCCTACTGTAATCATGGCCTCACCTGAACCCAGGGTCCCTACCCCTGAACGCTTCACGGGTGACCGTAAGAAGTTCCGGGCCTTCAAGAACGCTTGCTCCCTCTACCTGGCTCTTCAACCTAGGACTTTTTCGTCAGAAGTTGTAAAGGTGGGCTTCATCATTTCACTCCTGGCCGAGGAACCCCAGGCATGGGCCCATAGCTTGATGGAGCAGAGGAACCCCGCATTGAATGCGGTAGAGACTTTTTTTGAAAGTATGGCACAACTTTATGATGATCCGCAACGTGGGGCCACAGCTGAAGCTACTTTACATAACCTACTTCAGGGTCGCAGACCGGTGGAGGACTACACCGTAGAGTTTCGAAAGTGGTCAGCTGACACCGGTTGGAACGAACCGGCCCTCAAATACCAGTACCGCCAGGGGTTATCCGAAGTTTTAAAGGATGAACTGGCAAGATCCGAAACTCCCGACACGCTGGAGGACCTGATTCAAGCTGCCACCAAATTGGACCGGCGCATGCGGGAGAGGCGTTCTGAACGCTTCCAGTCCCCCCGCTCCAATTGGACTTTTACCAGACCTACCTTGCCTCCACCCGCCACTGCGGCTTCAGCCGTGGCCAACCAGGAGACAGAGCCTATGCAGTTGGGGTTGGTCCGGGCCCCCCTCACGGCTGAAGAACGGCTCCGTAGGCGACGGGCGAATCTCTGCCTGTATTGTGGGGCTTCTGGACATTTCCTCAGTACCTGTCCTATAAGACCGAGTAAGTCCTACCGTCAATGTCTTATGAACTATCAGTCTTCTGGGTTTTCCCAGACTTATGTCGCCCTCTTTGTCTCCTTACAGCTGTCGGGAGAGGAGATCCGGCTATCAGCAATCATTGATTCCGGTGCTTGCAGCTGCTTCCTTGACGCCACATTAGCTTCCAAATTACACTTACCTCTGGTCCTGAAGAAACAAAACTTGCAGGTACACTTGGCTGATGGTTCTCTTCCCCGTTCAGGACTAATCACCCATGAAACACAACCCATCCGGGTCACCACTGACTCTGGCCATCAGGAACTCATTCAGTTCGACATCATCCCATCTCCTATGTTCCCCATCATCTTGGGACTTCCATGGCTTCAAATCCACGAACCACAGATTAACTGGGGAAGGAAAGAAGTCTCCTTCTCATCTCCTCACTGCACTCAGCATTGCTTCATTCAGGCCTCCGTTTCCTGCTCCACCATTTCTTCGGTTCCTGAGAGCCTTCTTCATGTACCCCCAGTTTACCTGGAGTTCCGAGATGTGTTCGACAAACAACAAGCGAACTGTCTGCCGCCCCATCGGGCATATGATTGTCCCATCGACCTACTCCCTGGATCAGCGATTCCTTTCGGTCGTATCTTTCCTCTGTCCGAAGTAGAATTAAAGGTCCTCAAGGCCTACATTGATGAGAATCTGGAAAAGGGGTTCATTCGCCCTTCCTCATCGCCAGCTGGAGCTGGCATCTTTTTCGTAGGAAAGAGGGATGGCTCCCTGAGGCCTTGCATCGATTACAGGGAATTAAATAAAATCACAATTAAAAACCGGTATCCCCTGCCACTAATCCCAGAACTTTTCCAGCGTTTCAGATCTGCCCGAATCTTCTCCAAGTTGGATCTTCGTGGGGCCTATAATCTTATCCGAATTAGGGCAGGAGACGAATGGAAAACTGCCTTCAGATCCAGATTCGGGCACTACGAATACTTGGTAATGCCCTTTGGGCTCTGTAACGCACCAGCAACTTTCCAGCACCTGGTCAATGATATTTTCCGCAAACATCTCGATGACTTTCTTGTCGTATATTTGGACGACATCCTTATCTTTTCAGACACCCCGGAACTTCACCGAGTGCACGTGAAACAAGTTCTTTCCATTCTTCGGAATCACAGTTTGTACCTCAAAGCTGAGAAGTGCGAATTCGAGAAAACTACAGTGCAGTTCCTGGGGTTCATCATTTCTACAAGTGGGGTCTCCATGGACCCACAAAAAGTTAAAGCCATACTGGAATGGCCCGCTCCGGTTAACAAGAAAGGGGTACAGCGATTCATCGGTTTTGCAAATTTCTACCGAAGATTCATTGTTGGCTTTTCTTCCATAGTGGCACCCATCACCAAATTGACTCATCAAGGCACCCAATTCCATTGGTCCCCGGAGGCTCAAGGGGCCTTCGACACATTAAAAAAGTTGTTTTCGTCAGCTCCCATCCTGATGCATGCAAATCCAGCCTTACCCTTTGTGCTGGAGGTGGATGCATCAGAGACGGCGACGGGAGCTATCCTGTCCCAAAGACTAGGTCCCAAGGCTCTTCTACATCCGGTGGCTTTCGCATCCCGGAAGTTAAGTCCACCAGAGAGGAACTACGATGTGGGAGATAGGGAATTACTGGCCATCAAGTTTGCCTTGGAAGAGTGGAGGTACCTCCTGGAAGGGGCTTCTCATCCAATTATGATTTGGACCGACCACCGAAATTTGGAATACCTCAGGACAGCCAAACGCCTAAAGCCTAGGCAGGCCCGATGGGCTCTTTTCTTCGCTAGGTTTAATTTCCATATCTCGTACAGACCCGGCTCGAAAAACGGGAAGGCAGACGCTCTCTCCAGGATGTTCCATGAAACACCCCAAGAAACTGAACCCAGTACCATTCTTCCACCACAGAATTTTCTTTCTCTCATTTTGCAACCTGATCTGATTCCCGCTATTAAGGCAGCATCTGGGCAACCTTCAAATCAAGGAACTCCTCCAATGGAGATTCATGACGGATTACACTGGTTCCAGGGAAAGGTATTTGTTCCTACTGAAGTAAGACCCTTGACACTCAAAACTTTGCATGATCTTAAACTTGCAGGACATTTTGGGGTTCGTAAAACAACGGAGCTAGTTTCTCGTTCCTTTTGGTGGCCTGGGTGGAGGCAAGACTGTCGGGATTATGTGTCGTCCTGTGTAGTTTGTCAACGGAACAAGGGGACCAACTCTAAAGCCTGGGGCCTGCTGAGACCCTTGTCCATCCCTGAGCGTCCATGGGCGGAGATAGCAATGGACTTTATCGTGGAACTACCTTCCTCAGAGGGATTCACCACAATAATGGTCGTAGTAGACCGACTGTCAAAAATGGCACATTTTCTTCCAATTACCGGCACCCCGTCTGCTTCTGCTACAGCCGATATCTTCCTCAAGGAGATTGTCCGACTCCATGGCTTACCTGCAACTATTACCTCGGATAGGGGTCCTCAGTTCACCTCTAAGTTCTGGCGAGAGTTATGCAAGACCCTGGAGATTAAAATATGCCTCTCTTCGGCCTATCATCCTCAAAGTAACGGTCAAACAGAGAGGACAAATCAGTCATTGGAGCAGTATCTTCGTTGCTTTTGCTCAGATTCTCAGGACGAATGGTCCAGTCTTCTACCATTTGCAGAATTTGCTTATAACAACGCGGTCCATACCGCCACCAATCAAACGCCCTTTTGGGCCAACTACGGATTCCATCCTTCCTTCCTACCAGGGTTCCTTCCTGAAATTGCCGTTCCGGCTGTCCAGGACCGAGTACGGTCCCTTCAACAGAACTTCCAAAAAATACAAGAAGCCATGCAGAAAGCCCAGGAGGGGTATGAGAGGTACTTTAATCGGGGAAGAAAGGAGAATCCAGATTTTGAAATAGGAGACGAAGTATGGTTATCCTCAGTGAACCTCAAGTTAGCTGTCCCCACACGGAAATTAGGACCTAAATTTATCGGCCCTTTCAAAATAAAACGGAAGATCAATCCTGTGGCTTTTGAACTTTCTCTGCCGGATTCGTACAGGATACACCCTGTCTTCCACGCTTCCCTCCTGAAACCTGTTACTCCCAGTCCTTTCCCGGGCAGGATTGAACCCCCACCTCCACCAGTTCTGGTGGATGGCGAGACGGAATTCGTGGTGGAGAAGATCTTGAGTTGCAGGAAGAGGGGGAGGCAACTCCAGTATTTGGTCAAGTGGGAGGGTTACCCCACGGAAGAAAACTCATGGGAGCCCTCAGGAAATCTGCATGCTCCACGTTTAATTCGGGCCTTCCACATCGAGCATCCAGAGCTGATGGCTAGTTTGGGCGTCCGGAGGCCGCCCCTCGGGGGAGGGCACTGTCAGGAGAACAGGCAGTTTAACACGGTGCGCCGGGTGCCTGTGCGCACGCGCAACGGGACGGCGCTCCGGCGCATGCGCATTCGCGGCTCGGCGCTCCGACGCACGCGCATGCGCACTAGCGCACGCTTGAGCGTTCCAGTGCGTGACAGCGTCACATGACCACTTACAGGTCCTATTTAAGGAAGTGGTTCAGATCAGTCCAGCGCTGGCTTGTCTTCAGCTTCCTGCTTAAGCTCTGCTCCTGTTTCCGGTATCCTGTTTGATTGACTGCCTGTTTGACCTCGGATCTGCCTTTTGACCTTGCTGCCTTCTCCTGCCCTTTGACCCCTGGACTGTTTACTGGACTACCCGTTTGCTGCCTCTGGCCCTCTTGAACCTTGCTTGTGACCCGGATTTGTCTACTGTCTCCTGCCTTGAACCTCTGCTAGTGACCCGGATTTGCCTGTCTACAGACCTGTACCTGCACCTGCATTCCGGAAGCTTCTCTACGTATTCCTGACCCCAGCACCTGGCTCCTACTTCAGTCTTCATCCTCTGGTTGGGTAGCCTGTGCCTCTTTGTGCCATTCACCCCCTGTCTCACCTCCAGGGGGCGGACTGCGCTCAGTTGCAAGGGTGAACCACTCTCGGCACTTCGGCCTCGGTAAGTACTCTCCTGATAAGGTTATTGTAAATGCATAATCGATTATCACATGGTACCATGAGCTCATTAATTAGTGATTGTTTGCAAACAATGAAAACATTTAAACAATAAGCTGACATTTATGGACCAAAGAGTTACAAATGAGGTAGCAAATGTTGTGATGAAGTTACAAATGTATTGTTTGTGTTGTTTTTCCCATTAACTTATTGTCTTTCAGATAAAAAAAAACATGTACTCTTCTCAGGAGAAAATCCATGGATGTCTTGGATTAAAAGTTGAGTGTTTGTCATTGTTGTATGGTGGTTGTCTTGTCATGTTATTCGTGGGTGATAATGGCCAGACTTTTAATTTTAATTTTTTTAATTTTTTAGTTTTTGGAAAAAAAAACATTTTTTTTTTGCTTTTGGGTATTGGCTTAGTCAGCTATTTTATTGTTGTTTTGTTCAGGTGTAAAAAGCTCCAAAAGGTTTAGGCTTTATCCACCTGAAAGGGGATTAGTGCATACATCTTAAAGATAAAGATAAAGATAAATGCATTGTTTTTTTTAGTGTTTTAATTTTAGAATTTTTGAGAAACAACATTGACGTCCGTTTTGAAGGTTTTGATCATACCATGGGGATCCATTTTAGAGTGGGTTTTACCTAAAGAGGTCATGGTTGTGTTTGATAGTTTGGTCAAAGTTGCAGAAGCCAGGAATACTAAGTTCCTGGGTTCCCAGGAGGGAAATATGAGTAAATATAGTAAGCAAGCAGATATTATGCATAAGAATTTGATTCTGCTCTTGTTTTTCAATTCCAGAATCCTGGTGGAGCGAGATTGGAAAGGTTCTGAAAAAATGGATGACAGATGATCATCTGGTTGGAAGTTTGTCTGTGCCATACCACGCCCCAAATTTATTCCACTAAATATCAGGAGAGACGGGACATACAAAAAGATTCACTTTAACACTTTTTCTTTTCCTATGGACGATCTGGTGCTGAATCTGAAAGACTGTGCCTATCAATAAGGCTTGAAACATTTTTTTTTTTTTGCTGGACTCTCGCCTTATGAATGCAAACATGTTATTAATATACGTACAATGGGTTGGAGGTTGAGGGAAGGAATTTAACACATCCAATCCATCAGAACATGAAAATGTAAAATATATATGTTTTTTTTTGTTGGAGGGAGGAGTTGAAATAAGAAAAGTTGTGTAATGTATGACATGTATTGACGTAACGGAATTTATATGGTGCAGGTACCCAGGAGGCGGGCACTTATGCATAATAAGGTGTCTGTTGGCCGGACTAGAGGGTGTCAGGTGACACATCAATGGGGTGAACATTTCCTTGTATGGGGGAGATGCGCCTGGTTGAGGTCTCACCTGAGAAGTTGAAACCCTGCACAGGGAATGCCAGTGTATACACACAGGAGCATGCTCCGATAGATAAAGGGAATGAACGCTGACTACCAGGGTACAGTATGCCTTCACCATATGGCACTGCAACATCTCACAGTGGTTGATAAAACCTAGTACCCTATATTTGCTGAGTATACGCTGAATCAAGTGCGGTCATTGTAGAAGTGACTTACTCCCAGAGAGGTGCGGACACAGAATAAGGTGCATGCCTTGAGGCGATTCAGTTCGCAGTTGTAGCGTTATACAAATCATTCATTCATTCAGGATGCTTATCTCTGAGGAGTAACCACAAGAGGAGGCATGTATTCAGCACTATATTGGGGGGAATAGGCGCTGGGAGGGGTGTTGTTAATGGAGTAGACATCGGTATCCTGAGGAACAAACTCTCAGCCATAGCTATGAGCGGGACTTTGTTACTCAGAGAGATTGGTGGCATCCTAATAACATTCACAAAACACCCAGGGTAAATTAGCTCCAGATTTGGTGAACCATGTTGAGAGGTTGGTGGAGGGTGTGAGGGTACAGGATAGAAATCGGTCATGGGCTCTGGCGTACACGCAGTGGCGGGCGGAAGTGTCAAACAGCATCAAACTGATTGTGCAATCTCTGTATAAAGGGCAGTGGCCTGATGAGTTAGCATCACCACTCAGTAAGACTCTGCCACAACACGTCGCTTACGCTAATCCAAAATGGTGGTCGAATGCCTGGATGGGCTGTACCAGTTTGGATGGTGAAAGGTGGTAGGCTGTATGATCCCATATACAGAAGTGCGGACTTGGTCTGTATATTTGGTGGCATCAATGGGCTTACGGATTGAGGATTGTATCTTGTCGCATTTGAGGCTAAATCACCCACATGTGATCAGAGGAGATGGAAGCAGGTTGATACTTCCCTCGGTCGGAAGCCTGACCATGATGTCCTTTGTATGCCAGGTCAATACATCATGGGGGTGAACGTAAAAATGTTGGGAAGTTATTTCAGGGATCATTGCTGGGAAGGAAGCACCTGGGTGTCATTTGGGACATAGACGAGTTTATTTCTTTGTCCTAAAGAATACCGCATAAAACTGGAAGGTTCCTTGAACCTAACCATAGGTAGAGGTGCATGGTATACCCTGGGCATGGTCTCTGAAATCCAGGCACAGGGATGGAATTGTATGTTTTTTTTTGTCATTTTTGCAAACTTATATGTGTGATTAGACTCGATATTTATATAGAAGGGTCTCCCATTTGTCTATGCAAGTTGAGGGACGAATTGACGGTAGGGTCTCTGTGTACAACTTAGAGACCTTGCTGCCAAGTCAGAGCCCTGCAATACCGCTGTGAGCAAGCCTGCCTAATCCCAATCCATATTTACAGTAAAGGGTTATAGGGTTGGGAGCGGGGTGCGTAAATGGACGGGACACATATATATGTAGATAGTATGTTAATAAGTTGATTTATATTATGGTATAGTGTGACCTATGCGTATTGTAGGTTAATAATATGGGTGAATAAGGCCCTCCTCGAGACTTATCTAAATAATAGATCAGTATTTGAGAGCTGTTTGATATGTTGCTCTGAATGTGTACTGGTGAATGGTGAATGAATGGATACCCCTTGCCTGTATTGCATCCGTCCGGAAGATACCAAAGGTACATAATGGCGACATGGAAGCTGTCGCTGAAGAAGGATGTGTCACTCAGTGGCAAAGCGGCACGTGTTGGGAAGCATAACACGGTAAGACCACAATGGACTGTTCCATAGGAGCTGTTTCTGCACACGTTGTAAAAATACAACACGTTAAGACGTTTAAAGGACTGTTCTATGGATACTGGTTTGGAAACGCATGTCAGGGACAAAACAGTTATGGACTGTTCAATAGGAGCCGTGTCTGAAGAAGGGTTTTTATGCGACTTTCAGTCGCAAAGCGGCGTATGTTGGATTTAATATTTCTGCGGTTCGCTTCCTGTTTTGCTGCAAGCCAGATTGCCAAAGTTGGAATGAAGCAAGCTTTGTATTCAGAAGCAATGGCTTGGCTCAGGCCCACCTGCGGTGAAGATGGCTCCAGGCTAGAGACACTGCCCCTGAGTGGAGAGTGCAGTGTACTTCCTGGATCACCTTTTCTGGTGTTCATTGGGTGCGAAGCAAGGGGGGGAGATTTGAATGAGTGGGCGTGTATGTCTGAATGGAAGGGACACACACACAAGAAGGACAGTCTCTCTGTGTCTGTAGGCTGGTTGAGCATGTCATGAAGATGTCTCTCTGCTAAGTGGCCATCTTTGAGGCCTACGTTGGAGTTGAGGCCTATGCCACATGGACCTTTACTGCGAGGATCGCGCTAAGTAGATCATTATATTGTATTATAACTGTATAGTATTTCATCGTATTGTAGCCTTGCTGTATGTTATGTAATTGTGTAACCCCCTTTTAAGACACGTTAGCTTTCTTATTTCCTTGGGAAATAAATAAGATTTGATTATTCCTAGCCGTGTGTTTGGTTTCATAACTAAATGTATTATTGTGATACTAAAGCCCCATACACACGCGCGGACAATCCGTGGACCAGGTCCGTCGGACCATGTCCGTCATACTTTGTCTGATGTTGGTTTTGCGTACACACGATCAGACAAAGTTGTCGGAAAATCCGATCATTCTGAACGTGGTGACGTTTGTTGCCTACGACGGGACTACGTAGAGGCTAGTAGCCAATAGCTTTGGTCTTGTAATGTGATCTGAGCATGCGTAGCACTTTGTCCGGTCGGACAAGTGTACACACGCTCGGATTTGGTGTGATCGGACCGGGTTGACGGGAAATCTTTCCAGCAGGAGATAAGACTTTGTCCGACGGACAAACCGACGAACACTGTCCGATGGTGCATACACACGGTCTGATTTTTCAACAACCTTGTCCGATCGGACCAAATTGATGAAAAAAGTCCGACCGTGTGTATGGGGCTTTACAGTAGCATGCGCTCATAGTTTTAACAGACTGACTAATCTACAGAGACTAGGCAAAGTAAAGAGTACATAGATGAGATAATATCTAGATTGTAGTGATATATCGTTTTCTACAATTATTATCGAATTCTACACCCTTGGTACTTTGACAACAAAGGAATGATTGGAGATTACAATGAAAAAACAGCTATGGAGGTTTCAGCACTAGGAGTGTGCGGATCATTAAAGGGTCTTGCATTTCCCATACCGGGAGATGAACTGGGGTCGTCTGGGTGAAAACCAGGAATCCTAACCGCTAGACCATATGGGAAAACTGCCAGTGTTGGCCGGATAAAAATAGAGAAAATGAAAGAGAAAACAAATTGTGCCGATGCCAGCATCTCCATGCAGGGGGACATCTAGGAATGTAATCAGGGGCACGAATCAGTGCCCTGATTACAATATTGCAAAATAAAGTCACAAATCAGTGCCCACCATTGCCTACCAATGCCAGCTATCAGTGCCCATCAGTGGCAGCAATCAGTGCCCACCACTGCCCACAAGTGCCACCAATCAGTGCCCATTAGTGATGCCAGTCAATGATGTCAATCAGTGCTGCCCATCAATGCCCATCACTGCTGTCAATCAATGCCCAATAGTAATGCCCATCAGTGTCACTCATCAGTACCACCCATCAATGCCCATCAGTGCCCATCAGTACTGCCTATTCGTGCTGCCTATCAGTGCCCACCAGTGCCACTCATCAGTGCCACCTATCAGTGCCCATCAGTGCCGCCTATCAGTGCTCATCAGTGCCACCTATCAGTGCCCATAAGTGCGGCATATTAGTGCCTCCTCATCAGTGAAAAAACTTTTTTTTTCAAGATTTTTGGTCGTTTTATTTTTTTGTAAAAAATAAAAAAAAACAGCAGTGATTAAATACCACCAAAAGAAAGCTCTATTTTTGTGAAAAAAATGTGTTTGTATACAGTGTAGCACAACCGCGCAATTGTCATTCAAAATGCGACAGCACTGAAAGCTGAAAAATGGCCTGGGCACGAAGGGGGTGTAAGTGCCCGGTAGGCAAGTGATTAAAAAAGCCAGGTAAAATGTTGAAAAGAACGTATTTGCAGGAAAATAGTATTACAAAGGAAAAGAGACAAAAACCACCTGACCTCAGCAAGGTTTTACCCCATTCATGGAAAAGAGGGTGCACTGGCCTAGTGCATTATCCAACATGAATTTATTGTAACAATAAAATGGTTAAAATGTCTACTCACAAACATAAATGTACAGTTCACTCAACAGGCCAAATACGTGGCTGGTCTATCCCAGGACACCTGAAACACCAAGCCGTGGTGGAGGGGACCCAAATCCTGCCTCAGTGTGAAAGGGGTCTTAAGATAGCCAGCTAATGGAATAAACTTCATAGACTTGGCCAAGCATAACCAAGATATACATTCCTGTGTACAATACACTCTGTGATAAGGATCTTTCATGGGAAAGAAGTTTTTCCTTAGAAGAAGCTTTAAAAGGCAGATGATGTGTAGGAATGTATTATTTCTGCCTTCTGACAGCCCTGAGGATAAGCAATGACTTATTTGTAACGTTTCTATTGAAATTTGTGAAACCTTTACTTATTGGAAAATGAAGGTACTAGATTGGTTGAAGAGCATAGCAATAAATCATGAGGCTTATCAGAAAGATTTTTGGGAGCTCCTTTCTTAGGTGCCATTCACACATTATCGTGGGCGGAATCATCGCAATTCTTCCCTGCGATTTCAAATGGCTGCAAAAGGCAGGGCGCATTTGCGATGCCATTACTTTTAAAGGCACACCTATAACGTCATGATTTTGCTGTGATTGACACATGGTAAATCGCGCTGCAATTGCAGCAAATCGCAACGCTGTCACCCAAAAGAGACTCACGTTCCCTTTGTTCCTTTGCGATTGCAGCACGATTTACCACACGACAATCGCGACAAAATTGCGGCGTGATTGGGGTGCCATTAAAAGCAATGGCGTTGCAGCGATTTGAAATCGTGAGGCCAAATCCTGGCGATTCTGCCCATGATCATGTGTGAATGCAGCCTGGAAGAAGTGTTTGTGATGCATTTAATTTCACATGTTTAAACAGCAGCTGATAAAAAAAGTGTTTAATTTTTACATGGATTTTACATATACAGTATCGGCTAATTTATGGCTGGTTGATATGTGTTAGAGTTTATGTCCTTTGTAAACAAACAAAACTCCAATTGTTAGATTTAGGTGTCCTTCATTAAAGAGAGGCTCGGAGTAATGCTGCAGGTATCAGCGGAGGGCCGGCATGACAGGGGTTAACGGGGCGGAGCCAAGGGGGAAAGATAGGCAGCTTGGGGCTGGCAGCTTTGTGGGGTGGAGCTGTACAGGTTTGGGCAGGAAGAGGAAGGTCCAATCGACAAGAGAAGCCATGAGGGTAAGGAGCTTCACACCCACCCGCCCTACGATTAGGGGAGATTTGTGTGCTGGTATGGTGGGGTTTGCACAACCACAGGGTTGGTGGACATTTGGCAGGGTGCAAGGTCCTTGTTAGGTCATATGGGCACCTAAAAAGCATGGTTTAGGGACCCGTCTGAGGTACGGCTCCCAGTTTGTATATGGGTACCTGCTAGTTGTCTCTGAGTCTGAGGTTTTTCGTGACTGGAGGCCTGAGAAGTGACTACCAGGTACAGTTATGGGTTATGCCTATTGGACCTTGTGCCCCATTGTTGCGATAAAACTGGATGTAGATATTAAAAAGGTTATTATGTTGTTATTATGTTAATTATTGAGATTTATATATTTGGTTGATAAAACGGCTGCTATGACAAATTCACTCCATCTAAGTGTTGTGTGGTCATTAGAGGGAGGGATGGGGTTATTGGATAGCAGGATAAGCCGTAGTTAATACCATAGTCAAGTGTTACTAAACCCAGGACCCTGCATTCACTATATCTGGTTTCCCACAGTACACAGAACATAGAAATGCAATAGTTTTAGTATATTTTTTTCCTTGTCAAAAATACTTTATTAAGTTCAATGAAATTGAGTACAATAAAAGGAATAATGAGTATTGTACAATTCAGAATACTTATGTAGTAATCATATGTGGTTACAATTATAGAATTGACTGTGAGGTAAAGCATTGTGAAAAATTGAAGCAATTAGTTAACAATTATGATGAAGACATTCAAATATTATATAATACTTAAGAGTATGAAAAAACTAAATAAAGATTTCCTGAATAATCTTGATATAATGAAATATGTTACATTACTAATGATTTCTTTGTAACCGAAGGTATAGCTAAATAATAAGGTGTAAAGAGAGACAGATTAGAGAGAAGAAGAATAAGGTTGTGTTGCTATGGGCATTTGTAAAGTGACTTTATTGCAATAATATAGAGTTTTAGATTTAGTAACAGCATATGTCTACAAAGGCCTCTTCCACCTCCATTGATATGTAAATAAACCAGATAGAAGATGAGCAGAGGAAGTTGGTGTTTACAGGAAGTGGGTGGGGGGAGGCATGGAGAGGGTTTGAAAGAGACATGTGTTTTGGGAGAGAGGGACAGTGGTGTTTGGAAGGACAAAGGACAAGATGGCTTTGAGGAACTGGATAACGTTGGAGACGCGTTTGTGAGAACAAGGAACTATGAAGGACATCTTAACCCCTAAGTTGAGTAATTGTTTAGTTTACCTAATGTGTACATATTATACATGCTTATATGTGAAGCTATAAATTGTGATGTATTGTATTGTTCATCCTACAGTTTGTATGTGCAGATTTTTCCCTGTTTAGTAAAGCATTGATACACTTCAGAAGTCTAGTCTTCCTTGGTTTTACCACAAGAACTTAATAGATAGACGCAGGCATAACAAAGGTAAAGAGTGAAGAGTGAAAAAGGTAAAATAAACGAAAAGAGGGGTCCACCGGGTCGATCCAGAAGTCACAGTCCAACCAGTATTGTTAGCATGAGTTTAAATTATCTACCATGGCCATAAAACAATATCATTGAATGATAATGGTAAGAAATGTTCTAACCAAGGCTGCCATAGTTTACAAAATTTAGGTATTTGGTTTTGTTCAATAGCAGTCATTTTAGCGTGTATAATAAAATTATTCATTCTTTGTTTGGTTTTGGACAACTCTAAAGAGGGGGTTTTCCAAGCTCTCGCCACAGTT
>CM053029.1:91265753-91331773 GCA_028564925.1 Lithobates sylvaticus
GCACATCAGTGAAGGTGAAAATTTACTGACAGAAAAAAAGTAAAAAAAAATGTTTTTTCAAGATTTTTGGTTGTTTTTTTTTTGTAAAAAATAAAAAAAAAACAGCAGTGATTAAATACCACCAAAAGAAAGCTCTATTTTTGTGAAAAAAAAGAAAAAAAATGTGCTTGTATACAGTGTAGCACGACCGCGCAATTGTCATTCAAAATGCGACAGCACTGAAAGCTGAAAAATGGCCTGGGCACAAAGGGGGTGTAAGTGCCCGGTAGACAAGTGATTAAAAAAGCCAGGTTAAATGTTGAAAAGAACGTATTTGCAGGAAAATAGTATTACAAAGGACAAGAGACAAAAAACACCAGACCTCAGCAAGGTTTTACCCCATTCATGGAAAAGAGGGTGCACTGGCCTAGTGCATTATCCAACATGAATTTATTGTAACAATAGAATGGTTAAAATGTCTACTCACAAACATAAATGTACAGTTCACTCAACAGGCCAAATACGTGGCTGGTCTATCACCTGGAACACCAAGCCGTGGTGGAGGGGACCCAAATCCTGCCTCAGTGTGAAAGGGGTCTTAAGATAGCCAGCTAATGGAATAAACTTCATAGACTTGGCCAAGCATAACCAAGATATACATTCCTGTGTACAATACACCCTGTGATAAGGATCTTTCATGGGAAAGAAGTTTTTCCTTAGAAGAAGCTTTAAAAGGCAGATGATGTGTAGGAATGTATTATTTCTGCCTCCTGACAGCCCTGAGGATAAGCAATGACTTATTTGTAACGTTTCTATTGAAATTTGTGAAACCTTTACTTATTGGAAAATGAAGGTACTAGATTGGTTGAAGAGCATAGCAATAAATCATGAGGCTTATCAGAAAGATTTTTGGGAGCTCCTTTCTTAGGTGCCATTCACACATTATCGTGGGCGGAATCACCGCAATCCTTCCCTGCGATTTCAAATGGCTGCAAAACGCGGGGCGCATTTGCGATGCCATTACTTTTAAAGGCACACCTATAACGTTGTGATTTTGCTGTGATTGACACATGGTAAATCGCGCTGCAGTTGCAGCAAATCGCAACGCTGTCACCCCAAAAGAGACTCACGTTCCCTTTGTTCCTTTGCGATTGCAGCACAATTTACCACGCGACAAAATTGCGGCGTGATTGGGGTGCCATTAGAAGCAATGGCGTTGCAGCGATTTGAAATCGTGAGGCCAAATCCTGGCGATTCTGCCCATGATTATGTGTGAATGCAGCCTGGAAGCTGTGTTTGTGATGCATTTAATTTCACATGTTTAAACAGCAGCTGATAAAAAAAGTGTTTGATGTTTACATGGATTTTACATATACAGTATCGGCTAATTTATGGCTGGTTGATATGTGTTACAGTTTATGTCCTTTGTAAACAAACAAAACTCCAATTTTTAGATTTAGTTGTCCTTCATTAAAGAGAGGCTCGGAGTAATGCTGCAGGTATCAGCGGAGGGCCGGCATGACAGAGGTTAACGGGGCGGAGCCAAGGGGGGAAAGATAGGCAGCTTGGGGCTTGCAGCTTTGTGGGGTGGAGCTGTACAGGTTTGGGCAGGAAGAGGAAGGTCCAATCGACAAGAGAAGCCATGAGGGTAAGGAGCTTCACACCCACCTGCCCTACGATTGGGGGAGATTTGTGTACTGGTATGGTGGGGTTTGCACAACCACAGGGTTGGTGGACATTTGGCAGGGTGCAAGGTCCTTGTTAGGTCATATGGGCACCTAAAAAGCATGGTTTAGGGACCCGTCTGAGGTACGGCTCCCAGTTTGTATATGGGTACCTGCTAGTTGTCTCTGAGTCTGAGGTTTTCGCGACTGGAGGCCTGAGAAGTGACTACCAGGTACAGTTATGGGTTATGCCTATTGGACCTTGTGCCCCATTGTTGCGATAAAACTGGATGTAGATATTAAAAAGGTTATTTTTTTGTTATTATGTTAATTATTGAGATTTATATATTTGGTTGATAAAACGGCTGCTATGACAAATTCACTCCATCTAAGTGTTGTGTGGTGATTATAGGGAAGGATGGGGTTATTGGATAGCAGGATAAGCCGTAGTTAATACCATAGTCAAGTGTTACTAAACCCAGGAGCCTGCATTCACTATATCTGGTTTCCCACAGTACACAGAACATAGAAATGCAATAGTTTTAGTATATTTTTTTTCCTTGTCAAAAATACTTTATTAAGTTCAATGAAATTGAGTACAATAAAAGGAATAATGAGTATTGTACAATTCAGAATACTTATGTAGTAATCATATGTGGTTACAATTATAGAATTGACTGTGAGGTAAAGCATTGTGAAAAATTGAAGTAATTAGTTAACAATTATGATGAAGACATTCAAATATTATATAATACTTAAGAGTATGAAAAAACTAAATAAAGATTTCCTGAATAATCTTGATATAATGAAATATGTTACATTACTAATGATTTCTTTGTAACCGAAGGTATAGCTAAATAATAAGGTGTAAAGAGAGACAGATTAGAGAGAAGAAGAATAAGGTTGTGTTGCTATGGGCATTTGTAAAGTGACTTTATTGCAATAATATAGAGTTTTAGATTTAGTAACAGCATATGTCTACAAAGGCCTCTTCCACCTCCATTGATATGTAAATAAACCAGATAGAAGATGAGCAGAGGAAGTTGGTGTTTACAGGAAGTGGGTGGGGGGAGGCATGGAGAGGGTTTGAAAGAGACATGTGTTTTGGGAGAGAGGGACAGTGGTGTTTGGAAGGACAAAGGACAAGATGGCTTTGAGGAACTGGATAACGTTGGAGACGCGTTTGTGAGAACAAGGAACTATGAAGGACATCTTAACCCCTAAGTTGAGTAATTGTTTAGTTTACCTAATGTGTACATATTATACATGCTTATATGTGAAGCTATAAATTGTGATGTATTGTATTGTTCATCCTACAGTGTATGTGCAGATTTTTCCCTGTTTAGTAAAGCATTGATACACTTCAGAAGTCTAGTCTTCCTTGGTTTTACCACAAGAACTTAATAGATAGACGCAGGCATAACAAAGGTAAAGAGTGAAGAGTGAAAAAGGTAAAATAAACGAAAAGAGGGGTCCACCGGGTCGATCCAGAAGTCACAGTCCAACCAGTATTGTTAGCATGAGTTTAAATTATCTACCATGGCCATAAAACAATATCATTGAATGATAATGGTAAGAAATGTTCTAACCAAGGCTGCCATAGTTTACAAAATTTAGGTATTTGGTTTTGTTCAATAGCAGTCATTTTAGCGTGTATAATAAAATTATTCATTCTTTGTTTGGTTTTGGACAACTCTAAAGAGGGGGTTTTCCAAGCTCTCGCCACAGTTTGTTTTGCTGCTGTGATCAAAAATACAAATAGTTTAATTAGGCACTCTGGTTTTAGGCATAGTAGTGTCGTTATAGGGTTAGGATGAAGGTTAATATTGAACATTTTTGAGGCATATGTAAATATTTCTTTCCAAAATGTCAGTATATTTTTTCATCAGTATTATATAGCAGTCTTGTGACTTGTATCAGTGTCTGCTTAAGCTTGTAGGAGGAGTTTTCATTCTCCCCTGACCCTCTGTCTGAACAGTGCTGATTGGCCCTGTGCACTCTCCCAAGAAAAAAAAAACTCTCTAGCAATCCATACCAAACTGAGCATGTGCAGCCTGACTCCTAATGCTCTGTTCTAACAAGAGATAGGTTGAAGTTAGTTAAAGAGGAGTAACCATTTGAAAAACAAAATTAAAAGTCAGCAGCTACAAATACTGCAGCTGTTGACTTTTAATAATCGGACACTTACCTGTTCCAGGGTCAGGCAATGCGGGGGTTCGAAGCATTCTAATGCCCCGTACACACACGGTCGGATTTTCCGACGGAAAATGTCCTATCGGACAATGTTGTCGGAAATTCCGACCGTGTGTAGGCTCCATCGGACTTTTTTCATCGGATTTTCTGACAGACAAAGTTTTATCTCCTGCTCTCAAATTTTCCGACAACAAAGTCCTATCGGACTTTTTCCGATCGTGTGTAGCGAATTGCGACGGACAAAGTGCCACGCATGATCAGATCACATTACAAGACCAAAGCTATTGGCTACTAGCCTCTACGTAGTTCCGTCCTAGGCAACAAACGTCACCACGTTCAGAATGATCAGATTTTCCGACAACTTTGTCCGACCGTGTGTATGAAACACCAGTGTCAGACAAAAATTTGGATGGATTTTGTGGTCGGATTTTCCGACCGTGTTTACGGGGCATTACTGTGGGCAACCACTGCGCATGCGCGAGTGGGGCCACGTGCCGTGATTGGCCGCGCAGTCATCTGGGACCTGTCACGTGTCCCAGATGACTGACAGGAGGGAGCAGAGCTGAGCCCTTCCTGTGCCGAGGGGAAGTGATGTCACCAGCCCAGGCACTGAAGGAGGCAGACCCCCTAGTTAAAAAAAAAAAATCAAATGTTTTTTTTTCTAGGAATATTAATGATTTTTTTTTTTTTTTTTGTGTGTGTGCGACCCCACTTTAAAGAAGAGACACAAGCCCAGTGTGAAGTCACCAAATAAATGTGCTGAAAGTGAAAAACAGAAAAGTGATCCAATTAAAACAGTAAAGAGTTTGAGTTCAGAAAAGGGAGAGCACAGAAGGTGCCAACACCCATAGCAGAGTAGGGGTAGCAGAAATATACATAGGGATGATATGGAGGAGAAACTCCACAGACCTGTGACAGGTAACATCAGAAAGGAGATCACTGGAGAAAAAGGAGGCTGGACCGAGGGCTGGAAGGAAAGCAAACAGGAAGAAACGAGTGGAAACAAAGTGCCAGATTAAGGGAGAGTGGAAAATGTCTGCAAAAAGTGTACTGATCTCATAGTAAAGGTGCATAAACACAGAAAACACAGCCAATAAACAATATATACAACTTCTGCATAGAAAGTAGTGCCACAGATCATAGTATCTATGTTTCCAAGCCCACAATGACAATTTAGAAAGATGAGTAAAAAAAGAAGCTCTCAGTGTCCAATAATATGCAAGTTGAAAGGTGAGTTAGAAGGCCTTTATTGAAAATAGGAGTACATCGACCAACGTGTTTCAGGGGAACAAGGACTCCCCCCTTCTTCAAGGCTATGAAATAAACATGGAGTTGTACAGAAACAGATAGATATGTAAATATATAAAAAATGGAAAAGTGACAGCTAAAAAAATATATAACTTATAATAAATCATATGAAACAAATGTATGAAAAAAACTGTACCCAGCCCAGGCACTGAAGGAGGCAGACTACGAGGGACCCCCTAGCAACAGGCATTTAGAGGTGAGTTAAAAAAAAAAAAAATTTTATTAATGATTTTTTTTTTTTTTGTGTGTGTGCGACCCCACTTTAAAGAAGAGACACAAGCCCAGTGTGAAGTCACCAAATAAATGTGCTGAAAGTGAAAAACAGAAAAGTGATCCAATTAAAACAGTAAAGAGTTTGAGTTCAGAAAAGGGAGAGCACAGAAGGTGCCAACACCCATAGCAGAGTAGGGGTAGCAGAAATATACATAGGGATGATATGGAGGAGAAACTCCACAGACCTGTGACAGGTAACATCAGAAAAGAGATCACTGGAGAAAAAGGAGGCTGGACCGAGGGCTGGAAGGAAAGCAAACAGGAAGAAACGAGTGGAAACAAAGTGCCAGATTAAGGGAGAGTGGAAAATGTGTGCAAAAAGTGTACTGATTACATAGTAAAGGTGCATAAACACAGAAAACACAGCCAATAAACAATATATACAACTTCTGCATAGAAAGTAGTGCCACAGATCATAATATCTATGTTTCCAAGCCCACAATGACAATTTAGAAAGATGAGTAAAAAAAGAAGCTCTCAGTGTCCAATAATATGCAAGTTGAAAGGTGAGTTAGAAGGCCTTTATTGAAAATAGGAGTACAACGACCAACGTGTTTCAGGGGAACAAGGACTCCCCCCTTCTTCAAGGCTATGAAATAAACATGGAGTTGTACAGAAACAGATAGATATGTAAATATATAAAAAATGGAAAAGTGACAGCTAAAAAAATATATAACTTATAATAAATCATATGAAACAAATGTATGAAAAAAACTGTATAAAAATTCATATAAACATGTAGAATCAGTCATAAATAAAGACATGGAGGAAGAAATTGGAGGCTGCACACCGAAATAGCAAAAAAGTCCCTTTATTTCTCTTTAACCACTTCAGCCCCGGACCAATTGGCAGCCAAAGGACCAGGCCCCCTTTTGCGATTCGGCACTGCGTCGCTTTAACTGACAATTGCGCGGTCGTGCGACGTGACTCCCAAACAAAATTGGCGTCCTTTTTTTCCCACAAATAGAGCTTTCTTTTGGTGGTATTTGATTGCCCCTGTGGTTTTTATTTTTTGCGCTATAAACAAAAATAGAGCGACAATTTTGAAAACAATTTTTTTGCTTTTTGCTATAATAAATATCCCCAAAAAATATATAAAAAAATATTTTTTTCCTTTAGGCCGATACGTATTCTTCTACATATTTTTGGTAAAAAAAAATCGCAATTAGCGATTATTGATTGGTTTGCGCAAAAGTTATAGCGTTTACAAAAAAGGGGATAGTTTTATAGCATTTTTATTAATATTTTTTTTCTTACTAGTAATGGTGGCGATCAGCGATTTTTATTGTGACTGCGACATTATGGCGGACACATCAGACATTTTTGACCCATTTTTGGGACCATTGTCATTTATACAGCAATCAATGCTATTTAAATGCATTGATTCCTGTATAAATGACAGTTGTAGTGAAAGAGTTAACCACTAGGGGGGGGAGGGGTTATGGGCTGTGACGTGTGTTGTGTTTTTTACATTAGGGGGCGGGGCTGACATCTGACGTCATTGATCGGCTTTCCCGATGACCGGGAACAGCCAATCAATGACAGGCAGAGTAGGAAGCGCGCGGAGAGGTTTGTTTACACATACCTCTCCCCGTTCTTCAGCTCCGTGACCCGATCGCGGGACACCAGCGGCGATCGGGTCGCTGGTCCCGCGGCCGTGGTCACGGAGCTCCCGACCGGGTCTCGAGCGCGTCGCTGGCGGCGCGCACGCGACCCACGGGCAGGCATTTAAAGGATCATGTACAGGTACGTGATTTTGCCTGCCCGTGCCATTCTGCTGACGTATATATGCAGTGGGCGGTCGGGAAGCGGTTAATAAAACATGATATGACACCACAGGATGGTAGCAAGTATCTAAGCTGCATTTTTACTGCACCAACCGTTCCCATTATGCTGCAAAGCTGGGGGTGTACACATTTCACAGGCGCATGCAATGAACAGGGTTGTGGAGCAGTAGTGTGGCATTTAGGGGGGTTAAAACAGATGACCAATAACCTTCTTTACACCTTTCAAATGTCTCTAAAAAGCAATCTGACCATGGATAGCTTTTCTTTTCAGAGGTGCAGCAGTCCTTATCTCTAGTGTAAACAAGTCCATAAGACATGCTTTTATTATTTAAAATGTTGGATGGTTTATTAGGCATTTACCCCTTTTTGAGTACATGTACACAAGGCTTAATTTATGAATCTGAAGAGCTGAGCTGACTTAAATATCTTTTCTCACGTCCTTTGTGTTTCTACTGCTTCCAGAAGACAGGAAGTTTTGTGACTCAACATCACAGAATTACGAGATAAGAGTAACTGTCAGCAGCTGCAGATCAAGCAAAACAAAATAGTTTTTCATACTTGGATCACACTGGCCTACATGTTTCATGTTCCACTTTCCTTATGTTTTTGTACATACTAGCATATTTAAATCTCTTCCCCTTAAGCCCAAACTCTATGTTTACTTTTACTTTAAAGGATAAGTTCACTTTTTAGAAAAAAATAATAAATGCCCATTTTTATGCAGATAAAAAAAATGTGCATTTCTTTCTTTTAATTTTTTTTTTTTTTATTGGACCTGTAAAGCATTGCATCAGCGATAAGCAGATCGCTGGTGCCCTGCAGGTCTCCAACAGATCTGCCAGTGTATCCCTGTGCCCGTACATCCCGTAAAGGCAAGCAGATACAATCTGACAGCAAGAGAAGATGAACTACATGGTAGTTCATTGGAAACTGCAAGCCGACAGCCGCAAAGGCTGCTGGACCTTGCAGTTTTCCATTCACAGGACACTGTGAATGAGTGATGCAGCCAGGCTGGCGGAGCCACACTCAGCCACATTTTTTTTAAATTGTGACAGCTAATACTAGCAAGATCCCTGCTAAGGCCTGATTCACACTTGAGCAGGTTGCAGTTTGCATATTGCAGGTGCATTTTGCGTTTTTCAATACACATCTTTAAACCATCGAAGTCTATGGAACCAAAAAAAACAGAAAAAAACCCTGGCCCTTTCCATAAAATGAACAGGTGTGAACTACATCCATAGGAAACCATGGTAAATGTCCTGTAGTGTGTTTCTGCAAAACTGAAAATGCACTAAAAAATGCATAAGTGTGAACCAGGCCTAACTGTCAGATCGGGGAATCAGGGAGATGTGGGGGCTGGTCTGTTCGTAACATGTTACATGTTAAACCCTAAGCGCGGGTTCACACTGCCCCTGACATCAAAGTCACGCGACTTTGAAGTCGGACCCCTGAGTGACTTCGGCACGACTTGCATTTGACTTCATTAACAGAAGTCAATGCAAATCGTAGCAATGTCGGAACCAAATGTAGTGCGGGAGCCTTTTTCTAAGTCGGAGCGACTCAAGTACAACTGGGTTTCAATGGGGTTCAACTGGGGTTTCAACTGGGGTCCGACTTCTGATGCGACAAGTGCTCCAAAGTCAGAGCGATTGTCGCATCAGTGTGAACCATGCCTAAATAAGGCATGTAACATGTTACGGAAGGTGAACTTATCCTTTAAATAGTTCACTTGGGCCAAGCTGCCTGCAAGGATGTGCTGCATAAGTTTTTTTTTTGCCCTGACATAGGCTTTAGTTATTTCCTAAAATACACTACACAATTTTTCTAATCCTGCTACTAAAATTGCTAGGGATTAATTGCTAGGTGTAGCAAATGATTAATAGTAAGAAGAGCCAGCAAAACTGAAATCCTGAAATTGTCGTTTATTGGTACATCAGAGTGACAGTAAAACAATTGAGCTGATGCATTTCGGCAATAGCCTTAGTCGCTACGACTAAGGCTATTGCCGAAACGCGTCGGCGCTATTGTTTTACTGTTACTCTGATGTACCAATAAATGACAATTTAAGGATTTCAGTTTTGCTGGCTCTTCTTACTATTTATTACATTGGAGTGTGATAGGATACATTGAGCCTAGGCACATGTGCGTGGATCTGGTGTATGGATTGGGTTGTCCCTGCAGAGAGCGCTGTTACCTTTCTCTCTTCCATGTACCAAATGATTGCTAAAGAAACAGTACAAATGAATGAAGCATTGTGTGATCATGTGAGACTGTTTGCTACTGCTATGTGATTGCTATGTGATTATCTCATAATTTGTGCAAAAGTAACAAATAATACCCGTAATGATTGTAATATGCGTGTAATTTCAGTTTCTATTTGCTGCCTTTTACAGGGTGAATGTAACATTCCCTTATTCGAAACCTAAGAAAAATTTGCCATAAGAACATGCAAGCATAAGAGTAAAAAAACATTCACCAAGATAGAAAATAGCCTAACGCTATAGTCTAAGAACATTCGACCAAAAGGAGAAATAATATGAGGGCAATTTGTACGAAATCTAAGAACATTACTGTGTGAATGGCCAAATAAATTGGTGTTCAGGCGAACGAACCGCTGCAGTGGGAAGTGAAATATTTAGCAATGGTATTACTAAAACTGCTAAATGTAACAGCTTCCTGCTCAGGACTTGAGGTTATTAAATACCCTTCATCCGCCGGCATCTTCACACCCAGTGACTCATCTCGCCCGAAACATTCAGCTGAAGCTTCTTGACTGACAGCTGAATGTAAACAAAGGGATAGTGTTAAACATGGCATGGGGTCCTTGTATCGCCCCACAATTCATACCAGACCCTTATCAGCCTGGTTCACCAGGAAAAGGGAATGACAAGCATGTGCCCCCCTCCTGAATACAAGACCACATGTCTTCAACATGGGGGCAAAGCTCCCTGTTAAGCAACAAGCGACAGTATGGATGTGTCTGCAGGTGATGTTTTTTTTCTTTTGGTGGTCAACAAGTGTCAAGCATTATAACTGATTTGGATCTGTATCACTGGACAACATGATTGATGGTGGATTTATATTATGGAACTTTTTTTTTATTTTATTTTTTTTTAGTTATTAAAGACTTGTCAAAAACTTTGTGTGTTTATTTACTATTGACATTTTTTGCGACTGAGTAAAGGTAATCATTCATGTAGGGGGGCAGTATCTGAGATTCCAATAAGCTTCTTGCCAACAGACCCCCACGATGCTGGGCCAGGGTTGGTGGGAAGATCCTTATCCTCATCAACATGGTGACAAGGTGTTTTACCCTGACAAGCTATCCCCATGTCAAGGACATGTAGCCTGGTATGGTTCAGGAAAGGGGACCACATGCTTCTTTCCCCCCTATAATGGCCAGCCATGCAGTAAGCTCAGATAAGGGTCTAGAATAGAATCTAGGGGACCCCACTTTGTTTTTTGGGTTGTGCCCCTTAAAATCCATACCAGACCTGAAGAACCCCCACACCACTTTTTTGTACACTCTCCCTTCATTTCTATTCACCTGTCAGCCAAGAATCCCTGGAAGCTAAATATGTTGGTTGGGGATGAGTCACTTCACACTGCAGTTGGAGGTTTGCTCAGCTGAACACACATTTTTTTTTTTTCAATTCAAATAGGAAATTTAAAATATTTTGTACACAGTGCAAAGGTCTGCCTCATATTTTTTCCCTTTCTGGTTGAATGTTTTTAGCCTATAAAGGTGAATGTTCTTGAACTCATATGTTCAAATGTTCTTATTGATATTCTGTCTTTGGATTCAATTATAAGAAAAATGCGAAAAACATTACAGGTATTATTTGTTACATTTGTGTGAATGATGGGAAAAGGAAGGTGGTTTCAATTCCCCTTTTCCTCATGGGAGAGCGGCAGGGAGAAGCAGTTTCAAGTTCCCCCTGGGAGCTCGCAATCTCAGGGGGATCTTATGGGCACATGTGGCTGGGAAGAGGGATACAGGTGACCTCTCCTGGGTCTTGTGTAATGCCCGGGAAAAAACTGTTTAAACTGGGCTTATCTGGCCCCCAAAGGGCATATAAAAAGGGGTTCCATTCTGTCAGACTCATTTGCCTCAGAAGACTGAGCTTTGGTGTTCTAGGAGGTATACTCCACTGAATAAACAGTGTCTTCTGAGGCGGAAGATGAGTGGGCTGGAGAAGACGGTGGGATGCCTGGATTCGGCAATGCCTAGACTTACCCAGGACGTCAGGTCAAGAGGCTCCGGTGGGAGCCACAACAGCCGCCGGCGAAGCTAGGCTTGCGGCAGCTGAAGCTGTATTTCCAGAGAGAGACATCGCCATCTGGGAGCCCGTGAAGCATCAAGATGAAGAGGATCAGGCGGAGCATCAAGAGGAAGTCCCGACTCGAAGAAGAGGAGGCGGCAACCTTTCCCTCAGGAGTGAATTAGCAAAGAGAAGGCACACTCCACGTAACTGTCAGATCGGGGAATCAGGGAGATGTTGGGGCTGGTCTTTTCGTAACATGTTACATGTTAAACCCTAAGCGCGGGTTCACACTGCCCCTGACATCAAAGTCACGCGACTTTGAAGTCGGACCCTTGAGCCACTTCGGCACGACTTGCATTTGACTTCATTAACAGAAATCAATGCAAATCGTAGCAATGTCGGAACCAAATGTAGTGCAGGAGCCTTTTTCTAAGTCGGAGCGACTCAAGTCGCACCGATTAGAACGGCTCCATTTCAACTGGGTTTCAATGGGTTTCAACTGGGGTTTCAACTGGGGTCCGACTTCTGATGCGACAAGTGCTCCAAAGTCAGAGCGATTGTCGCATCAGTGTGAACCGTGCCTAAATAAGGGTGTAACATGTTACAGAAGGTGAACTTATCCTTTAAATAGTTCACTTGGGCCAAGCTGCCTGCAAGGATGTGCTGCATAAGTTGTTTTTTTGCCCTGACATAGGCTTTAGTTATTTCCTAAAATACACTACACAATTTTTTCAATCCTGCTACTAAAATTGCTAGGGATTAATTGCTAGGTGTAGCAAATGATTAATAGTAAGAAGAGCCAGCAAAACTGAAATCCTGAAATTGTCGTTTATTGGTACATCAGAGTGACAGTAAAACAATTGGGCTGATGCATTTCGGCAATAGCCTTAGTCGCTATGACTAAGGCTATTGCCGAAACGCGTTGGTGCAATTGTTTTACTGTTACTCTGATGTACCAATAAGTGACAATTTACGGATTTCAGTTTTGCTGGCTCTTCTTACTATTTATTACATTGGAGTGTGATAGGATACATTGAGCCTAGGCACATGTGAGTGGATCTGGTGTAAGGATTGGGTTGTCCCTGCAGAGAGCGCTGTTACCTTTCTCTCTTCCATGTAGCAAATGATTGCTAAACAAACAGTACAAATGAATGAAGCATTGTGTGATCATGTGAGACTGTTTGCTACTGCTATGTGATTGCTATGTGATTATCTCATAATTTGTGCAAAAGTAACAAATAATGCCCGTAATGATTGTAATATGCGTGTAATTTCAGTTTCTATTTGCTGCCTTTTACAGGGTGAATGTAACATTCCCTTATTCGAAACCTAAGAAAAATTTGCCATAAGAACATGCAAGCATAAGAGTAAAAAAACATTCACCAAGATAGAAAATAGCCTAACGCTATAGTCTAAGAACATTCGACCAAAAGGAGAAATAATATGAGGGCAATTTGTACAAAATCGAAGAACATTACTGTGTGAATGGCCAAATAAATGGGTGTTCAGGCGAACGAACCGCTGCAGTGGGAAGTGAAATATTTAGCAATGGTATTACTAAAACTGCTAAATGTAACAGCTTCCTGCTCAGGACTTGCGGTTATTAAATACCCTTCATCCGCCGGCATCTTCACACCCAGTGACTCATCTCGCCCGAAACATTCAGCTGAAGCTTCTTGACTGACAGCTGAATGTAAACAAAGGGATAGTGTTAAAAATGGCATGGGGTCCTTGTATCGCCCCACAATTCATACAAGACCCTTATCAGCCTGGCTCACCAGGAAAAGGGAATGACAAGCATGTGCCCCCCTCCTGAATACAAGACCACATGCCTTCAACATGGGGGCAAAGCTCCCTGTTAAGCAACAAGTGACAGTATGGATGTGTCTGCAGGTGATGTTTTTTTCTTTTGGTGGTCAACAAGTGTCAAGCATTAGAACTGATTTGGATCTGTATCACTGGACAACATGATTGATGGTGGATTTATATTATGGAACTTTTTTTTTAGTTATTAAAGACTTGTCAAAAACTTTGTGTGTTTATTTACTATTGACATTTTTTGCGACTGAGTAAAGGTAATCATTCATGTAGGGGGGCAGTATCTGAGAGCCTCCTTATTTAAAAAAAAAAAGGGCTTCTAGATTCCAATAAGCTTCTTGCCAACAGACCCCCACGATGCTGGGCCAGGGTTGTGGGGAAGAGGCCCTTATCCTCATCAACATGGTGACAAGGTGTTTTACAAGCTATCCCCATGTCAAGGACATGTAGCCTGGTATGGTTCAGGAAAGGGGACCACATGCTTCTTTCCCCCCTATAATGGCCAGCCATGCAGTAAGCTCAGGTAAGGGTCTGGAATAGAATCTAGGGGACCCCACTTCGTTTTTTGGGTTGTGTCCTTTAAAATCCATACAAGACCTGAAGAACCCCCACACCACATTTTTGTACACTCTCCCTTCATTTCTATTCACCTGTCAGCCAAGAATCCCTGGAAGCTAAATATGTTGGTTGGGGATGAGTCACTTCACACTGCAGTTTTTGGCAATTCAAATAGGAATATCAAAATATTTTGTACACAGTGCAAAGGTCTGCTTCATATTTTTTTCCTTTCTGGTTGAATGTTTTTAGCCTATAAAGGTGAATGTTCTTGAACTCATATGTTCAAATGTTCTTATTGATATTCTGTCTTTGGATTGAATTATAAGAAAAATGCGAAAAACATTACAGGTATTATTTGTTACATTTGTGTGAATGATGGGAAAAGGAAGGCGGTTTCAATTCCCCTTTTCCTCATGGGAGAGCGGCAGGGAGAAGCAGTTTCAAGTTCCCCCTGGGAGCTCGCTATCTCAGGGGATCTTATGAGCACACGTGGCTGGGGAGAGGGATACTGGTGACCTCTCCTTGGTCTTGTGTAATGCCCGGGAAAAAACTGTTTAAACTGGGCTTATCTGGCCCCCAAAGGGCATATAAAAAGGGGTTCTGTTCTGTCAGACTCATTTGCCTCAGAAGACTGAGCTGTGGTGTTCTAGGCGGTATACTCCACTGAATAAACAGTGTCTTCTGAGGCGGAAGATGAGCCTGATGCGCCGGCTGATCGAGTGGGCTGGAGAAGACGGTGGGATGCCTGGATTCGGCAATGCCTAGACTTACCCAGGACGTCAGGTCAAGAGGCTCCGGTGGGAGCCACAACAGCCGCCGGCGAAGCTAGGCTTGCGGCAGCTGAAGCTGTATTTCCAGAGAGAGACATCGCCACCTGGGAGCCCGTGAAGCATTAAGATGAAGAGGATCAGGCGGAGCATCAAGAGGAAGTCCCGACTCGAAGAAGAGGAGGTGGCAACCTTTCCCTCAGGAGTGAATTAGCAAAGAGAAGGCACACTCCACGCCGAAGATTTTCTCTGCGTTTCTCAACAGCTCGGATCGAAGCGCACGCAGGAGGGGCGAGAGGCGTGGCCAGAATAGGAAGAGGAGCTCAGAACTCAACCGGGGTTCTGGCTGGAGGCGTGTCAGGAGGAGGTCTTGAAGGCGTCTCAAGAGGCGGAGCCTTGTCGCGAGGGCCGCTTTCTTCACCACAGGAGGAATCGTCACCATGGCGACGGATGGCGCTGTCAGACGCCGGAGCAAGGTCAGCTAATGTGTCTGCCAATGACACAATTCTCATTTCACATGCAGGTGACATACCTGTTGAAGATGGCAGGAGGTTGCAGCTTCAATACCACAGCCACAGCGTCAGAGTAGTGGTGAGTCTTCTACTCTAAATGTTTTAACTAATATAGCTGAGTTATTGTAAAAACTGACTAAAGATTTACAGTCGGCTCCTGGCATAGCTCAGGATATTCCTGATTTTGCTGTTCCAACAGGTGATATTTCTGCTATGAGAGTCTGGATGCCATCTAGTGGAGTTTCAGCTAATTGCGTTCCGGCTGCTCAATCTAATTTGGATATAGGTGTCTCTTCTTAGTTAGCTGCAAAACCACAGAATTTGCCTGAGTCTTGTTTAAAATAATCTATTACTTGTAAAGTAACTCCATTAGGTTTTCATTTATCTAGCTTAATTAAAGAAAAAATTTGGCACGTGAGTTTATTGATATTTTGTCATTGCTACTGTCTGCTAAAGATTTTATTGCTAAAACTGATAAAAAAAGAGGACGAGGATAGACGTAGGCCTGTGTCCAAGTCATTTAACAATTGGTTACAGGCTTTTTGTATTTTTTCAGGAATTTTGTGTGAAAAATTTCCAGAAAAAAGCACAGGACTTTTTCAACATTTAGATATTGTTTTGGAAGCTTTTAAGAATTTGGGTGGTTTTGCCTGCTATAATTATGATGAGGCTTAACCTTCTTCTACCCCACAGACCAGTTTATACCAGGAAGAACCCAATTTCTCAGCCATCAGGTAATGCCGTATAAAAAAAAGGAATTTGCTTCAATTTTAATGATAGTCAATATAAGTGGCCAAACTCCTGTAAATACCGACATGAGTGTGCCTTTTGTGCCGGAACAAATCTGGTGTCAAAATATTTCAAAATGTCTGCTGCAAATCAAATGCCTGGGAGTTTTTCCAAAAGCGTTAACACTGGTGAAATTGCAAAATATGCTCCCTTGGCTCAAAATATTTCCAGACAAGCTGAGGGCCCAGCTTCTAATTGAGGGCTTTCAGAATGGATTTTTATTGCCCGGATTTTCTGGTCAGGGATGCACGTTGGTAAGGAATTTAAAATCTGTGGAAAAATTTTCAGATAGTGTTGCTGAAAAAATGTCTAGAGAGATTAGAGAAGGTATGGTAGAAGGCCCTTTTAGCTCTCCTCCTTTCAGTAGTTTTCGGATTTCCCCTTTAGGCATTGTTCCTAAAAGGGAGAAGAATTGTTTTAGGTTAATACATCATCTGTCCCAGTGGCGGCTGGTGCTCAAAATTTTTGGGGGGGCGCAAATAAACTGAAAAATTCAGAAGAAAAAGCCCATCAAACGCAGACACTGTGCCCATTAAAACGCAGACACTGTGCCCATCAAACGCAGCCACTGTGCCCATCAAAACGCAGCCACTGTGCCCATCAAAATGCAGCCACTGTGCCCATCAAACGCAGCCACTGTGCCCATTAAAACGCAGCCACTGTGCCCATTAAAACGCAGCCACTGTGCCCATCAAACGCAGCCACTTTGCCACTGTGACATCAAACGCAGCCACTTTGCCATCAAACACAGCCACTTTGCCATCAAACGCAGCCACTTTGCCACTGTGACATCAAACGCAGCCACTTTGCCATCAAACACAGCCACTTTGCCATCAAACACAGCCACTTTGCCACTTTGCCATCAAACACAGCCACTTTGCCACTTTGCCATCAAACACAGCCACTTTGCCACTTTTCCATCAAACACAGCCACTTTGCCATCAAACACAGCCACTTTGCCACTTTGCCATAAAACGCAGTCGCTTCAAAATAAAGCTGTCCCTGCAAAGAAGGCTTCTGCAAAGAAGCTGCCACTGTGCCCCCCGCCCTGCACTTACCTTGTCTCGGGTGACAGCGACATTGGTGTCCTCCATTTCTTCTCCTGCCCGCTCCTCCTCTCATCCTCTGCTATGATTGGACGCCTGATAGGCACCCAATCACAGCGCCTGTCGTTTCAGCCAATCAGGGCACAGGTAACACAGACCTGTGCTCCTGATTGGCTAAGGGGCCGTACAATGTTAGAAAACCGAATTCCTTCGGTTTGCTAACATACTACTGAGTGACAAGGAAAGCACAGCGTTGCGCCCGCTTCTCACTTTTTTGGATGCCTATTAGCGCCTACGGTGCTAATCAGGTGTTTCCAAAAAACACCCCCACCGCTGTAATTCAGGTGCCCGGTGACCGAAAAGGGGCCAGACACCTGAATAGGGGGTGTCATCAGCGACCATAGATAGATTCATGCAATGCATGAATCTAGCTATGGTGTATAGAGAGTGACATAAGAGGGGGGGCGGCGCTCCTGCGCCCTTTATGGATGCACCGCCGCTGATCTGTTCTTTCCTAAAGGCCAATCACTCAATGTTGTTGAGGGCCTTTCTTCTGTGACATACACCTCTTTTGAAGACACTTTAAAAAAACTTAAACGTTTAGGTAAAGGAGCTCTTATGGCAAAGGCGGATGTTAAATCAGGATAGATGATTTTTTATTCTTAGGCCCGCCCGATTCCCCTGATTGTTCTTTTTTATTAGAGTTATTTTTAAAAATTTGTTCACATTTTGCTGTTCCATTGGCTTTGGAAAAAACAGCCTGGCCTTCTATTTGTCTGGAATTTTTGGATATAACTATTGATTCTACATTATTGGAATTTCGGTTACCTGAGAAAAATATATCTAAGCTTAGGGCTTTGTTATTAGTAGTTATTCGCAAAAAGAAGGTGTGTTTAAAAGAAAGGCAGTCATTACCAGTGTTGGTCATCTTACTTTAAAAAAGTAATTAGTTACATTACAAATTACTTCTCCCAAAAAAGTAATTGAGTTAGTAACTCAGTTACTACATTGGAAAAGTAATTAGTTACTCAGCAAAGTAACTGACTTTTTTTTTTAATATTCTTAGGGGCGGGTCTAGTATTACTGTAAGCAAGGGGCGCGGTCCCCCCTGCACGTCTATTTCCCCCCAACACATATATCTGTTCCCCCTCTGTACCCCACTACACGTCTGTCCCCCCCACACACATATATCTGTTCCCCCTCTGTACCCCACTACTCGTCTGCCCCCCCCCACACATATATCTGTTCCCCCCCTGTACATCTGTCCCCCCCAAACTCACGGATCGGATCATTTTTCGGATCAGCAAATAATAATTGAATTTGCAAAAACCTTTGAAAATTCCACCACCATAAAGCCCCCACTGTAATATCCACGTCATCTCCCCAACTGTAATATTGTCTGGGTATAGCTGGGTACGGCTGGGTATCGCCGAGTATGGCTGGGTATCGCCGAGTATGGCTGGGTATTACCGCGTATTGCAGAGTGTGGCGGGGTATGGCCAGGTGTTGCAGGGTATGGCAGGGTGTTGCAGAGTATTGCGCAGTATTGGCAGGGTGTTGCATAGTATTGCGCAGTATTGGCAGGGTGTTGCAGAGTATTGCACAGTATTGGCAGGGTGTTGCAGAGTATTGCACAGTATTGGCAGGGTGTTGCAGAGTATTGCGCAGTATTGGCAGGGTGTTGCAGAGTATTGCGCAGTATTGGCAGGGTGTTGCAGAGTATTGCGCAGTATTGGCAGGGTGTTGCAGAGTATTGCGCAGTATTGGCACTGGCAGGGTGTTGCAGAGTATTGCGCAGTATTGGCAGGGTGTTGCAGAGTATTGCGCAGTATTGGCAGGGTGTTGCAGAGTATTGCGCAGTATTGGCACTGGCAGGGTGTTGCAGAGTATTGCGCAGTATTGGCAGGATGTTGCAGAGTATTGCGCAGTATTGGCAGGGTGTTGCAGAGTATTGCGCTGTATTGGCAGGGTGTTGCAGAGTATTGCGCAGTATTGGCAGGGTGTTGCAGAGTATTGCGCAGTATTGGCAGGGTGTTGCAGAGTATTGCGCAGTATTGGCAGGGTGTTGCAGAGTATTGTGCAGTATTAGCAGGGTGTTGCAGAGTATTGCGCAGTATTAGCAGGGTGTTGCAGAGTAGTGGCAGGGTATGGAGGGATGGCTGCTGCCATCCGATCTCTCCCCTCCACTGTACAGATCTGTACACAGAGGGGAGACCAGCGTCATCTTGACGCCGGTTTGTTTACAAAGTGATCGCTCCGTCATTTGACGGAGCAATCACATTGTAAACGGCCGACGGGTGCACCAAGATGGCCGCCGCTCCGGAGCTAGGCCGGAGCGGCAGCCCTCTTGGTGCACCCGTCGGCCGCCGCTCCGGAGCTAGGCCGAAGCCGCGGCCTTTCCTAAGGCCGAGGCCGCGGACGGCTCCGCGATCGCGGCGGGTAATTGCGGTAACGCCGCCCCAGTAATGGGAACGGCGTTACCGCAAGGGGAAGAGTAATCAGTTAGATTACTCGTTACCCTCTAAAGTAACGGCGTTACGTAACGCCGTTTACTTTAACGGCGTTAGTGCCATCACTGGTCATTACTGGGTCTTCTGGCTTTTGTATCTAGGGTGATGCCAATTGGGAAGGTGTTTTCTAGACGCTTATACCTTGCCATTTCTGGTTTCAAATCCCCATTTTCTCATATCAGAATTACACAGGATATGAGGGAAGATCTTATAGTCTGGCTACAATTTCTTACACATTTTAGAATTTTTTCTATTTACTGACGCCGCTGGCTCTCTTGGTTTTGCTGCAATTTGGCAATCCCATTGGTGCGCAGAACGCTGGTGTCCCAGGTGGCAGAGAAAAGGTTATCTGAAAAATATAGTCCTTTTAGAGTTATTTCCCATTATTGTGGCCCTGGAGATTTGGGGTTATTATTTTAGAAATAAAAGGATTTTAGTCAGAACTAATAATAAAGGAGTTATGTATGCTATTAATTGCTTAACATCCAAGTCTCCGCGGGTTATTGTCCTATTACGCCATATGATCTTTAAATGCTTGAGTTTTAATATATGGTTAAAAGCTATTAACCACTTCAGGACCGCCTCCTGTAGATTTACGTCAACAGAAAGGCACGGCTGGGCAAAAGCACGTACCGGTACGTCCCCTTTAATTGCCCAGCCGTGGGTCCCGCGAGCGCCGCCGGCGGCACGCTCACGACCCGGTCCTGAGCTCCGTGACCGCGGCCGCGGGACCAGCGGACCCGATCGCCGCTGGTGTCCCGCGATCGGGTCACAGAGCTGAAGAACGGGGAGAGGTCTGTGTAAACAAACCTCTCCCGTGCTTCCTACACTGCCTGTCACTGATCGGCTGTTCCCTGTCATCGGGAAAGCCGATCAGTGACGTCAGACGTAAAGCCACGCCCCCTACTGTAAAAAAAACACACACGTCACAGACCTAACCCCTCCCCGCCCCCTAGTGGTTAACTCTTTCACTGCCAGTGTCATTTATACAGGAATCAATGCATTTAAATAGCATTGATTGATGTATAAATGACAATGGTCCCAAAAATGTGTCAAAAATGTCCGATGTGTCTGCCATAATGTCGCAGTCACAATAAAAATCGCTGATCGCCACCACTAATAGTAAAAAAAAAAAAATATTAACAAAAATGCAATAAAACTATCCCCTATTTTGTAAACGCTATAACTTTTGCGCAAACCAATAATCGCTAATTGCGATTTTTTTTTACCAAAAATATGTAGACGAATACGTATCGGCCTAAACTGAGGAACAAAAATGTTTTTTTTATATATTTTTGGGGGATATTTATTATAGCAAAAAGTAAAAAATATTGTCGCTCTATTTTTGTTTATAGCGCAAAAAATAAAATCCGCATAGGCGATCAAATACCACCAAAAGAAAGCTCTATTTGTGGGGGAAAAGACGCCAATTTTGTTTGGGAGCCATGTCGAAGTGCCGAATCACAAAAAGGGGCCCAGTCCTTTGGCTGCAAATTGGTCAGGGGCTTAAGTGGTTAATGTGGCTGGAAAGGACAATGAATTGGTGGATTCGTTATCTCATCTACAGATGGATCATTTGTCCACCCAACTTATGGGACCTTGTTTGAGGCCCATATCCGAGTGTATTAAAAATTCTGTAGCACCTTCGACCTGGGCTAGATATCAATTCGCCTGGTTGCTGTGGCTTTCATTTTTGAATTCCATCCAAGAACCTCTTTTTCTGAAGGCTTAGTATTATTATTTTTAAACTCCTTATTTATTAAATAATATCCTTGGTCCTATGTACAAAAAACTTATTTTTAAAGCTTTATAATTTACCTTCTTGCTTACAGTATTCAATCAAGCAAGCTCTGAAAGCTTATGAGAAGAATCATTTTAAATTGGATCCACAGAAACCTATTACTCCAGATATTTTTGTTAAACTTTGTTCAGTTACTGATCAAATGTATTTTTCTTCTTCTGAGTCAGTGCTTTTTCAAGCGGCATTTTCAGTTTCATTTTTTGTTGCTCTTAGTTTCAGAATTGATTTATATCCAAGCTAATATTAACAGTGATAACAGTGTTAAAATTCTTATTAGTAAGTCAAAAACGGATCAAATGGGTAGAGGTAATTGGGTACATCTATATGCGTGTAGTGTAGTGGTTTTCTCATTTGTCCAGTTAAGTTGTTAACACAATATTTTCATATTAGACCTTCTCTGGGTTCTCGTTTTTTCATACATGAATCGGGTTCCCCCTTAGCAAATACCAATTCATATCTGTTTTTAAAAAATGTTTAACAATTTTGAACTTACGCAATTCTCATCTCACGTCACATTCATTTAGGATAGGAGCAGCTACTGAAGCTTCAAGTTTAGGATTTGATGCTAATTTAATTTAAAAAGTTGGTAGATGGAAATCTGATAGCTACTTGTTATACATCCATCCTAACAAATTTTTTTGATTCATTTTAGGAAAATGCCGGGTAATATGGATTATTGGACATTCCTCCCTTTTTTGTTTGGCAAGACTAAAGCCCCATACACACGGTCGGATTTTCCGACGGAAAATGTCCTATCGGACAATGTTGTCGGAAATTCCGACCGTGTGTAGGCTCCATCCGACATTTTCCATCGGATTTTCCGACGGACAAAGTTTTATCTCCTGCTCTCAAATTTTCCGACAACAAAGTCCTATCGGACTTTTTCCGATCGTGTGTAGCGAATTCCGACGGACAAAGTGCCACGCATGCTCAGATCACATTACAAGACCAAAGCTATTGGCTACTAGCCTCTACGTAGTCCCGTCTTAGGCAACAAACGTCACCACGTTCAGAATGATCGGATTTTCCGACAACTTTGTCCGACGGTGTGTATGCAACACCAGTGTCGGACTAAATCCGTCGGAAAAAATCCAGATTTTCCGACCGTGTGTACGGGGCATAAGAGCAAAGAAAAGAGTTTGCACAAGGTTTGGATCCTAAGAAGTTTAAGGTTTTTTGGAGTGGGAGGAGAGGTATGGTGTGGTCTGATCTCTTTCGAGAAATAGAGAAGCTTTTTCTGAATAACAGATGTACTGATTTTATGGAAATGATATTGGAAAACGAAGAACATTATACATCATTTTTGGTATTAGGGATGATTTACACAGGATTCAGTTGTCTTTACCTAACACTTATTGTTTTTTCTGAGGTTGTGCAGAGATTGCGTTGGCTTTCTTTTTCTTCGCTGCGCCCCTTGGAAAAAATTGGAAAACGGGCAGTAGCCAAGATACTTAAGACATTAGGCATTTTATCGTTTAGACATTTGGAATTAGAGGGTGGTGTTCAATGGGGTTGGTGGGGTTTATATATAAAAGAGGAGGTTAATTTATCTGACATTGGTTTATATATTCAGTCTTTTATTTGATGAATTGTTACATTGTCTTGAAACCAATAATAAACAGCCGCGGCCTTATAAAACCAACACTTGTCTGCGTCACTTTAATTTTGAATATAAGTTTTGAGATACTAAAAGTTTCCTGTGTTCAGAAAACTGACAGTAAGTAGCGAAAATCTCTATGCATGCAAGAGATTTAAATAACCTGTGGTTATTATCAGCTAAATAATTGTTCTCTCAGTTTAGAAAACTGAAGAAAAATTGTTAATCAGTTATATTTAGAAATCAGTCCACCTATATAATTCAAAACCCAAATTTTTTTTAGTCCTAGGACATTGTTTTATATGCACTCCCACAATAAGGTTGTGTTATCCTAATGAAATGATGCATACGCCTATTATTACATATTTAGAAACATAAAAACTGACAAAACTGGCTTCCACGAAACTGCTGGATATGTCTGCCAACATTGATATGATATGCTGTCAAACCTGTTTTTTATCATAAAGTTGCCACTAATTTAATGACAGATGAAAAAACAATATAGATAAAAAAATAAAAAAAAGATAACACTGTTTCATAATCAGTTTTATGTACCGTATTCATATGCATGGTGACAAAAGCATATGAAGACATTTCCATTGTATGGGAGACATATTTGGCCCAGTGGAGGCAGCTGTAAAAAAACAGAGTTGGGCATTCAAATTGGCGCTCAAGTTGAAATATACTTTTCCTTTTTACTTTTTAAAGGTAGGCTGCAGCTATACCGTATATAAAAAAAACATTCACGTTCAAACCCACTTAGAAGGCATGTTCTTCTTGCTGAGGTAATCAATTTTCTTTTTTGCTTCGTCAGTGGAGATAAGTTGATTGCTAATTATTTGCTCTGCCTACATTTGATTTGTATCTCCTGTGTCTTTAAGGGCCCAGTCACATCTTCACATTTTTTTTTTTTTTTTTACAGTAAAGGTTTTTTATTTAGAAAAAAACAAAGGCGTAAAATGGCATTGACAGAACAATAAAATAAATTTCGTACAGGATGGCAGTAATTACAAAGCTATATTAAATACAAGCTTGGGCAGTATAGACAGGAGATTCACACTGTTGCAAAAATTTGGGTCAAGCATATATTACAGTAGGCAGGAAGTGTACAGAGGATATAGCAAGTTATCTGTCCCCTAGGGCATTCTCAGCCCCCTTGTCCTGGGGGGGAGGGGGGGTAGGAAAAAGGGGGGAATGGTTGGGGGGGAGGATAGATGGGGGGTAAGAAAGGGGGGGAGAAGGGAAGAGGGACAGGAACAAAAGGGGACTTAGGACCAGCTATTGTTATTTCCGAGACATTCTAGTTAAGCACTATACAGTTACACAGGCATCTACCCAGGTCGACCAAATTTTGTCGAATTTTGTTGGACAATTCCTGCTTTCATACGTAATTTTATAAAGTGGTAGCACTCTGTTAATTGTATTTTCCCAGGAAGTTCTAGTCGGGATCTCTTCTCCCCTCCATCTCAGAAGAATTTCTCTTCTGGCATAGAATAGTATAAAGGTCATGCATAGTTTGGTGTACCTGTCCCCCTCTACGTCCCCCAGGTAACTAAGCAGGAAGATAAGGGGGTCAAGCAATATATCAACTCCACAGATCCTCGCCAAGGTCCCCGCTACCTCCCGCCAGTATGGACGGATCTTAGGGCAGGTCCAGACCATATGGAGGAAGGTACCCTGTTCCAGCTTGCATCTCGTGCACATTGGGCTTAGGGAGGGGTAGATGTTGGCAAGTCTCTGCGGAGTATAGTATGCCTTGTGTAGGAACTTCAGTTGTATGAAGCGGTCTCTGGACGCAATCATGGATGGGATGTATGAGGAGACCAGGTCTTACCAGATCTCTTCGTCGAGGTCAGGGATGTCAACCTTCTACTTGGTAAACAGGGCCTTGGTGTTAGTGTCATGAGCTACACATCTTCACATTATACCACATCACTGCACAGTAACGTGGAAATTGCAGCGCAGAGCATTGAGGTGCCATCATATTGCTTTAGTCCTTTATATGCTAAGAGAACCCTTCCACTGGACGCAGTGGCGGCTGGTGCTCCATTTTTTTAGGGGGGCGCAAACAAAACCCCAAACAACCCCCCCTCCCCCACGTCACTCGCCGTGATGGGGCCTATAGACAGAAAGACAGGGGGATAGATTGGATAGGACAGACAGATAGACAAATAGACAGATATACAGATAGATAGACATACAGACAAGTAGATATGCAGTTAAACAGATAAATAGATATACAGACAGCTAGATAGATAGATAGATATACAGACAGATAGATAGATAGATAGATAGATAGATAGATAGATAGATAGATAGATAGATAGATAGATAGATAGATAGATAGATAGATAGACAGACAGATAATAATATAAAAAAAAAAGATAGATAGATGTATATAGATAGATATACAGTTAGATATACAGAGAGATAGATAGAAAGATATACAGACAGATTATATATATATATATATATATAGATAGATAGACAGAGAGATAGATAGATAGATAGATAGATAGATAGATAATATAACAAAATAGATAGATAGATATATATAGATATCCAGTTAGATATACAGATAGATAGATAGATGGATATACAGATAGATATATAGATAGATAGATAGATAGATAGATAGATAGATAGATAGATAGATAGATACACAGATAGACAGAGAGATAGATAGATACACAGACAGATATACAGAGAGATAGATAGATATACAGATAGAAATATAGATAGATAGATATATACAGATAGATAGAAATATAGATAGATAGATAGATAGATAGATAGATAGATAGATAGATAGATAGATAGATAGATAGATAGATAGATATACAGACAGACAGCTAGATAGATAGATATACAGACAGATATACAGACATATATCTAGATAGATAGATAGATAGATAGATAGATAGATAGATAGATAGATAGATAGATAGATACACATAGATAGATAGAGAGATAGATAGATACACAGACAGATATACAGAGAGATAGATAGATATATAGATAGATAGATAGATAGATAGATATACATAGATAGATAGATAATATAGATAGATAGATAGATAGATAGATAGATAGATAGATAGATAGATAGATAGATAGATAGATAGATAGACAGATAGACAGCTAGATAGATAGATATACAGACAGATATACAGACATATATAGATAGATAGATAGATAGATAGATAGATAGATAGATAGATAGATAGATAGATAGATAGATAGATATACAGACAAGTAGATATGCAGTTAAACAGATAAATAGATATACAGACAGATATATAGATAGATATATAGATAGATAGATAGATAGATAGATAGATAGATAGATAGATAGATAGATAGATAGATATACAGTTAGATATACAGATAGAATAATAGATATACAGAGAGATAGATAGAAAGATATACAGACAGATTATATATATATATATATATATATATATATATATATATATATATATATATATATAGATAGACAGATAGATATACAGATAGACAGAGAGATAGATATATAGATAGATAGATAGATAATATAACAAAATAGATAGATAGATAGATAGATAGATAGATAGATAGATAGATAGATAGATAGATAGATAGATATCCAGTTAGATATACAGATAGATAGATGGATATACAGATAGATATACAGACAGATATATAGATAGATAGACACAGACAGATATACAGAGAGATAGATAGATATACAGATAGAAATATAGATAGATAGATATACAGATAGATAGAAATATAGATAGATATAGACAGACAGACAGCTAGATAGATAGATATACAGACAGATATACAGACATATATCTAGATAGATAGATAGATATACAGACAGATAGATAGATATATAGATAGATAGATATACAGACAGATAGATAGATAGATATACAGACAGACAGATAATAATATAAAAAATAGATAGACATATATAGATAGATATACAGACAGATATACAGAGAGATATACAGAGAGATAGACAGATAGATATACAGATAGATATACAGACAGATAGATAGATAGATAGATAGATAGATAGATAGATAGATAGATAGATAGATAGATAGATAGATAACAATATATATAAAAATAGATAGATAGATATAGATAGATATACAGACAGATAGATATATATAGATAGATAGATAGATAGATACACAGATAGACAGAGAGATAGATAGATACACAGATAGATAGATAGATAGATAGATAGATAGATAGATAGATAGATAGATACAGATAGATATACAGACAGATATACACATAGATATACAGAGAGACAGATAGATAGATAGATAGATAGAAGAATATAGATAGATAGATATACAGATAGATAGATAGAAATATAGATAGATAGATATACAGATAAATAGAAATACAGATAGATAGATAGGTAGATAGATATACAGACAGACAGATAATAATATAAAAAAAAAGATAGATAGATATATATATATATATAGATAGATATACAGTTAGATATACAGATAGATATACAGACAGATATACAGAGAGATAGATAGATAGACAGACAGATTATATATATATATAGAGATAGATAGATATACAGATAGACAAAGAGATAGATAGATGGATACACAGTTAGATAGATAGATAGATAGATAGACATACAGATTATATATATATGTATAGATAGATAGACAGATAGATATACAGATAGACAGAGAGATAGATAGATAGATAGATAATATAACAAAATAGATATATATATATAGATATCCAGTTAGATATACAGATAGATAGATGGATATACAGATAGGTATACAGACAGATATACAGAGAGATAGACAGATAGATAGATAGATATACAGACAGATATACAGAGAGATATATAGATATACAGATAGAAATACAGATAGATAGATAGACAGACAGACAGACAGACAGATAATAATATAAAAAAATAGATAGATATATATAGATAGATATACAGATAGATAGATATACAGATAGATATACAGAGAGATAAACACATAGATATACAGAGAGATAGAGAGATAGATAGATAGATAGATAGATAGATAGATAGATAGATAGATATACAGATAGATAGAAATACAGATAGATAGATAGATATACAGACAGATAGATATACAGATAGATAGATAGATAGATAGATATACAGACAGATAGATATACAGATAGATAGATTTAGATAGATATACAGACAGACAGATAATAATATAAAAAAAGATAGATATACAGATAGATATATATATAGATATTAGATAGATAGATAGATAGATAGACATATAGATAGATAGATATACAGACAGATAGATATAGATAGCTATACAGACAGACAGATAATAACATAGATAGATATAGATAGATAGATATAGATATACAGTTAAATATACAGATAGATATACAGACAGATATACAGATAGATATACAGACAGATAGATAGATATACAGACAGATAGATAGATATACAGACAGACAGATAATAATATAAAAACATAGATAGATATATAGATAGATATACAGAGAGATAGATAGATAGACAGAGATTATATATAGATAGATAGATAGATAGATAGATAGATAGATAGATAGATAGATAGATATACAGATAGACAAAGAGATAGATAGATGGATACACAGTTCGATAGATAGATAGATAGATAGATAGATAGATAGATAGATAGATAGATAGAGCGATAGACATACAGATAGAGAGATAGACATACAGATAGAGAGATAGATAGACATACAGATAGAGAGATAGATAGACATACAGATAGATAGCGAGATATACATACAGATAGATAGATAGACATATAGATAGATAGACATACAGATAGAGAGATAAATAGATAGATATACATACAGATAGATAGAGAGACAGAGATGAGTGAACACTGACCTGTACAGGATGACTCTAGGAGGACGCATTGCTGGGAGCCCTCATGGTGTACAACATATAGGAGATGTGTACAGTGTAATGAAGGCTCCAGCAGATTGTCGGGTGTTGGGCTGGAGCAGAGGTGGATTCCAGGGCAGAGGTGAAGCACAGCATGGGCAGGTTGAAAAATGAAAATCCAAGGCAAAATGAAAAGCACAAGGTGCAATAGTAACATTACCTGCCGCTTCTTCTCCAGTCCACACAAAGCCGCTTCTTCTCCAGTCCACACAAAGCCGCTTCTTCTCCAGTCCACACAAAGCCAAAAACGAAAGTAACATGCCGCCCGTCCATGGCACCGCCCAGGCATAAGGAGATGCAGGAGAATGACCCAATCAGCATGTAGAGGCGCTCTGCATAGCGCCACAATGCATCAAAAATCACTGCAAATGAAGCGTTTTGCCTGCAATCACGGGATTGCATTGGCATGACGCTTCCATAGTGCACTGTGACCGGCGCCCGCCAGGACACAGTGCACTTCAGGAACTTTTTTTTTTTTCTTAAAGGGACCATTTTTTTTTTTTTTTTTTTAATTTTTTTTTTTTTTTTTTGTGACTGGCTTTGGGGGGGCGGCGCCCATGCGCCCCCTATGGACGGGCCTCCACTGACTGGACGGCCAGTTGAAAATAATCACCCCATCCAGGTAGTGACATGGACACTCAAAGAAGGACCCTCATCCTCTGCAGGGAAAAAAGAGAAAATGCTGGACAATGTCATGTAACCACAGATTTAGGTATGTAAAAAGGGGGTTTAGCTTTTGTTGTGGCTTGGGGGTTGAGAGGCAAGGGGTGGGAAGGAGGAGCTAAGCCGGGAGCTAAGCTTTGACACGATAATGCAAATGCATTAATGCAGCACATAGTGTTACTATGCCCTGAAAGAAAGTTGTCATGGGATATTTACAAAAGCTGTCATGGTTGTGAACATCCTAGTGACCTAACTATGAGGTTAATCATTTTGATCCAACATTTTCTAAATCACTAAAATAAAACACAAAGGCAGAATGTCACTTTACTTGCTCGATCGGGGTCAGTGACATAAGTTTGCCATAGATCAATCATTAAAAAAAAAAAAAAAAAGAATGGATTCATCCACATATTCAAGGTGGAAGAATGAAACCTCTCCAATACACTATTGTATTCTGACAGAGGGACTTCTCCACTATCAGAATACATGGATCATTGATAATGCCAATTGGCTGTATGCGCTGATCGAACATGAATTTTCAACAGTTCCCGATAACTAGATTGACTCTTCTTGAACGAGAACAGCCATGAATGGATCAAAATTTGTCCAGTCCTTGCTGAACCAGCTGAATTTTGATCTATCTATGACAAGCTTTATAAAATGATCAAACCAGCATGATAACCACACAAATGATCAGGTTTCATAAAACATTTGTAGTGATACTATTAAAGCAATTCTACACCCCCCCCAAAGAAATTATATACTGTAAATATTTATAATATTGCAGTTTACCAGTCCTTAAATAAGGTGGCTGCATTAGTTGTTTTAAGTCTTGTATGCACAGGCTGCAAATCGGCCTGTTGAGCAGGTGAGCTGAAAAACCAGCATCTGACCACATCAGTGTGTTCTAGCGGGGGGGGGGGGGGGTCCCCGTGTTAGAACACAAAGGCACAGCGAGGGGGATGGCCACACTAACATTGCGGTTGAATTAAAAATACTTCTAGTGTGTTTCAGGCTTAAGATTTTATTTTCCTTTAACTTTACCTTTATGTATACAGTGTCCTATATGGAAGGGGCGTTGATTTTTGTCTCCACATCCCAAAAATTGGTAAATGTACACAGAAAAATAAGGGATTTTTAAGGTGTCAATGAATACACAAGAATTATTAAAATTTTAACACATTTTTATTGCATATCAATTAAAATCTCTCATTAAAAGCACGAATCTCATTATATTGTAAATCAACAGACATGGTTCACATATTTCAAATTTACAATAGATGCATCAACCTCGACATGTTTCACCAGAACATTTTGGCTTCTTCAGGACTATTCGGCATCAATTAGAGTTGTGTACAAATTTGCCTGTTAGATCAAGGATATAAGTGATCATTATTCCTATCAATATCAACTGGAGCCCAAATATTGGAGATCAGGGAAGCTGAATAGATGGCCACAGGAAAGACAAAAATTCCTGGAGAGGGGCCACTATTATGTTTGTGTTGTTTAAGGGTGACTTCCAATTCTGCTTAACTGATAGTGTGTCCAAGTTGAATGGGTTTATATTCAGATAAGGTTATGTATAGTATTCCCATTGTAGCTCCCTCGAGCAACGGGGGAGCTACTATGACGAATACTACACATAAACCTATCTGCATATAAATCCATTCAACTTGGACACACTATCGGTTAAGCAGGATTGGAAGTCACCCTTAAACGACACAAACATAATAATGGCCCCTCTCCTGGACTTTTTGTCTTTCCTGTGGCCATCTCTTCAGCTTCCCTAATCTCCAATATTTGGGCTCCAGTTGAAATTGATATTACTAGTGATCACTTCTATCCTTGATTTAACAGACAACTCTAATTGATGCCTAATACTCCCGAAGAAGCTGAAATCTTTTGGCGAAACATGTCGAGGTTGATTCATCTATTGTAAATTTGAAATACATGAACTATGTCTGTTGATTTACAATATAATGAGATTCATGGTTTTAATTCGATTTTAAATTTATATGAAATAAAAATTTGGTAAAATTTTTATAATTTGTGTGTATTCATTAGCACCACTTCCCTTATTTTTCTGTATACATTTACTTACATTTTTCCTGTTGATGCTACAAATAACACACTTCCTGTCATTTTATGCCTATACCCACTTCCTCATGGTGTCTATGGAAGGAGCCATGGTTGTGACACAGGCTAGACTTCAAGCATGTTTGTCATTGTTCTTATCCATTACATGTTGGATGAATGGGACTATTAATTTACAGGTAGATAACATTGTTTATGCTGCCTTTTCAACTCACATGAAGTGACATGGTCACTGAATTTTTGGCTTCAATATTCACACATATTTTCAGTTCTTGCAAACAGGTGAATTCAATAATGCATTTATACCACGTTCTGTTAAAATGTTCTGTACCAAAATCACTGGCCTGCTGTCAGTTTTAGTAGCTTTAATGAAATGTGCAACAGATTCAGATCGTTGTAAATGGCAAATAGACCATAATGCTTTTTCCTAGGATTCTCACGAAAAGCAAAGGTCTTCGCATCTGGAAAAAAAAAGCATTATCTTTTGTTTGCATTTTGAGACTATTTTCTTTTACTAGAGACTTTGAATGGACATTTGAACAGTCTTAATGGTACTGGTTTTGAGTTTGTATGTTTTAGTCTGCCCAGGGGGGAATAGTGTTGCCAGCTGCTGGGGAGTATTTATTTTCTTTATTTGTTCCTCCTGTGGGCTGATACTGTATTAAAGTTCTCAACGGCACTATTACAAAGTGGCACTATGGTTGCACCAAATTCAAAAATAATTACCTACAATTCATAGATAATGAATTTGGAGGTAATTAAGAACTAACACTAATGCCGGCCATAGACTGAGCAATTTTCTTTCATGCAACCACAGTTAGCAGGAAAGACAAATTCTTGAATCCCTCCTGTGAAGCCACTGTGTTCTCCCAGTAGCCACTAGCAATAATCGCATGTAAAATACAACAGGCTCATTATATCCAAGTTGATCAATCGATCAACTTGGGTACATTCAGTCTGCCCATGCATGGTTTTAATCTCGACTGGTCCCTGCAGAACCGACAAGATTCAAGCTGTCTATTGCAGGCCATACATGGTCGAATTTTGAACGAATTTTCTTTTCAAAATCAGAAAGTTCGTTTTTTTTGTGATACGATGGTGCCACCATTGATTTTCGAAATTCGGCCGACCAAGCCTTCAATTTCACCTCATGTTGCTACAGAAAATAATTTTCTTGGCCGGGAATCTTCTTTTCTCTCCGTAATTTTCTTTTCTTATTACATTTCTCGCACGATTCTCCCATCATTGATTAGAAAATCGGTAGTTTTTCAAAAAAATTCCAACATGTCCGATTCCTCAAATTTGATTTCCGAACGAAAATCGGCTGTTGCTGCAGCCCACTAATGGTGCGAAATTCATACGAAAATTCATAGATACGATTTTCAAAAGAAAATTCTTTCGAAATTCGAACCGTGTATGGCCGGCATATGGCTAGCTTAACTTGGTATACAGAAACAGTCTGAGTATCTGTCTCTATATGCTGTGTAGCAGGGAATCATGATTGTCGCTGCTCTTTCCTTCCCTCTCCACCTGTCACTTGTAGTCAAAGACACTGTTGGCTTCACACTGATAAGCTCCTAATAACCAGTGACACTGAAAGTGGGTGGGCAGAGCCTGATGGGGAAACTGACCCCATTTCATATTTCCCCATAAGAGGAAAACCTATTTAAAACCTATTTCCCCATAAGGTTCACTCACTTCTTGTAAATGACAGCAGGCTATGGGCAGATTATGTATTCAATAGCAAGCTGTATATTGGCTATGAAACCCACCCACTTCCTGCTGTCAATCACTAGGGGAGCAGAACTGGTGGCGAACTAGTGTCTCCGTACCCCCTAACAGGCTCCACTCACACAGCCACAAAAATGTTTGGCCCCTGTGTTGTGTGACATCTACAATTACAGGGAGGAAGCTCATCTGCATTGAGGATGGAGTGTCCCTATGGACACAATAATCTCAGTGCGCCTCGCCACAGCAAATGTCGGTGCTTGCTTTCAACGGTTACATGAATTTGGTGCAAGCACTGTAATGCATAGGCACAAGGAAATTCTAAAGAACGCTTTATGAATTCCTCAGAATGTTCTAAGCTTGAAAAAAATAATCTATTGAAGCCACCACATCTGAGGACTAGTACACTGCAAAACAGTATATTTTTGTTTTTTGGGCTGGCTAACTCCACATTTTAGAGTATGTTACATGTTACACCCATATTTAAAGGGTAACATTTAACATGGTGCCAAGCTGATATGGAACTCAGTACAGTCTAGGCACTAGAGGAAAAGTCTGCAGGAGCCTGGCATTGCACCTGTGATCCGCTGATCAAGATTGTAATGATTTTCAGGCTCATTTGCAAAAAATAGGTGGAGTTAGCCTTTAAATTGTGGTATCACACCCCAACAACCACACACATGGATTTCTACCAGCTGGGTACTCCAAGAAGAAATGCTGTTATTCCCAAAAGGCCAGGAGGTATCTGTCTACCTGCTTTGCTAATACTAACCCATATGTTAATCAGAAACATGTTTCTTTTAGTTTGTGAGACCAAAATGGGAATTGCTTTGTCCATCCTAAATGCACCAGGTCAGTGCTGAAAGACACACACGCGTCATATTTTTAAAATCAGGGGATCCACAATCACACACAAGTGTCATTAGCTATGGACATTTATACTGTTGTGAGCAGTAAATGCGATTACAAGGGATAAACGAAACTGAGGGTTTTAATTTCTCTGAAAATCAAGAGACTGCAAGAGGAACTTCAGATAGATTTTTTTTAAGTCAGCAACTACAAATACTGTAGCTACTGACTTTTAAAAAAATCGAGCAACTAGCAACTGGGGTTTAGCACTGTCTCCCTGAAGCTAGTTCTTCTTACCGAGGTGGGTCACTAGCACCGACATCTTGTATATGGGAGGAGCCTGAGGATCCACAGCTGGCTTCACACTGCACATGTGTAAGCTCACGCAGCGTTTCTGTGACATGTTCCTGGAGGCTGGGGGGACACAGGGGGTGAGGTAAAAAAGTGAAGAATTGGGAGTGGGTACCGATAAAAACTTAAATTACCGGAGAGGAAAGGAGTGAACCAGTTTGACTTCCGCTTACAGCAAAATGTTAACAGTATGGCAAGAAGCAATCAAGTCAATAAAGAAGATGAAAGTAAGGTGGTTTCTGGTTGGCTTATAAGGATGTAATTGGCTATGAATGGCTCTTGAAAGTTATGGAAGCTCTTTTCAACTACCCTGTCCAACAAACAACACTGCATAAGCCTCATAATTTAAATTTTTTTCACAAATAAAAATAAATAGTGAAAAATTTTAATTTAAGTGGCAGTGAACTAATCAAGAAAAACACACTTAAAAAGAATACTAAATTAAACTAAACTACCCTATGTACAGGAACCTCTAACAAATGAAAAAAAAAAAAAAAATATATATATATATATATATATATATATATATATATATATATATATTATATATTTTTTTTTTTAATATATATATATATTTTTTAATATATCTATATATATATCTATATACAGTATCTCACAAAAGTGTATACACCCCTCACATTTTTGTAAATATTTTATTCTTTTCATGTGACAACACTGAAGAAATGACACTTTGCTACAATGTAAAGTAGTGAGTGTACGGCTTGTATAACAGTGTAAATTTGCTGTCCCCTCAAAACAACTCAACTCAACAGTGAGGTACTTTTGTGAGATACTGTATCTATATATATATATATATATATATATATATATATATATATATATATATATAGATATAGATATATATCTCTCTCTCTCTATATATATATATATATACACACACACATACACTGTAATATATATATATATATATATATATATATATATATATATATATGTAGCACTGACCCACAAAGGAGCTGCTGATTTGATTTGGGCCTGCACTCTGCTAATAAACCCCACTAACTTCACACAGCTGTGGTGCAATTTAATACAGTACAATATAATATAACACAATATACCTTTATTGTCACTTCAGGATCCACTGGCTCCACCTGCTGGGAGAAAACAATACTCCACACAACGGGGTACTTAACCAAAGTATATTTTACTATAAGTATTGGCAAACAGGTGATTACAATAATTGTGCTGTCATCCCAACATAAAATGACAGTACAATGAATTCTTGATAAAACAATTATAAACAATATAGATACACGGGAGCTCCCCCTACTTTTAAAGCTATGCATGAGATCTCACTTAAAGTACTCAGTCTTTAGTCTTCGTGTCTTCGCTAGCTAAGATAATTCCTTGTGATTTGTAATCCAAGGGTTAAAGTAATTCAAGTTGAGTTAAAGATGATCCTGGTATAACTTCAGTAACTATGATACAAGGCTTGAGATGCAATAGCAGATAGGCCTTATGCCTGCCTAGTGTCAGTTACTATACTCCTCCTCTGTAGGACTATAGATCCCAGTGAGGCCTGTATATAAGTCTGACTAGTTGCAAAAGTCAATAAACTGTGGGCCTCAACAAGCTCACCAACTGGATCGGAGCGCTGTATAGCTTTGGTCCGGTGTTTGCAGCTTGCTTCTAGGTCAGCCGAATCCGTCACTCCGTTCCGCTCTGGTAGATGGACCCGGTCTCCCGATGCTCAAACGAGTGTCCCTGGATCTTCCTAATTCGGTCACTGTATCTCTGGCACCGTCAGGTCACTCACACAATCGAGCGGGGTTGCGCTCCGTAATGGCTGTAGGTCACTTTCTCCGGGAGGCCTCCTCACAGGCAGGCCATGCGTTCCCAAGAGACCTAAGATGGCCACTCGGGCTCCTTTTATGTCCTACCCAGCATGCACTGTCAGAGAGGGTGTCCATGGGTAGGTCACCTGGCATCCTGGGTAAAAAGGTCAACTCTCAAAGTAAATAACAGTCACTTCCTGTAATCAGCTTAGTGCTTTGTGAAAGCAAAAATCACTTAAGTCCACTATCTGTGTTTGGCCGCTAGATGGCGCCAAATACTAAGCCATAGAAATGTCTATAGACTTTTGTTATAAATGTTAATACAATTCAGTAGGCAAGGATACCCGTGCTATATATAGGTAGGTATTTTACCAGCAAATTTGGCCAAAGCAGCTCAATGATCAAAACTTAGAGTTTTTAGGCTTCTGCCAAATTTCAGCAATGACAAAATCATTTTAATTGACAACTGAAATAAAGTTAGCTGAAATCCTCATGCCTAGCAGAGATTTGTTTATTCCCTGCTCCAAAGGGTATATAAACAAAGGGGCAGGATGCCGGTAATGTCAGTGCCCTTATATGGACACATGACCAGATTTAATTAATGTTATTGGCTTAACATTAGCATGTGCTCATACAGTATAAGCCCACCAACATCACCATCATCTAGCCCCTTTGTTTACTTGTGGTGTGGGGTGGAGAATGACCCGCTCTGATGTTTTGTCACAGCTTTATTGGTTGTTTTGACATTGGCAGCAATCGACGTTGTTGTAATGGGCTATGCCCTCAAGTTAAATTCTGGGATCAGTCTATTGCCTGTCTGGCACTGATGGTAAGGACAGGCCTGTTAGACAATGTGAGTTTATGTTTTAAGGGTGCTCACAGTATAACTGTGACTGACGTTGTTTGGTAAATTGTGGGGTCGGTCTAATGCCTGTATGGCACTGATGGTAAGGACAGGCCTCTTAGACAATGTCCAGTTTATGGTTTATATGTCCTCACAGTATATCTGTGACAGGCATTGATTATTTGTTACATTTGGAAAAGTTCAATAAAGCTGTGACCTTGCCCTTTTGCAACTTTTTCAGCCTCTGTGCCATTTTTGGGCAAGGTATTGGTCTGTTAATTGGTTGTATGAGCATATGCCTCTCTGCAGTCATGATATACGTTTGTATTTAATTTATTTGTTGTATCCGTTCTGTAGTATAGGGTCCTGACCCAGATTTACCTATTACAATTTATATATATATATATATATATAATATATATATATATATATATATATATATATATATATATATATATATATATATATATATGCTACTCGTAAGGCAAGACCTCGCTCGTTTATCAACTTAAAATTTATTTAAAAAATGTTCTAGTCTTGTAAAACACTTGCAAACCAAGTTACTTGCAATCCAAGGATTTCTTATATATATATATATATATATATATGTGTAGCACTGACCCCCGAAGGAGCTGCTGGTTAATTTTGGGCTTACCGTTACCTCACCTGTTGTAGCTCCGTCTTGGGGATCCCGTGGAAAGTAACCCAGAGAAATTGTTGAGACTGACACTGAATCCTCTTTTAGGTTATTTATTCAGAAAAATAGAACACAGTCTCTTGATAAAGAGTAGAGGGTTAGGGGTGAATTCAGGTACTTAGATTGCAGGGTGAAGATATTAGGCGAATCCACAAACTGGATTCCTGCAGTCACCCGGATAGGTCTCTCTCACTAGGCCTAGCAGCAGGTAGGATGCTCTGCAAAGTCTCTGCCACGGTCATGTAGGTTACATTTTAGCTTCACTGAAGTATTAGATGAACTTTAAAGAACTGTCATATAGTACCAGGTTCTCTCAGCTGATCCGGTGATACCATATGAGGGTTGATCCAGGTCGCGTCCTTCAATTAAGCCTCCAGGCTCCTTCAGAGAAACCAGCCTTGCGCGTGGTCTTCTCCTGAAGAGTCCTCCCCTGGGGTTCCTCAGTTGGTGGGCCTCTCCATTCCGATGAGACGGCACCGGACCTTCCTTGGATCAGTAGGTTCCGAAAGTCACTCGGACCTACCCCTGCAGTTACATTACCTCGGACCAGCAAGCCCCGAGACACAGGATGCAGTGGTTCCACACCCCAGGCCAGGAGGGCCATGAGGCTGGATCAGGAGGACCACCAGAACCACGCGGACAGGAAAATACTTTTTAGTCACATGGTGTCGGTACCTTAAAACCCCCCCCAGAATGCACAGCGGGAGAACACTCCCCCTGGGCTGGTTCCGAGAGGTAAGTGGCATTTAATGCATCCAGCTAGACTGCTTCTACGCAGTGACAGCGACACCTACGGTCAAGGAGAACTCATAGCAACCGGGCTGGACTGGTACTGAAACCAGAAATTTTTAAGAAATTATCCTGAAGCCCAACTGTGGCTTCAGGCAACTTCATTTTCAAAATAGTAGCACCTGCTATGTAGCCAGTGCTACATATATATATATATATATATATATATATATATATATATATATATATATATGTATATATATATATGTGTGTGTGCATTATATATATATATATATATATATATATATAAACTGACTGTTTGTCAGAACATTTACACATACATATATATGTAAATGTTCTGACAAACAGTTCTAGAGAAAGCTCATTACAGTCCCTGGGCTGTTTTTTCTCTGGAAGTATTGCCAAACAAGGGCAGGATCTGATTAGCAGGAAGCAGAAAATTTTTTGTTACCAGATAAAACGTCAACAAGAAAGAAAAGGAGGAAGCTGTTCTAAGCTCAAACTACCCGTAAATTCTACAACTATTGTTTTAGAGCAACACCGAGTGGGCTTCCTAACAGAGGTAACATGTTTTATTGGCTGCTTTACCTGTATTATGTGTTTGCTATTTTTAATCGTACAGCTTGACGTGGGAAATTATAGCACTTGTGACATCCACAGCTGCATGCACATGTTTTTAGTCGCTATTGCTCACAATGATAGGATGCTTGGTGCAGTTGATACCTGTTCCAGTGTAAGGACAGTGGTTTATGTGAATGTACGGAAACCTGCGAAGATAGAAATGTGGAAGCAAGCTCTGGGGCTTTCATCTTGGTCCAGACTTTCACTGCTTAAGTGAATGACCTGGAACGAGTACACAGGATGGGAGGCTTTTTCAGACTTCCCTGATGGCATTGACATCTTGTATTTCTGACCTCATAGATTTGTTTTCGCCGAGATGACTGTCAGACATTTACTGTGTGATCCTAAATGTAGGATATTATGAATATTTGAAAAAAGGTCTGCAGGAAGTAATCTGTTGTAAAGAACATCAGCTTAGATTTAAAATGCTTCCTACTAATTATTCTTCTGCCTTCCTGTCAGATGAGGGGGTTTTCATCCTAATACTGTAATACATATTTCACATGGTAAGAGCATTTTCTTACTGACTTTTGCATTGAGATGATACAAAAGCTATCAGTTCAGTGTAAAATTTTTATGTTATTAACAATTAAAAACAATTGCTTGTAGGCAAAGTTATCATTTAGCATCACCCCACAGGAGAAAAGTTAAAGTAATAGGGTACCTTTGGCCAAATTTTTTTTAGTTTTGGATAGAATATAGTTAATGTCTCTGTGATGGGAGTCACTTTGGGTGGGGGCCTCGTGGAACCCAGCTTACCTTAGAGAAATTGGGAAACTCCTGTTACAGCTCCCCAGGCCCCTCTTCAGTCACCCTGTGTCTATTAGGGGCACAGGGTGACCAAGAAATTGATGGACAATTATTTAATGGATGTTACCAGTTTAGAGTTACAGAGGAGGTCTAGTGCTAGAATTGTTGCACGCACTCTAACGCACGTGCGTGATTAGGATTACTTCTTGGAACAGAAATACTTATCAACAATAATATCATTGCTTCCACCAAATGTGACGGAACCGCTTGGGCACCCTGCTTAGGTGCTTCCTTCCACCAAACAGCGCTTCCTGCCCTCCAAACCGTTCCGAGCAGACCGAGATCAAATACCAGTCCTATTTACCCTAAACATCTTGTCTGTGTACGATGTTTGGGGTAAAAAGGGCTGGTATTAGCTCTCGGTCTGCTTGGAACGGTTTGGAGGGCTGTTAATGCATTACAATAAAAAGGCCTTCTGTGTGCAGCAGGCCCCCCCAGCCCCCTAATGCTTATCTGAGGTCCCTCTCTGTCCAGCGATGTCCACGAGTCCCTCGGCCATCCGAGATTCTGCTTCCTGATTAGCTGAGACACAGCAGTGGTGCCATTGGCACCCACTGCTGTGAATCAAATTCAGCTAGTCAATCAGAGGAGAGAGGGGGCGTGGCCCCGTTGGGGCTCCATTTCTGAATGGACACAGGGAGCTGTGACACAGCTTGGGTGCGCCACAGCAAGCTGCTTTCTGTGGGGGCACTGAACAGGATGGAGGGGCCAGGATCACAGAAGAGGGACCCAAGAAGAGGAGGATCTGGGCTGCTCTGTGCAAATCCAACTGCATATAGCATTTAAGTATAATATGTTTGTTATTTTTATAGGGAAAAAAAAACAAGACTTTACAATCACGGTAAAGGAAAACTTAGTGAATTTATTTTATGTTGTATGTCTTATTCTTTATTTTTACATACTTTGCAAATAAATATTTAACCACTTGCCACCTGCCCACCATCAAATGACGGAGGGACGGTGTGGCTCTCGTTCTAAGTGGATGTCATATGATGGCGAACCCGAACTGCCCCTCCTGTGCACCCGTGGGGGTGCGCAGTGCACCAATTCCAGCCGCGATGTGTTGCTAGGACATGGGACGACCCAAATCTCTGTAAAGAGCCACTGGCGTGGCTCTTTAACCATGTGATTGGCTGTGTCCAATCACAGCCGTTCACAGGAATTGCCAGCAATAGGCGCTCATTGCCTCACACTGACAAAGTGTGAGGCGAGGAGCGCCGATCAGTGGAATTTCCTTGCAGGGGAGAACAGGGCATGTAATCAGGGCACTGAGCATCAGTGTCCTGATTACAGTAAAGCCGCAGAAGTGCCACCAATCAGTGCCCATGAGCGCTCATCAATAACACAAATCAGTGCCCATTACTGGTGGCAGTCAGTGCTGTCTTTTAGTACCCATCAGTGCTGCCCATCAATGCCCCTCAGTGCTGCCTATCGGTGCCCATCAGTGCCGCCTATCAGTGTAGCCTATCAGTGCCCACCAGTGCCGCCTGCCTATCAGTGACCATCAGTGCCACCTACCAGTGCTCATCAGTGCGGCATAATAGTGCCTCCTAATCAGGTTTCTTAAGTGCCACCTCACCAGTGCCCATAAATGCCACCTCATCAGTGCGGCATAATAGTGCCTCATGATCAGTGCCACCTAATCAGTGCCCTTAAGTGCCACCTCATCAGTGCCCATCAGTGCAGCTTATCAGTGTCCATCAGTGCCCATCAGTGCAGCCTATCAGTGCCCATCAGTGCTACCTCCTCAGCGCACAGCAGTGAAGAAGAAAAATTACTTATTTACAATATCGACTGACAGAAACGAAGAAAAAAATGTTTACATTTTTTTCTGTCTTTTTTCTTTTTTTTTGTAAAAAAAATCCAACAGTGATTAAATACCACCAAAAGATAGCTCTGTTTGTGTAATGAAAAAGATAGAAAATTCATTTGGGTACAGTGTTGCATGACTGCGCAATTGTCAGTGTGACAGTGCTGAAAGCTGAAAAATGGCATGGGCAGGTAGGGGGTGAAAGTGCCCAGTATTGAGGTGGTGAAAGTGATTCTAAAGGCTTAAAGCCCTTTTACACGGGTGGACTGACAAGGTCCACCTGTCAGTTTTTCAGGTAGACCCGGTTGGACCTTCCAGTCTCCTCTATGGAGACTGTCCATTGACATCTATCGACATTGGATATGATCCTGTCTGCTAAAAACAGACAGATGGCGATCCATTCCCCATCCATCTGGTGTATCAGATTGGATGGTAGTCAGTGTAAATAGACAGAAGGTCCTTTTACATCCAACTGCCCATAGAGGAAAGCAGGCTGTGTCTGTGCCCGCTCTGCATAAGCAGAGTGAACACAGACCAGCCATCCGCCTACTTAGTGGGGATCAGTGCACAGATTCCCAGCTGAGCAGGCAGATTCCAGTGAAGTCCACCCTGTGTGTAAGAGGCCTTATGGATTTTTACATTAATGCATTGTCTGCATTAAAGTAAACACCCTTCTGTGCTGCAGGACACCCCCCCCCCCCCCCCCAGCCCTTATACTCTTATACTTACCTGAGCTCAATAGTCTCTCTCTCTGTCTCTCTCTCTCTCTCTCTCTCTCTCTCTCTCTCAGCTGTTTTCTTTCAGACTGTTTCTCTAATCTTCTATTTCATCTAATTTCAGTTTAAGTTCTGTTTCACCTCCTGTTGCTGCTCATGTACCAATCCCAGAGCATCACAATGTTTGCAGTTTTGTCAGAACTTTAATGGGAAATGTTACAACTCAGTTAATTTCGTTTCATTCACACAGGGGCATTGCAATGCGATAGTTTGTGTTGCAACCCGATGGGCTGAAAATAAGTACTGCAGGCACCATTGCAACTCATCTTATGTGAACCAGCCTTAAAAGTATTTTGGTTCAGTATTGTATAATCATCAATTGCTCAGCTTCTATTTATACATCAACGTTATCATAGATAATAATGATAAATAACAACCACCATTAATAAAGATAACAAATGGTTTATGTTCAGTTAACAAGAGTTGATTCATGCAGTGGAACATGCGTGGCTTAGCTTGATGTCTTACCCAGATCTGATAATCAGCTTCAATGAGCGATGTATAGAGGCAGGTCTACAACATTATATTAAAATATATATATGCAAAGAATTAACAATTATAGATAAATCCTTTAGACTCAGAAACACTCACTAAATGTGCATATAGCGAAAGAACCATGTGTTGAAATCATGTGGAGTAAACCAGATGCCAAATAACTCTCAGGTGGGAGTCCATAGGGAGGAGTAAGGATTGATGGAGCACCTGTAGGTAATGCTATTCAGATTATATACATAACATTGAGGAAGTTAGCCATATAATCAGACGACTGTATGAGTACTTTTCATTCAAAAAAATTGATTGTTTGTCTTGGATAGACTGTGTCCGAATGGAGATTCACTCTTTTAAATTGTCCTGGTGACATTTCTGTTTGGGACAGTCTGGGAGTGATAGGAAATCTCATCTTTTGAGTGTCTTCCTGTCTCAATACAGGAAATAAAGGGACATTTTTGCAAAGGGGCTGCAGGCAGCAGAAGAAAAACAAGATAGGGTTCTAAGAATTCCCTGCTCTATTCAAACTTAAAGAGGGGCTTTGGTTTGGAATACCCTCTAGGGCAGTGATGGCAAACCTTTTTGAGCCTGAGTGCCCGAATTGAAATTGAAAAATAAATACGTTGGTTTTGTGTTGCAAAGTGCCAACATAGGGGAGCTGAGCAAAAGAGAGGGGTTGTGTGTGAGAGAGAGAGGGGTATGTGAGAGAGAGAGAGGGGGGGGGGGCAGAGAGAGTAAGGGGTGTGAGAGAGATGCTGGGAAGGAGGGGGCTGAGCGAGAGAGGGGGGGGGGAAGAGAGAGAGGGGTGTGAGAGATGGTGAGAGAGAGGGGGAAACAGAGAGAGGGAGAGGGGCTGAGAGAGAGAGGGGGGTACAGAGAGAGAGAGGGGGTATGAGAGATATGCTGAGATAGAGGTGAGTTGAGAGAGAGGGAGGGGGCAGAGAGAGAGAGGGGTGCGAGAGATATGCTGAGAGAGAGGGGGAACAGAGAGAAGGAGGTGGGCTGAGAGAGAGAGGGGGGGGGGGGGGACAGAGAGAGAGGGGTGTGAGAGAAATGCTGAGAGAGAGGAGGAACAGAGAGAGGGAGGGGGGACAGAGAGAGAGAGATGGGGGACAGAGAGAGAGAGGGGTGCGAGAGGGGGGAACAGAGAAAAAGAAGGGGGGCAGAGAGCTAGAAGAGGGACAGAGAGAGAGGGGTACGAGAGAGATGCTGAGAGGGGGGACTTAGAGATGGGGGGCTGAGAGAGAGGGAGGGGGGCTGAGAGGAGAGAGAGACCTCTAGCTCTGCCTTGGACCCTCTTGTGTGCCCACAGAGATGGCTCTGCGTGCCAGCTGTGGCATGCGTGCCATAGGTTCGCCATCACTGCTCTAGGGGATAAAGGTAAATGATATAGTAAATAATGTGCAAATAGTATAAGAAACAAGTGCAAACGAAATGACAACATTTTTTTACAGTTAAATAAAAAAAAAAAAATTAGTAAATTTTATATATATATATATATATATATATATATATATATATATATATATATATATATATATATATATATATTGTCGGAAATAAAAACAGGGTCTGCAGAATGCATAAAGTTTATTTAACTGTCCTTTAAAAAAAAAAAAAAAAAGGACTGTTATTGCAATCCCTGGTTTTTGATTTGTGCTACATACAGTATTAAGCCTGGAAGGCAGGGCTCTGGTTACGTGCACCAACTACCGTAGTTACAAGTACTGTCTAACCCTCCCTTGAACATTTACAGTATATTAAATGTAGCTTATTTGCATGAATATTTGTACATGTTCTTCAAGGTACTTTATAGAAACCAAGCTGTACATTATGTATATTAAACCATATTAAACCAATTAGAAATATGCATTCTAGGCAAGCTACATACTTCAGAATAGTATTTTAGCTTTTGGCACACCAGCACTGAAGGGTGGTTTCAGCGTCAGAGGTTGTAAAGCAGCCCCCATTAGTGTTCGCCCTACAAACTGTTGTGTCTGAAAATTTGGAATGTGTCTGACGTTAGCTTTTTTTTGTGTATTGACAGCCAGCCCAAAAAAGGTGCATTTCTGTCATAAAGCAACACATGTTAACTCACTCCCTAAAAACCAAGCCTTAAAGGAGAAGTCCAGCCAAAGCTCATTTGGCTGTACTTCTCTTATGGATCACAGGAGTGCAGTTTGCTTTGCACTTCCGTGACCCATTTATAGCAGAGAGCGGGCTGAAGTCTGCTCTCTGTTGATGTCACCTATTTCAGGAGTCTGGATCCGCCAGTTGCCTGGACTGACACCAGGCTCAGCCTCTCAGCGAGCCACTGAGAGCCTGAGACGGCCGCTCCCCCCCCCCCCCCCCCCTCCACAGCTCAGCGCTCCAGTGAGCTCAGGGCGGCAGAGCAGAGAGCTGTGACTGACAGTCTGCAGCTCTCTGCTCATGGAGCTCTGAAAACCGAGCGATCAGCGGTGTTCAATTGCTCGGTGCTCAGTGTAGAGGCCCCGGGGGACAGATGCAGCATTTGCATCCACCTAGGTAAGTACGTATCTCAAAAAAAAATTTAAATCATTTACTTCTCTTTTAACACTAAACTTTAAAATATAAACCCCCACCCTAACCATTACTTCTAAAATGTCATCTTTACTCATACTGATAACATATCGGACTTGTGCCAAACACTACTACACTGAAACTCTAAAAATGGTTTCATAATTTACAAGTTTCTTTTTGATATGATCTTATGAAAGCCTTTTTGTAGTTAACATTTTGAAACCTTTTCATAGGTAACATTGTCACAACATGATTCTAAAATGATTCATGCTCTCAGATGACCACATATTCTTCAGAAAACAAAACATTAACAGTAAGTGCCAGTTCACACAGGGGCAGCCTGACTTGCAGCACGACTTTGCAAGGCGAATTGCACACGACTTCAGTGGCGGCTTGCAAAATGACTTCTGTATAGAAGTCAATGCAAGTCGCCCTGAAGTCGTCCCAAAGTAGTACAGGAACCTTTTTCTTGAGTCGTTCCAATTAGAACAGTTCCATAGTACAGAACAGAGCACATCTTGTCAGGGGGCTACATCGCCTGACAAGTCGCCCCTGTGTAAACTGGCACTAATTGTGGGAGTTAAAGAGACATGCAGAGGAAACTGATGGAGTTATTACAAAGGGCAAACCCTGAACCTCTTATACCCACCTTACTTGCACTTGTTTACTGCTCCTTGCTTCTGAGAAAAGCTGGCACTTTCAGGTATGGGGGAAGCATGTGACTTGATATCCTGAGACATGCCTAGGCATAGCTGCCAATCGCTTTTTTCAGCCTATGGCTATGTCTAATGCCCCATACACACGGTCGGAATTTCCGACGGAAAATGTCCTATCGGACCATGTTGTCGCAAAATTTGAGATCCTGCTCTCAAATTTTCCGACAACAAAGTCCGATCTGACTTTTTCCGATCGTGTGTAGTGAATTCCGATGGACAAAGTGCCACGCATGCTCAGATCAAATTACAAGACCAAAGCTATTGGCTACTAGCCTCTACGTAGTTCCGTCGTACGCAACGAACGTCACCACGTTCAGAATGATCAGATTTTTCGACAACTTTGTCCGACCGTGTGTATGCAACACCAGTGTTGGACAAAATCCATCGGAAAAAATCCGGATTTTGTGGTCGGAATTTCCGACCGTTTGTATGGGGCATTAGGCTTCTTTAACCGCTTCAGCCCCGGAAGATTTTACTCCCTTCCTAACCAGAGCAATTTTTGCGATTCGGCACTGTGTCGCTTTAACTGACAATTGCGCAGTCGTGCGACATTGCACCCAAGCAAAATTTACGTCCTTTTTTTCCCCACAAATAGAGCTTTCTTTTGGTGGTATTTGATCACCTCTGTGGTTTTTATTTTTTGCGCTATAAACAAAAAAGAGCGCCAATTTTGAAGAAAAACGCAATATTTTTTAAAATATATAAAAAAATATGTTTTTCTCAGTTTAGGCCGATATGTATTCTTCTACATATTTTTGAAAAAAAAAATGTTTCCTAGTAATGGTGGCGATCTGCAATTTTGACACATTTTTTGGGACCATTGGCATTTTTACAGCGATCAGTGCTATAAAAATACATTGATTACTGTAAAAATGTCACTGGCAGTGAAGGGTTAACCACTAGGGGGCGATCGAGGGGTTAATGTGTTCCCTATAGTGTGTTCTAATTGAAGGGGGGAGGAGACTGTGTAGGGGAGATGACAGATCGCTGTTCATACTCTGTATGAACAGACGATCTGTCTGTTCTCCTCTCAGAGAACCAGAAACTGTGTGTTTACACACACAGATCCTGGTTCTCCGTGTACCCCGAGCGATCGCGGGAGCCCGGCGGTAATCGCGACCGCTGGGCACTCGCATCGGCTCCGTGGGCGAGCAGGGGGCGCACGCCCCTAGTGGCCAACTCTGGAAGCGACATAACATCCCGACGATTCGCGCAGCCGAGCCATGTTGCCGCAGTATAACTGCAGCGGCTGATCGGCAAGCGGTTAAGCTGAAATGTTTTAGTGGTGCTACATAAATGGATTCTTACCTTAGCTGCAATTAAAGTTATTTTTACCACAAGTTTTTGGTTAAGTTCTGGCTTCAACATATATACATGATTATCCTTCCCTTCCCTTCTTAGGGTGGCTACATTCACTCCTCCACTGTATCTATTGAATAGCAACATTACTGTAGAAGCATTTTCAATTTATAGAGAGCGTAGCATTGGATGGACAACATGCTACTAAATGATTCCTCCTGCCTACAGTAGTTTGACAACATTATCTTAGCCTAGGCAAAGCTATTTGACTAGAGCTAAATAACTGCATTTTAAAGCCCAAATCCAGGTATGATCGTTACTGCATACTTACATTGATTCAGCCTGGACAAAGTATGCCCAAAAAAAAAAAAAACAAGTACACGTATGGATATGGACTCTACCGATCACCATACTCATCCAAATATAACAGAGAAAATAACCAGTTGTTACATACTATTTGTTCACCTCTTAAATATACAACAGCTTCCGATTGTTGAAATATAATCAAAATCTTTACAAACACACAAACGTACATAGTTAAAAACAACCTGTTGCCCTTGCTCCACCAATTTCACATTTAGTATTAGAGTATAAATGCATGTATAAACCCTTAAAAAAAAAAAAAAAAAAAAAATATATATATATATATATATATATAGAAGCAACATTTTAAGGTGGCCGCCAGAGGAAAAAAAAATACGTGATGGGAATGAAAAGAAAAACTTTCCAGGGGATTTGTAATATTGGTGACAAAAGCCCACTGTAATTTTTGCAATTCGGCACTGTGTCGCTTTAACTAACAATTGTGCAGTCGTTGCACCCAAACAAAATTGACGTCCTTTTTTCCCCACAAATAGAGCTTTCTTTTGGTGGTATTTGATCACCTCTGTGGTTTTTATTTTTTGCGCCATAAACAAAAGAAGAGCGACAATTTTGAAAAAAAAAAAACACAATATTTTTTACTTTTTGCTATAATAAATATCCAATTTTTTTGAAAAAAAACCTAAATTTTTTACTCAGTTTAGGCCGATATGTATTCTTCTACATATTTTTGGGAAAAAAATCGCAATAAGCGCTTATTGATTGGTTTGCGCAAAAGTTATAGCGTTTACAAAATAGGAGATAGATTTATTGCATTTTTATTTTTATTTATTTTTTACTAGTAATTGCGGCGATCTGCGATTTTTTTCGTGACTGCGACTTTGTGGCGGACACTTCGGACACTTTTGACACATCTTTGTGGTGGTTAATAATTTAGTTTATTCAGCATGAAATGGAGCTTAGTTATGTAACACGAGGCTGTATATTCTGCAATATTTACATTTTTGGTAAACTCAATTGATGAATCCAAGCTTTGCAAACTGAGATAACATGCACTGGCAATTTTATTGTTTCAATTGAATCAAAAAATTTGAGTAGTTATCCAACTATGTGTGATTAATCTAAAAACCTAAAATTGGTTCTGATCGCTGTTTTACTAACCTGACAGTTTATTATTATGAAAAAGAAACCTTCATTTTGTTTGCAAATATTAAAGATTCCAACTACCAGCAAGAATAAGTCCTTACATTTAAAGAGCACCTGTCATTTCAGATCCATCAAGGCGGTGCCTGTTAGTGGGCACCAACTCACCTGTTGCCGCCACGTCCCTCACCTTGTTGTGTCACTGCCGCATCACCAGCCGTCCCATTAAAGTGGATGGGACTGTCGGTGAGTCAACAGCGGGTCCGAGGAGGAGATGCTGCGGGACAGAGATGACAGTTGCTTTTTAAAAATTATGATTTAAATAGAGTTGATTAAAGTGATTGTAAAGGCTTGTTTTTTTTTTTTAAATAACAAACATGTTATACTTACCTCCATTGTGCAGCTTGTTTTGCACAGAGTGGACCTAATCCTTGACTTCTGGTGTCCCTCGGCGGCTCCTCCCCACATCAGATAACCCCCTAGGAGAAGCACTCTCCCAGGGGGTTACCTTGCAGGCGCGCTCCCGAGTCCAGCATTTGCCTCCATAGACACGAATGCCGGACTCGGCCCTGCCCCCCTACACCTGCTTCATTGGATTTGATTGACAGCAGTGGGAGCCAATGGCTGCGCTGCTATCAATCTATCCAATCATGAACCGTGACCCCGTGCAGAGAGGGACATCGCGTCTCCACCAAAGTGAATTTCGGGGCTCAGGTAAGTAAAACGGGGGGGGGGGGGGGGGGGGGGGGGGGGGGGGGGGGCAGTGACTGCCAGAAGTTTTTTCACCTTAATTCATATATACTTTAAGGTGAAAAAACACGAGGGTTTACAACCCCTTTAAATCAAGCTTTTTTACTAGTGATTTAAATCATTATTTACCGTATATCCTCGAGTATAAGCCGAGTTTTTCAGCACATTTTTTTGTGCGGAAAGTGCCCCCCTCGGCTTATACTCAAGTCAAGCACTTTTCTGCAGCAGAAAATGACAATTTCCCGACCCGTATCTCGGGGCCACTTGGTGCTAGGAACCCAAAATTTGGTATGCCAACCCAGTGCTACCACATATCAAAAGATGGGGTTCCTAGCACTAAGTTGCCCCGAGATACGGGGCCCCAAAGTTGGTTCGGAAAATGTAATTATCTGCTGCAGAAAAGTGCTTGTCATTTTCCGTCCCGAATTTGGGGCCCCATATCTCTGAGACACTTGGTGCTAGGAACCCCAAATTTGGTATGCCAACTCAGTGGACCTAGCACTATAACATATCCAAGATGGGATTCCTAGCACCAAATGACCCCGAGATACAGGGCCCCAAAGTCGGTCAACTGTGTCCATCTGCAGCAATGTCATTTCGGGACCCTTTGGGTCCAGAGACCCCAAATTTTGGCTGCAGCTAGGGGGTATTTAGGAACCCTTAACTACCAATTTTGAGGGACCTATTGCTGCAAATGGGCACAGTGAGGCATTCAAATGGGCACAGTGAGGCTGCAAATGGGCATTGTTGACCCTCTTTTCCACTTACAGTAGCTGCCCATTTCTCACCCTAGGCTTATACTCTAGTCAATACATTTTCCCAGTTGTTTGTGGTAAAATTAGGTGCCTCGGCTTATATTCGGGTCAGCTTATACTCGAGTATATACGGTAAATGGTGATTTAAATGGACTTGATTTAAATCAAATCCACCCTGCTTGAGAGTCTTAGATCTTGGCCTAAAAATGAAAACCAACATTTCCAAATAAAGCAATCCAGTCCACATTTATGTGTGTGACCAAAGTTTACTAGACCCATTGTAATAAAAATAGTTATCAAATTATTTTATGTTCTGTTTTCAAGCAAACATTCTTCACTATTACAGAAAAAATCCTGTTGATCCAGATGGAAATCTTACGTCTTGTGTACTGAACCAAAATATGGAGCAATGTTTTCTGCTGTCCCAGTTATGAACTACAGAACAACTTGACTCTATGTAATGGAGATGACGAGATGGGGAGGTGTCTCCATTTCAGATCAGGATAGGATGACAACCTTGCTCCTCCACAGATACAGAGTGTTATCTCTCTAGGACAGCAAGTGTGTTACTGGCTGGATAACCAGTTGGACGTAGGACAAGGCTGAAAAGAAGAAAATGAATGCAGCCACTGAATCTAAAGTCCGGAGAAGCTACAATATATTACATGCCTAGTTTTGCTTTAGCTTAAAAGTATAATTAAAGGCCTTTTTTTGTTTTATTTAGCTTGGAGAGGGATTAGAACACGTCAGGTTTTTATTGCTGGTTGCATTCTCGTTAAAGAGGAACTGCAGTCTGCTCACATAATTTGTAATAAAAACATCTTTGCCATTCTGAAGCTTCCCTCCAACCACTTTGCATATTATTTTATATATACTGTGATTCTGTACTTGCAAAATATGCTACAGAAATCTCCCTCCACTGAGTCTGGCTGCATCCATTTTAACTGTGGGCAGCTGAAGCTGCTGCCTGTTCACTTCCTGGTTTTACACGGACACACAGAGGCACACATCCAGCTCTGCAGCTCTCATTGGCCCTCTTATGACTCATCCCCCCCTCTCTTCCTGGCAAACTCTCAGTAGAGAGAGAGAGAGCTGTGCAGGATGGCATAAGCCTAGGCTTTTTACCAGGAAAGAAACAGGAAGTGGGCTGTATAAGGTACACTGGCAGAAAAAATATGTTTTACTATCCCATACCTCCCAACTTTTTGAGATGGGAATGAGGGACACCTATCAGCAAAAGTATGCAGGAATAGGACACACCCCTGCCACGCCCCCTTAAAGGAGAATTGTACAAAAAAAAACAAGATTGTTTAAACCCACAAGTGCTTTTTTTTTTTACCACTACTATTCCTTTATATTGGCTTTTGGAATTTACAAATGGAGCAATTTAGAAATAAGATGAAAGGTTTAGCACTGGGAAACACTTTTTGATAGATAAAAAGTGCATTTTATATACATCTATATAGACCAAAATGAGGGACAAATGAGGAGGAATGAGGGACAGAGGGACATTGCTTGAAATCAGGGACAGTCCCTCGAAATCAGGGACAGCTGGGAGGTATGCTATCCAAAGTTAAAACAACAAGGGCAGAAGATTTAAAAGATGGAAAGATGAAAAAATTGCTGAAGTTCCGCTTTAAGGAGGTTCACTCTTTCTATTTGACCTGTTATCACCGAGAGTGAAAGTCAAAGAAACTCTCAAATTTTGGGTTGTTGTCAGAACAGCAAAAGAGGAAAAAAATTTAGGTGGGGACACCAGTTCTGGCGACCCTGGTGACAACCAGAGATTTCCTCAATTTGCAGGGATTTCCTATCACTTCCTGTTTTGATCATAGGACAGGATGTGAAGGGAAGTCTCTCCCAGAAGAACACAGAAGACAAAAAATCTTACAGTTTTTGCATCCCTTACTCCTTTTAATATGAAGACAAAATTGGCTATAGTTCTACTTTACGTACTGTAACGAGTCATATGTAATGTGAGAATGAACATTGTTGTATTATTTTATTAGAAACAGAATAGATTGAGGCTTTGTGGCTCACAAGAATTGACACACCTCCCAACATTTTGAGATGGGAATGAGGGACACCTACTAACAAATGTATGTAGGCATAGGACATGCCCCCTGCCACACCCCCTTAAAGGAGAATAAACCAAAAAAAATGTAATTAAATCCACAAGGACTTTTTTTTTTACCACTACTATTGCTTTATATTGGCTTTTAAAATGTACAAATGCAGCAATTTAGAATTTGGGTGAAAGTGAATTTTATATACACCTATATGGATCTGTCCAAAATGAGGGACAAATGAGGGGGAAAGAGGGACAGTCCCTTGAAATCAGGGACGGTTGGGAGGTATGGAATTTACACTGGCTCGTATATTCTCCTAGGTACACCAGGGCTAGAAGCTTCACCTGGAGCTTTCATTAGTATTGTCTGAAACAAAGCTTTTACGTTTTTAAGAGACAATTAAAACACAATAGGAGCACAAGTGCCAACAAGCACCTAGGCAGAAAGCTTTCTGATCTAAGGTTTATACAATGAAATAATTATTTTAGTCACTCAGCTTAGGCTAAAAACAGCCCTGGCATATAAGGAGCAACAGCCTGCTTATGTGATTGTAAAAATAAACACTTATAGCAGTGACAATAATTATAATTTGGCATCATTGCACATTCGTCTGTAGCAGAACTGGTCCACTGGATAGAAAGAATACCGTATATACTTGAGTATAGGCCAACCGGAATATAAGCCGAGGCACCTAATTTTACCACACAAAAAATGGAAAAACTTATTGACTCGAGTATAAGCCTAGGGTGAGAAATGTGCAGCTACTGTAAGTGGAAAAGACGGTCAACATTGCTCATTTGCAGCCTCACTGTGCCCATTTGCAACCTCACTGTGCCCATTTGCAGCCTCACTGTGCTCATTTGCATGCCTCACAGTGCCCATTTGCAGCCATAGGTCCCCCAAACTTCAAGCTTGTTAGTTAAGGGTTCCTAGATGCCCCCTATCTGCAGACAAAATTTGGGGTCTCTGGACCCAAAGGGTCCTGAAATAACATTGCTGCTGTTGACCGACTTTGGGGCCCTGTATCTTGGGGCCACTTGGTGCTAGGAACCCTAAATTTGGTATGCAAACTCAGTCGAACTATCACTACAACATATCCAAGATGGGGTTCCTATTACCAAGTGGCCCCGAGATACGGGGCCCCAAAGTCAGTTAGGAAAATGTCAAGCACTTTTCTGCAGCAGAGAATGACATTTTCCTAACCGACTTTGGCGCCCCCGTATCTTGGAGCCATTTAGTGCTAGGAACTCCATCTTTGGATATGTTGTATTGTGGGGTTCCTAGCACCGAGATACGGGGCCCCAAAGTGGGTCGGAAAATGTCATTTTCTGCTGCAGAAAAGTGCTTGACTCGAGTATAAGCCGAGGGGGGCACTTTCAGCACAATAAAATGTGCTGAAAAACTTGGCTTATACTCGAGTATATACGGTAAGTATCTGCCTTGGAGGCTTCACTGTGAGAGAAGGGAAAAAACAAAAAAAGAGCTGAACCTGCAACCGATATTGTTGACATCTTTGATCATAGCAGCTGCCCTTTGCCACCAAATCATGTAGAAACCTGCAGCACATGCATGCAGCCTGTATTACCATCCGCACCTGTGTCATCCTGCCTGCAGTTTTCATTCAAAGACCAGCTGTTTAGCTCTCTGCAGACTTCTTATGTGCGCTGTAAAATACATTAAGGCTGCACTTCCGCGTGATCAGTGAATGCGCAAAAAGTATATTCATGGAAAATGCAAAAAAACGCACATCATGCTTGCAATGTCATTGATTGGTAATGGCAACCCAAATGCAGCCAGCAAATGCACATTTTTGCATGCAGAAAGTTCTATACTCAAAAAAGGTGCAGGGGCTTCTTGGGTGCATTTGTCATGCATGGGCCAGCCTATTCACGTGCATGAGCTACCCTATGCGTGTTGCATGAAAATGTGCAAAAAGCACATAAAATCACATGACGGTGAGGTGTAAATAAAATCACATGATGGTGAGGTGTAAATGGGGAATAATAGTATCGCTAATGCCGCGTACACACGATCGGAAGTCTCGTCGGAAAAAACTCTGACGGTTTTTCCGACGGAATTCCGCTCAAGCTGTGTTGCCTACACACGATCACACCAAATTCTGACGGTCAATAACACAGCGGCATAAAACACGTTCAACAGCATTATAAAAGGGAAGTTTAATGCTTCCGAGCATGCGTCGAATTGTTTCCGAGCATGCGTCGGAATTTTGCGTGTCGGAATTGCATACACACGATCGGAAAATCCGATAGAAAGGTTTTCCGTCGGAAAAATTGAGAACAGGTTCTCAATTCAAAGTCCGTCGGAAAATCCGACAGAAAAAGACCATTGGGCATACACACGGTCGTAAAAACCGATGAAGAGCTCCCATCGGACTGTTTCCATCGGAAATTCCGACCGTGTGTATGCCGCATTAGAGTTAGCAATTACCGTCCATAGATTAACAGATACATCCCAGAGAATGATAAGTGGGAGGAGGCCTGCCGACACTCCCATGTCTCATAAGAGTAACATTACTAACTGTTGACAGATCTTCATAAGTGGTACTTCTCGCTCTTCACTCTTTAGATGAAAGTAAAGGATCAGCAGTATTTGAAGAGAGATTGTCCAACTAGCTTGATAATATCCCTGTACACAGTAGGGTTGTCACCTTATCCCTTTTTTTTGTTTGTTTCAATGGTTTTTATTTCAAGTTTTTCAAATTTTCCACGTTAACATAAAATAACCAAAATATTACATATTGTAACAGTTTCATTATTATATGTCTGGCATCCTACATTAAAACTTGAAATGAACTTTTAAAAGATGTGGAGCCAGTTTATCAACTATCTATAGCATTGATAGTACAGTAGAAAGGAAAGGAAAGAATAGAGAGATTAAGTTTTAAGTCAGATGAAAGGAAGAAGAAGAAGTAAAGAAGAAGGAGACTCTTGTGATCCGATCTCTGCCCCCCCCCCCCCCCTCTGGACTGTCTATATCAGTACCACCCTAGAGCCTTCAGACAGATATTGGATCCAAAAATTCCATATCTTTTCGAATTGTGGCATTTTATCATTTAGCGACGCTGTCATTCTTTCATTGAGCATAATCCAGGAGAGCTTGTACTTGAGCTGGTCGAACGGCACTACCGTTCGTTTCCATGCTTTTGCTATTATAATTTTGGCTGCTATAAATATATATCTTATAAGATACTTAAGGGATTTTGGTACCAATTTCACTTTGGTTCCCAGTAGCGCCTGTGTCGGAGGTTTAAGTAGGTTCACCTGGGTAAGTGTATAAACAAAGTTACCGTATTTATCGGCGTATAACATGCGCCGGCGTATAACACGCACCCCAAGTTTAGGAGGGAATATTAAGGAAAAAAACTTTAAGGAGGGAAGTTTATGGAAAAAAAACTTACATTTAAATGCCCATCATTGCAGCCTTGTCCAGTGTCCATCTGCAGCTTTGTCCATCCTTGCAGCTTTGCCCAGTGCAGCCTTGTCCATCCTTGCAGCCTTGCCCAGTGCAGCCTTGCCCAGTGCATTTGCAGCCTTGCCCAGTGCCAGTGCAGCCTTGTCCAGTGCTATTGCAGCCTTGCCCAGTGCAGCCTTGCCCAGTGCAGCCTTGCCCAGTGCCTTTGCAGGCTTGCCCAGTACATTTGCAGTGTTGCCCAGTATATTTGCAGCGTTGCCCATTTAAAATTGGCGCCGAGTGGGGAGGACGAGCGCCGCGTGACATATCGAAAGCCGTGTGTATTTTCGGCTATTTTCGGCTCCTCTCGCAGTTCCGCCCACCTCCACTGATTGCGAGAGGAGCCGATCGCTGACAACATACAGTAAATCCGAGTTCGGCTAGTCTCGGCTCTGCTCGCAGACAGGGGCGGGACTGCGAGAGGAGCCGAAAATAGCCGAACTTGGATTTCTTTATGTTGTCGGCGCTCGGCTCCTCTCGCAATCAGTGGAGGTGGGCGGAACTGCGAGAGGAGCCGAAAATAGCCGAAAATACACGCGGCTTTCGGAATATCGGCTCCGCTCGCTCCCCTAATGAAAAAAACAGCGGGAGATCGGCGGGTATCGGCGTATAACACGCACCCACGATTTTCCCCTGATTTTAAGGGGAAAAAAGTGCGTGTTATACGCCGATAAATACGGTATATACCCTGATCCAGTAACGCGTCACCTTGGGGCACTGCCACCATATATGGTACATTGTGCCTGTTTGCCCACATCCGGAAAAACATAGCGGGGATGCCAACCTCGCCGGGACCATGTACCATCTCATAATAACTTTAAAATTGGCCTCAATTAATGAAGTATTCATGATGGATTTCGTCGCTCCCTCTGCTATTTTGTGCCACTCGTCCAGCTCCATGCTCTCACCAATATCAGTTTCCCATTTCTTCATATAGTCTAATTTTTCATTACAGCTAGTCAGTGTTGCATATATTTCCGAAACGTGCCCTTTAATCTTATCATACTGTACACATAGATGTTCCATTGGAGTCATTGTGGTGATGTCTGAGTTTCTAGATAGAGCATTTAGAAAATGTGTGATCTGTCCATACCTAAACAAGTCTGAGGCCAGCAGTTGATACGCTTCCTCTAGCTTCTTTCTTGTTAAAACGCCTCCGCGGTCACAGAGATCTGCAATTCTCATTAACCCTTTATTCTTCCACCATTCAAATGCTCGGGGGGTGAGACCTGGGGTAAAGCTCACATTTCCCAATAGTGGGGCCAGTGGAGTATGCTGCGATTGAAATTTATGAGATTTAAGTAATCTATCCCAAATATTCAAGGAGATAGAAAGTGCTGGACATAAAATTGGGGGCCTTTGTTTAGGTGACATGCGCTAATTGTGCAGCATAATAGTATTTTAGTAGATCCGGTAAACTTAGTCCACCTTTATTTTTTGGCGCATATATCGTGCTGATGTTCACCCTAGGTCTCTTGATCCCCCATATAAAAGACAAAAGTTTGGAGTGTTTTCAGGTCTCCCTTAGTTATTGCTACTGGTAGCGTTCTGAATAGGTACAGTATTCTTGGTAATACATTCATTTTGACCGAGTATAGTCTGCCAAACCATGATGGCGGATGGAGTGACCATCTTGACAGGTCCGCTATTATATTTTATTTATTTTATTTTATATTTTTGAACAGTGTAGGATAATTCTAGGAATACAGTGTGTTCCATGATGGGCTGAGATTTATTCCCAAGTATGAAAGGGTATGTGTTTTTCAAATTAATTCATAGGATCGTTGCAAGGTAGAGATTGTAGGCTCTTTCAGGGAAATATTCGTGGCCTGCGATTTATCATGGTTTATAGGAGGTAGTCCCAAGACAGGGAAACGAACGCCTTATGTATATCTAATGAAAGTAGCATTCCCTGTCTTGGGCCACCTCCATCCCAGTCTGAGTGTACTGCTGAGATAATGTCTATGACCCTTCTCGTCTGGTCTGTTGTTTGACGTCCCGGCACGAAGCCTGCTTGATCAGGGTGGATATATGTCGCTAAGAATGAGTTCATTCTGACCGCCAGGATCTTTGTCATGATTTTTAAGTCTAGGTTGATCAGTGAGATAGGCGGTAGTTTTCACAACTGCCGTGATCTTTTCCCGGTTTTGGGATGACATGAATAAATGCTTTGTTCTATTGATTCGGTAGGGCTGTACCCTGTCTGATCGCATTAAAAAAAATGCAAAGCTGTGGGGTCAGAATTTCTTGGAATTTCCTATAATATAGCCCCGAGAACCCATCCGGGCCCGGTGCCTTAGATGGGTTAAGGCTTTTAATCGCCTGTGTTATCTCTATTTCAGTAAATGCCTGCTCCATGAGTTCCATGTGTTCTTTTTGTATGGTTGGCAAAGGGATATGTTCCAAGAATTTATCCATTTTGTCAATCCCTACTTTGTCTGAGGCTTTATAGAGTTTAGCGTAGAAATCTGTGAATTCCTTCACTATCCTTTCTGGGTTCTGGCTATGTTGCCCATTGTTTAGACGTAGCTTGGGTAGTGCCGATGTATAGGGACGGGGTGTTAGTTTTCTCGCTAGCAGTGTGGTAGGCTTGTCTCCCATAGTATAATACCTGTGTCATGTCCATCTTAGTTTTTTTTCCGCTTGTGTGGTAAGACTTAGATTTAATGCTAACCTAGCCTCATCTATTTTATTTCTAATATCTACTTGTGGATTCAGCCTTTGTTCTGCAAGCGTTTCTCTTAGCACTTGTTCCTCTTGTGCTACCATGCTATCTCTAGAACGCTTGTTCCGTGCCGCTAGTTGGAGCAGCTTGCCCCTTATGGTGGCCTTATGTGCTGCCCAATTAACAACCGGGGAAGTAGTCCCTGGTAGGTTTTCTTTGAAAAATAAACGTATTTCTTTCTCTATAACCGATGTTGGATCGTTTAGCATAGTGGCATTAAGTCAGAGTCTAACTGGTGAGTGGTCTGACCAGGGAGTATTTAATATGTCAACTGAATTGATATATGGTAATAGCGGGGTTCTTATGAATATATGGTCAATTCTCGAATATGTGTGATGGGCATGAGAATAAAAAGTATAGTCCCTCGCTGAAGGGTTATCTTCCCTCCATGCGTCTATAAGGTCATTACCATGTAGCAATTTCGCTAGTCTATTACTACTCCTTGGTACGTTTCTATACAGTGGTTTGCTATGGGTAGACTTGTCTAGTGTTTGATCTAGTGGCATATTACTGTCCCCTCCCAATATGACCTGTCCCTGTATTTTTGGAAGCAACATCTTGAGCATGTAATGGAAGAAATCTATTTGACCCGTATTAGGGGCGCAGTAGGATATTATGGATGTTACCTGATCATTAATGTAACCCACTGCCCACCTTATCCCTTTAAACCCAAACACATATTAATTATACAGGTTCTGAGGCTAATTTAATCCAGATAAGTCACTGAGTAAGTTTAACTACCACCTTAATCAGCCACAGAACCTGTGTAAATAATATGTGTTTGATTTTAAAGGGATGATGTTGCAACCCTACTGTACAGTGACAAGCACCCACAACAGCCTGTCCTTTTCTGGCACACAAATTGCCCAGTAATATTTAAAATAAGCAAATGTTTTATTTTTTTTTAAAGTGCCACTAAACTCTAGTTTAAAAAAATTAAATTCTGACTCATGATTTTAGACATCACAGTTTGAATCTAAATTTCAGTTTTATTTACAACAATTCAGATTCCTAGAAGCCTTCTGGGAAAAAAAAAAAAAACAAAGGCTGGGAATGTGACTGTCATCAGGTCTCACTCTTCTATCTTAGTATCCCTTACTATAAGGGTCACCTGGAGGGAGGTCATCTGAACCTGGCACCTGGAGTGCCAGGGTACCACACTGCACACATGACCAGGCAGAACCCCAATACAGCCCAGCCAAACTGATGCCAAAGTTAACCTTCCCAATTAGCTCTCAGAACCCTTTTACTGTTCTGAGAGAAAAACTAAATTTACACATAGCAGACACCTTGCAACGGTGTCACCGCTACATTAAATTGGTTTACGATATGTGTTCATGGGTATAGAAGACAGGTACGAAAAAAAGAGGAAAAAAGCAGCGCCCAAGAGTGAAAAGCTGCCAACACTACAATATGACAAAATTGCAAGGAAATGAAGGTGTGTAACAGTGTAGCGCTAAAAAATGTCTCTGTGCAGCAATGGTGGTAGACTGGAGGAATCAACGACCAGTTTTACTGCTCAGAATATTGTTAGAAATAGGTCAGATAGGTGGTGGGCGTCATGTCCTCTGGGTAAATGAGGGCATGATGTACCTCCAAACAAGATAGACCAGAAAGTGTGGGTACACTATCAAGTGGTCCACACTCACCCTGTGTGGGTATTTAGTGAAATTACCACAACAATAATTTTCCAATTAAAGTGACCAAACTCATGTGGGCTGTCAATCGATACAAAACATATCTAAAAACAGTGATATAAGTGTATATTGTAGTCAAATAGATAAAATTACACAAATAATAATAATTATTATTTGTGTAATTTTATCTATTTGACTACAATATACACTTATATCACTGTTTTTAGATATGTTTTGTATCGATTGACAGCCCACATGAGTTTGGTCACTTTAATTGGAAAATTATTGTTGTGGTAATTTCACTAAATACCCACACAGGGTGAGTGTGGACCACTTGATAGTGTACCCACACTTTCTGGTCTATCTAGTTTGGAGGTACATCATGCCCTCATTTACCCAGAGGACATGACGCCCACCACCTATCTGACCTATTTCTAACAATATTCTGAGCAGTAAAACTGGTCGTTGATTCCTCCAGTCTACCACCATTGCTGCACAGAGACATTTTTTAGCGCTACACTGTTACACACCTTCATAGAAGACAGGTGTAGTAACTAAATGAGTCTGCATCATGAGCAATTTGGAAATTGGTTACATTTGAGATACTCCCTCACCTGCGATCATAAATGTTCTAGACTGGGAAAGGACTAAAGCTATGTAATAACGTGCCAGTTGCCTCTTTGCATCTCCAGCAGCAGTGCCCAGCAGTTGTTGGGCACTTTAGGAAAAATTTGAATGAGAACATCAGGAGTTTTGTACTATTGGAATAAAATGAAGTTGAAGTTGGTTTCTTGGAGTCTAGTGTATATGGAGGACTTCAGTGAGGTATAACATTTGACGGGTTTGGGAAGCAGTGAAGACCCGTTGTAGGTCTGTGGGAAATGTATGGAGCACGAAAGTCCTCTTATGCCCCGTACACACGGTCGGAAATTCCGACAACAAAATCCGTCAGATTTTTTCCGACGGATGTTGTCCGACACTGGTGTTGCATACACACAGTCGGACAAAATTGTCGGAAAATCCAATCATTCTGAAAGTGGTGACTTTCGCTGCGTACGATGGAACTACGTAGAGGCTATTAGCCAATATATTTGGTCTCGTAATTTGATCTGAGCATGCGTGGCACTTTGTCCGTAGGAATTCCCTACACACGATCGGAAAAAGTCTGATTGGATTTTGTTGTCGGAAAATTTAAGAGCAGGATCTCAAATTTTTTCCGTCGGAAATTCTGACGGAAAAAGTCAGATGGAGCCCACACACGGGCGGATTTTCCGGCAACATGGTCCGATCGAACATTTTCCGTCGGAATTTCCGACCGTGTGTACGGGGCATTAGACTAACCTATCTAACCCGGTAAAGATAAAATCAGTTTACATACCTTTTTTGAAGTCGATCAGGTCTCCAGCTCTGCAGACAACACAGCCGACAACGGCTGTGAAATGAATGGGAAGGCAACAGATAATATATGCAGATATTACCCAGATCTGTATTTAATTTAAAATTGAGCATCAATTTAACCACTTTCTGACAGCCTTTAACGGTAATAACTATATATGTATAATTTATTTTCTTTCTCACACACACTGTATATAAACTGTCAGCAATTGGTTGTACCAAGACCATGGCTGTAGCTGCAGCCATAATCTTGGCATCATTTTTAAAGTCGGTAATTGGCTTGTAGGCAGGTGTAGTTTTGCCTCCCTGCATAGGTGGCACTGACAGCACCACCATGCAGGGAAAATAGAGGACAAGAGTTCCTCTTCCTAGGCCTCTGTAGGCCATCAGTTGAGTGGCTGTCCGACTGGACTCTGCTACCTTAGATTTCTCCGTGGTCATCTTTAGTGAGGACAGTGCTTACAAAAGTACTGACTCCCTACAGCATTTTGCATGTGGTTAGGACAGGAACCCAATGGTTAGGGAGATTTTGCCTAGCGTAAGAAGGGGGTTCCAGTGGAGGCGGTACAGGATATGGTGAGGTCATCAGATCATTAGTGTGGAGTTTTTTTTTTACTACAACTCCATGTTTGCCAGGTGCTGTTGGCATTGAGGTGTCTCTCAGAGGAAAGGAATGCATAGTTTTCCGTGAGTGCTATTACCAGTTTGCTGCTTCTGCCTAGACTCTGTACTGTGTTGTTGGAACTTTCAAGTTAATACACTTCATAGCAACTCAGATCTCCATGTGTCTTTCAACTCTTCTGGGTACCCACTACAGCCAGGGAAGCACTAATCAAGCACAATCTGTACTCAAATGTCTTAGGGGGTAGCGGACACATTGGGGGGGGGACCTAATATATCCCTGATGTCTCCATAGAGTACTTTTCACCTGCGAAAAGTTATCACATGGGGGTTTGTTATTCAATTTGTCATATATAAAATAAATAAAATTAAAAAAAATAAATTAAAAAAAAATGTTATTAAATTAAATAAAAATAATTAAAAAAAATTAAAATCATCCCCATCTCCCCACGCATACATGCAAATACAAGTGTAGGTCCTGAGAGCATACTGTAACTGTAACTGTAACTAAACAGCGATTGCATCACACATGTAAGCTATCACTACAAATGTCCGAGTAAAATCAATAAATCTAGGGCCACTGTAGTTTGTTGCCATTTCTTAGGTGTTTGTACTTTTGAGTGTTGACACACTTGGTATCTATTTACTTGATGCAACACCACCTTTTATATTTTACAAAAACAGAGTATTATATTGTGTTTGGGTGCACCAAAATGTATTTTAGTGTATTTATGTATTTTTCTTGAAAATTTGCATTTTATATATGGTGGTACAAATATTGTTTGACATAAAAAATTGCAGCAGCCATCATTTTATTTTGCAAGGCTTCTACTTTTTGAAAACATCTAATGTTGCGTACACACGGTCGGAATTTCCGATGGAAACAGTCCGATGGGAGCTTTTCATCGGATTTTCCGACCGTGTGTATGCCCAACGGTCTTTTTCTGTCGGAATTTCTGACGGACTTTGGAATGAGAACCTGTTCTCAATTTTTCCGACGGAAAACCTTTCTATCGGATTTTCCGATCGTGTGTATGCAATTCCGACACGCAAAATTCCGACGCATGCTCGGAAACAATTCGACGCATGCTCGGAAACATTAAACTTCCCTTTTATAGTGCTGTCGAACGTGTTTTATGCCGCTGTGTTATTGACCGTCGGAATTTGGTGTGATCGTGTGTAGGCAACACAGCTTGAGCGAAATTCCGTCGGAAAAACCGTCAGAGTTTTTTTCCGGCGAGAATTCCGATCGTTTTTTACGCGGCATAAGATGTCTAGAAACATCTAATTTTCTAGAAAAGAAATCTAAAAGATTTTATTGTGTGAAAAAAAATCTCCCAAATGGTTAAACTTTTTGGATAGAGTGAGGATGAGTTTAAATCACTGCCAAGTTTTTGCTACCATTCTTGCAGTTGTTGGAAACATTTTCTGTCTCATATTAGAACAGAGAAAATTGAGTACTGTCCGTGATACTTTTTTTATTTGCACTAACATATCATTTTTCATGGACGAGCTTTCAGGGTGTGTCCCCTTCTTCGAGTACTGCTTAGACCTTGAAAAAGGGGACACACCCCGAAAGCTCGTCCATGAAAAATGATATGTTAGTGCAAATAAAAAAAGTATCACAGACAGTACTCAATTTTCTCTGTCACAATTGCACTAATACGGCTACAATCACTTCATATTAGAACAGGAAATATAGAAATCATTTCAACATAGACAGCTACACAAAACTGACAGTGATTCTAAACCTTTTCCACTTAAAATAAGGTATTTGTATTTATCATTATCTTTTTCTTGGCAAGTCCATTAAGGAACACAAACATTCTGAAACAGTTGGGTTTTACTGCCACCTACAAGAGGTTTGGACACTGGTAAACAGCAAAAACCGAGCCCCAATACAACCCTGTCCCTAATCATGCCTCAGTATTATAAGCAAACAATAAACAGAGAGGGGGCAGGACCTGTGTCCCTCATTTGAGGGGGAGATCAGTGTGTGAAGTATTTAGGGCATTCATGACAAACATGACAACCATGGTCTGTCAATGGTTGCTATCACTGCAGATGGTGTTTGAACCTGCCATGCATTTGCCAACCACTGATTTCACCTAGCCCATGCACCCACGTAGGCAAATGGGCAGGGAATGGAGTAGTTACATCATTAACTAAATATGACAATATGGCAATTTTTGGGCGATAACTTGTTCATGTTCTGTTTGCCAGTGTCCAAACCTCTTGTAGGCAGAAATATAACTCAACTATTTCAGGATTCCTGTGCAGGGGTGTATCAAGGGGTTGGTGAAACCGGCGCCCGCCAGGGGCGCAGGCCGAGGGGAGGTGAACATTGTCAGGGTCCTACACCTTCTGCCACCCTTTCACCCACTTCCAGCATGTGTATTCCCTCCTGCTCCCCCCGGGACCACCACACCTCCCCGTCGCCGCTTTAAGGTGGCCGTGTCTAGTTGTTTAAAAAACAAAAGAAAGGAGAGCGCCTCTCAGTAAAAGTGTTTAATCAATATAAAGCAACACAAAAAAACGTAGGCACTTACATGTCAGAACGGTAAGAAACTCTACACGGGTCATCATGGTAGTGAAGTTAGTAACAGTAGCAGGTTGACAAGAGTATCACAGCATCAATATGCAATAGTCCGTGGAAAACCAAAAAAGAAAACCAGCAGAGTTTTTGCAGGAGAGGCTGGCAAGCAACTCGTGGAGACTGCGTGTGGCGTCAAAGCATGAGAAAAGGAACGTAACGCATTTCTGAGCGTGCACAAAGTCCGTGAGGCGCATGCGCGCTCCTTTTTCAAGTGTAATAATTAATCTTTTTTGGTTTTCCACGGACTATTGCATATTGATGCTGTGATACTCTTGTCAAACTGTTACTGACTTCACTACTATGATGAGCTTCTTACCGTTCTGACATGTAAGTGCCTACGTTTTTGTGGTGTTTTATATTGATTAAACACTTTTACTGAGAGGCGCTCTCCTTTCTTTTGTTTTTTCTCATTGATTCCGAGCCGGCTTCACTCCTGAGAAGAGCAGCCCTTTGTGATCGTGTTATATCATTTTGATTTATTTTCCCTCTACTATCAACATCATCCATCTCATCTCATCCTATTATTGAACTTTATGAACTGGTGTTTTATCCTAGCTTGGACATTTTTTTTATATATTTTCATCAATAACGTTTTTCTTTTTATTGTCATTTAAATGTGTTACCTGTTATTTATTTATTGGCTGTGCTAGACCTTATCAGTACTCTGAGCGCCAGCATCTGTGTGCTTTTGCGTCTAGTTGTTTGGCAGCGCTGGCTGGGCGGGGCCTCATCTCGCACTGTAACCCGATTGGCCCCAGCTCTTCTTGTTCTCCTGGGCACAGGCCAGCTCCGCCCCTGGCCCTTGGACTGTGCAGCGTGCCCTCCGGGGAGAGAAGAAGAGCTGGGGGGAGAAGGCAGAGCG